>CM067371.1:65697448-66068672 GCA_034401795.1 Chaetoderma sp. LZ-2023a
AAATCGGTGCATATTTGCTAATAATATATATGTAGATTTGCTTTTCTAGTATTACTGGACATGATCTTATATATCATGTAGTTAATTTTTTCAAAGATACAGTGTAGTGATGTCATAGATCAGGGATTGTGAGTGTTTTCAAAACCTGTACATAAAATTAATTAAATGGTATTCTAAGAAAAATCTGTATGTTTAAAGAAAATGGAAATCTGAGCTCTTTATTTTATAAATACAGACAATATATAGTTCTTTCAACCAATTTTTGTCAAAAGCAACCATTTATTTCAGTGAAGTACCGGTAGCACATTTGCACAGATTTAAAATATATATATATATATATATATATATATATTTTTTTTTTTTTTTTATTGTTTCAGTGAGAGCCGAAGAGGTCGCAAATTGCAAGGTAATAATTTACTTAGAAGAACACCAGTTACTTAATGGTATTGGGTTACTAATGTTGATTACCCCATAGCACACTGATGTCAATATTCTATTTTTCACGGTGTCAATAGCAAAGAAATTAGTGTACATTTTTCAACAATTTTGGTGGAAGATGTTGCTGTCTACAATGCAGTATTATGGATGTTTTTATATTTTCTACTTCATAGGAGCTTATCAATCTTCAGTTCAAAGCCACAAACCTTGACAAGAAGGATTTCTTTGGGAAATCTGATCCATACTTAGTGTTCTACAGAGCAAACGAGGATGGCAGGTATGTACATGTGCCTCTAATTATCTGCTCATTAACCCCCCCCCCCCCCCCCCCCCCCCCCCCCCCCCCCACCTCGCTTTAGTGAAAAGTGGGGGTATTATGTTTTCGCGTCCGTGCGTGCATCCGTTACACACAGGTTTTCTTTCGATAACTGCTTTTGCTTGGAATATTGTGACAACACTTCATGGGAAGGTTGGCTATGGTACTAGGGAAATGTAAATTATTTTGTGGGTCAGTCAGCCATTCCTTTGTCTCTGAATTTGTGTCCATCCATCCGTGCAAATTTTGGGTTTTCGTTCAATAACTTTGTCTTTGCTTGGAGTATTGTGAGGAAACTTCAGGGGAACATTAGCTATGGTACTAGGGAAATGTACATTATTTTGTGGGTCAGTCAGCCGATCCCTACATCCATCCATCCCTTTGTCTCTGAATTTGTGTCTGTCCGTCCGTGCAAATTTGGGGTTTTCGTTCAATAACTTTATCTTTGCTTGGAGTATTGTGAGGAAACTTCAGGGGAACATTGGCTATGGTACTAGGGAAATGTACATTATTTTGTGGATCAGTCATCCCATCCCTACATCCATCCATCCCTTTGTTTCTGAATTTGTGTCCAATATAGATTAATTAAATGTTACAATAAATGTTGTGTCATTTCTGTTTTGAGATGGTTAAACAAGATTGTGTCCATTATCTTTGGTTATTATCATTCAATAACTAAACCTACTTGAATGTGTTATTGAATAGGTTAGTAATCTCATGTGGCTAGTTTATAATTATTAGCTCCCATTTGTCTGTGTATCCATCCATATGTCTATCCAAATCAGTGGGATTATGTCATCCCACGAACATGGCTGCCATTGCGGGGGGGGGGGGGGGGGGGGGGGGGGGGGGATTATTTGATTTATATCATGTAGTTGCTTATCATTCTACAGGTGAAATGAGAATGACCTTTTTGTGTTATACAGTCAAACATATTGCAACCACCTACTTTAGGGGCCATAAGGTGGTGGATGCTCTAAGTGGGTGGTTGTAGGACTACACCTTTAAAAAAAGTTTGACCCCAAACAACATATATTGTCGCTAAACCGTGCATTATCGACAAGCTTACCGTAATTTCATGTCTATATTACTAACTAATAGACTAAAATTTGACCAAATATGAGCCAAAAAAGCCTTATACAGGTATATAACACACAGTCATAGTTCAGAAAGATTGCAAAACATTTTTCAGACAAACGAAAATTGGTACCGTAAAACGCTCATTAGTAACCGCGGCTTCTAATAGGACAAGGGCTGTAAATTCTTTAAATCCTAACCGTGGTGACTTCTAATAGGTATATTTCAAGAAAAAATTGAAAAAAAATGATACAAAAAATAACAGGAAAATAGAACACATTCTAAAGTTTTCACGCTAGAAATTCTTAACATCTTACGCCTATGCTTAATGTATACATTATATCCATCATCGTGTGAGTGAAATTATTAATTATTATTAAATTATTAAAAATCATTACGCCAATGGCTACTCAATAGATACGAGATACTTTTCTCGATCTCATATCAAAGGGGATCTCGCGAGATATGAATGTCCACAAATAGGAGGGGAGCTTCGAGTAGCTACGAGAGTGACAGCATAAACTCGTCCTATGGCTAATTAATATGGCGATTAATACTCGGTAGAATGTAATGTAACCAAGTCGGCCGAGACGAAATCGCCCATGTGAACAAAAATCTCGTCAGTAAATATACTGCCGAATACATTTACTGATTAGGTAATAGTGAATTTATTGCTCAAATTGTTTTAAAAACATTATCTTCTGTATATATTTATTTGCGACGTTGCAAAATCTGTTTATTTGGGAGGTCTCCTAGTCCCGATAAAGTTCAGTGGAATGCCTCCAATCGCAAAAGAGCTTTAATTTGGTCGTCCAACTTGAGAAGGATCTAACCTCATTTTATTTCTTAAATTGTTTTGGGTCATTTTATGTTGGTTTACGATAATACATGTACAATGACTTGTCAGTTTGAGTTTTATTTCATCATTTAAGAATCATATACGTAAGATTTACAAATATTATGTAGAATACAATTATTACACACAATGTAGCCCACAATATTGGTTATTGCAATATGGCAGGCAAGAGGAAAGAACGATTTCCTTTTGATGATATCACATTTTTGGGCTGAATTGTACATCAGGGAGGCCAAAATTCTGAGCCCAAAAATGTGATAAAAGTTTATACTAATGTATAATATGCACACCCCTTCTGGCCTGGAGCAAAATGAGCAAAAAACTGCGCAATATAGACACAAAATTACGGTAGCCATTTAATGGGCAAAGTTGGGAAGAAAATTCAAATTTTATCATGTAAAATAGACAGACAATTTTTGAAAATTCACCACTGGAATGACTGGCTCAGTATTCGCACCAGTTGTTTCACTGCTTAAGTTTAAAAAATAAGCGTCTTCATCTGCAAATTTATGGACATTTCTCAAGACCTCTACAAAACGTGTTTTTGTTGGCTCAACCATAAAATGGTTAACTGCACAATAGCAGCTAATATCATACATTAGATGTCAAGTCGATGCTCATTGCTAAAGGTGTATAATCTTTACAGCGATGGTGTAATCCACTTTTAGCTATGCCTTCCCCCCCCCCCCTCCCCACCATCTCTATCTAAGCACCGTCCATGCTTTGCATGTGTTGGGACCAATCTATATACTTTGAATCCTGAATTCCCAGAATCCCAATTTCATGGTACCCATACAGCTAACCTGTTGCATATTTTGAAACTAATTTGCCGAAGCTTATGGCAACAACAGCATCCTATCAAATTAGTTTCACAATATTCAACGTACTCTTTATTAAGGGGGAAATAACTACGTATGCGGGTGTCGTGTTGGGGCCCGAGACTCGCATGAAAAGCTGGTTTCTCACCCTGCTAGGTTGATACCTGATGGTTCCATGGTGTGGAGTTGGTGAATCCAGTGTGATTCTTTTGGTCTCCTCCATGGTGTTAATTCTGAGGGATCGGAGGAGAGGGCCTGTAATGTGCGGTAACCCATATGCGCTCTTGTGATTGCGCTTGTTGAAATGACGTGAGACTGGCGTATCATAACTTTCTTTTCTGTGGAGATTTGTTGTGGATCGGAGGTGCCCCTGAATCCTGGTTTTGAATGATCTCGACGTTTCTCCCACAATGTTTGTGGCAGTGTTTCCAATTGAGCAGGTAGATGACATTACGTGTCTGGCAGTTTCCTATGATCTTGCATCTATAGGGAAAGCCGGTGTGGTGACTTTTGAAGAACCTTGTTTTCATCTGTGTTTTGGACCATAGTGTCCAAAAAGGAAACTCTGGAGCTTTCCATCGTGAATTTTATGCTCTAGTGACCGGAATTCATATGGGTGACATATTCATGAATATGTCGTCTATGTAGCGAACATATAGAGCTGGTTGATGGGGGGGGGGGGGGTGTCATTGGATAGAAGTTTTTCTTCTAAATTTGCCATGAAGATGCAT
The DNA here is from genome assembly GCA_034401795.1 of Chaetoderma sp. LZ-2023a. Classification (NCBI taxonomy): domain Eukaryota; kingdom Metazoa; phylum Mollusca; class Caudofoveata; order Chaetodermatida; family Chaetodermatidae; genus Chaetoderma; species Chaetoderma sp. LZ-2023a. The sequence continues at coordinate 65,701,685 of CM067371.1, forward strand.
GCGTATGTGCAAGCAGCTTTACTACCCATGGCTGTACCTCCTATTTGTAGGTAGTTATCGGCATTGAATTCGAAGTTGTTGCATTCCATGACTAGCTTCAATAGATTCAAAAGGTTTCTGATGGAGAGGGTGCCCGGGATGCCATGTTTCATGCAGTGTTTGGCCAGTGCACAGAGCCCTTCATTGTTGGGTATATTGGTGTATAAGGAAGTGATGTCCATGGTTACTATTAAAGACTTTTGGTGGCCCCAAACTCTTCTACCTTGTTGATAAAATCAGTGGTGTCTTTCACCTATGATTTGATCAGTGTGATGTGCACTTTGATGTGCTCATCCGCGAAGCTGCTAATCAGCTCTGTCGGACAACCATTGCCACTGATGATAGCTCTGCCAGGGGTGATGCCATTTTTCTTCTCTTTGTGTACTTTTGGTAGGAGATGGAACCTGGCAGTTTTTGGCGGCTTGGGTATGAGTCTGCTGGTGGTTATGGTATCCATTTCTCCCTTCAATACTATTTTGTCCAGTCTCTTTGAGACTAGATTGGTGAACAACTCAGTGTGGTCTGATGGTAATTTCATGTAGAATTTATCATCAGACAGTTGTCTAATGGTCTCAGTTATGTAAACCTCGCGGGTTTGTACAACTGTGGCCTGGCCTTTGTCAGTTTTTTTATGACGACGGGGTGGTCAATGTAATTTAACCAGGGCTTTCTGTTCTCATGTGGAGAGGTTATTACAGGGAATTCAGCTATATACATGTTTGCTGAATTCAAACCTGATTGCCTTGAAGAAGGATTCAAAAGTGATGTCTAGAGTGGGTGGTGGCATGGCGGTTTTCTTTCGTGAAAACCTCTTATCCAATAGTAATTGGAAAGGCGTCTGTGGAACTGGTTTTTTGGAGGTGCTTGGAGGAGATCATATGGGTCTCGGGGTGGGAGGGTAAAGTAGTGTATCAGGCGCATTCATCTGATGAATGCTTAGAGGTCAGCATAGAGGGAGCCCATGTTGGGTTCACATACAATAGGGCTGAAGCCCAAACCTTTGTTGTGTCTGTATTGAGGTCTTGATTTGTAAAGTTAGAGACAAACGAGGATGGGTATGTTTGAAGGTTTTTATTAAATGTGTCTGCACTGTTCTTGTTACAATTCGTGGTGGACACATCTGAACGTGGCTTAGTGTTGTGTTGTGTTGTTTGTGGTAATGTGCCGGTAGATGTGGCTCATGTAGTCATCTTCTGTTGGCCCTCAGTGTGGAGATCATCTGGTACATTTCTTCAATGGCATCTGAGCTATTGGTTCCCATCAGCGGACGCGGTGGCCTGTTGTAGTCTGTGTGGCGGGCTGGCATCTGTCTTCCTTGGCGGCGTTGTCGTTGTGCCTGCCTGCCTGTATGGCTCCCTCCTATAATGTTGGGCATTGTTGCCACATGCTATGGAGGTGCCTTGGGCCCTCTGGATTTGATACTTAGGTCTGCGTTGTTTCGGGCTGCTGGAACGTTGGCACTCTTAGTGTCTTGCCTTTGTGGTGGCAATAGCTTGCTGGGCTTCTCTTGTGATGGCATGGTCAGTGGTTTCTGTGAACGCCCTTTTGTAGCCTGTTGTTTCATGATATAACACTGCAAGTTTGTTTGCAGTGTGAGTGGCCAGCAGTTTAGTCAGTTTATGGCTAAAGTCTACGTGGAGATTGGTCCACTCTGCCAGGAATATTGGATCTGTTTCCTCTGGCTTGAAAGGCACTGAAGCTTACAGCATGGGTGGGATAGTCTTCTTATCCACCGCCTCTTGGAGCTCCTCATGCTGGAATTCCAACCTGGATTCCCTGCACGAGTTATGCCATAATTTGTATTCGTTAACATGCTCAGATGGGGTCCCTGATTTGGTGTAACCAGGGGTATCTCCCAAGGGCTTCTGATGGCTGGTAGAAGGGAGGGCCTCCTTGGGTTCCTTACTCCTTCATTTTCTCTCCCTAGCTGGGAGTGGTGGCTGTGGGTCTACTGGAGTGGAACCAGCAGCTTTGTTGGCGCTGAGAGGTGTCTCTGACTTTGCGTCTGTGACATCCGTCTTCGATGGCTCTCCAGTAGCACTATGTCTATGGAATGAATAGTTAGTCCTGATATGGGTGTGGTGGAGGGGGGGGGGGGGGGGGGGGGGGGGACATGATTATCTCAGTCTCTGGGACTTGAAGGTTGCTACTAGCAGTATTCCTGTCGATCTTCAAACAGGATAATAACTATGTATTGAGAACTGTAGTAAGTTTTTTAAGCCTGAAACCTGATTACAAATGTGTAATTCAAAAAGTTTGAATGGTCTGGGCCTTGTTTGTGGGCTGCTTTTATACCCTTTTGGGTGGCGGGATCGCCGTGGCCTGTGGTGGCGGCTTAGGTGGTTGTGCGGGTGTGCATGCCCAGTGGGTGTGTTGAGGGGTGGGGGAGGGCTTTTTTGGCGGTTTAGGTGACTTGGCGTTTTTTGTATTTTTTGGCGGCCTGGTGGCTTGGCAGTTTTGGTGAGAGAAAATCAGGTGGTTTCTGGGGACATTTTTGGTATTTCTTTTGGCAGGAGGGTATAAGACTGAGGGTGGGGCTTAGGGCAGGTGGTAATGTCCTATGGCTGTTTGCCATAGTTATGATTCAGACTTTATGGCGTTTCGTTCATAACGTTTGAACTCATCAGAGGCAGACATGCCTATTATGGCCAGTTTTTAGAAGGGTTTATTTTTTGTCCCTTTTATAATTCTTGTGTTTGGATTTGGTTCCTTCTGGGATTTCGCTTTTGGTGGCTTCAGGGAAGTGTGTGCGTGCATGTCCTGTGCGCATGCATGTTGGGTGGTCTCCTAGGTGCATGCAGTGGTTGGATCGTGTATATGTGGCAGCCTTTCTGGTGGAGTGACACAGGGTGACATAAAAAACAAAGTTTCTAGTAGCTTTAGATAAAGATTCTTTAACTTTGTGAGATTTACTGCATATATTATGATGTATATATGTTAATACAGAAAGTTCATATTATATTTCACATGTTGTAGGGTTCTGTTTTTAAATCCCTTTTGAATCGTTCGGGAGAATTCTCTGAATTTAGAAATGTTTATTTCGAACAGTCATATAGTTCCTGGATCTTGTCCTCCTTGGGCATATTGATGCAATGGAGAAAAAAAATATTAAAAAAGCCAAAAACCGCAAAGCTGCCAAAACGCCGCCCCCCCCCCCCCCCTCCCCCTCAGCACACCCACTGGGCATGCGCACCACGATCCCACCGCCAAAAAGGGTATAAAAGGAGCCTGCAAACAAGGCCCAAACCATTCAGACTTTTTGAATTACACAATTTGTAATCAAGCGTCAGGTTTAAAAAACTTACGACAGTTCTCAATACGTAGTTATTGTCCTGTAATCTTTATTAAATAGTAGACATACAATTCATATAATTGATGGATTAATGCAGGTTCATGATGGGATATTTCTGTCAAGTATGATTGTGACTTCAGCCTACATGTGACATAATATAACAATAATGTTGTTTTGATGGGCATTATGATCGTTTGAGGCCCGCCTTGTATGATTGAAGCCCGACATTTTCATATTTTTCAAAAGAAAATGAAGGGCTTCAATCATACAAGGAGGACCTCAAATGATCATAATGCCAAAACAAAACAACGTTATTACTATTATTATTAATATATATCTACTACTATCCGAGATTGATTTCCTACATTTATGGGATTGTTAGTGCAGGCTTTCTCTGACGTCCTCAGTTCGTATCGCCAAATAGTTTAGGTAGCACAGAGTCGCAAATAATAATAATAATAATAAATAATATAAGAGAAGTAAGTTAACGAGAAGTACTTTTAATGTAATTTTAAACTCAACATAGTATGCGGAATACTACGCATCCGATTCAATTAATATTAGACTTTAACTTTCTGATCAAATTAAACGCCGTCTGCAGCTGTAAAAATACTGTCACGGATCACATGATTTCTATAGAAACGGTTACCAGGGATTCCGTGTTGCCAGATTGTGTAACGGGCGGCTTCGTTCTAAACATGAGATGCTAACTACGCACTGATACTTTTCTTGATCTCCTATGGTAGTCGGGCGATTTCTGAAGAACAAATGGTGGAGGGCGCTATTGAGTATTTGAGATCGTCAATGACGTCATAGGCGGGCCGTTATGCTGTATTTGAGGCCCAACGATGACGTCAGGGGAGAGCTGTTATAGAGTATTTGAAGCCCGATAATGACGTCAAGCGATGTTTACTTTCATTTGAGTTCATACACTCACATTAATCGGCATGTACAATTGCGTTACTATGCGATAGCGCCCGCTATATTAATAATAATTGCTTATAACGTCATATACTTGACTGACAGAAAAAGATCGGATTCATCCATTGTTATTGTTTGGACCTCTACAATTAATTTATTTTGTTTAGTGGAAAAAAAAATTTTTAGTATATATTTTTTGCCGACAGCAACACGGATTGATTGTGAATGGATTGATATTGATTGCATTGTATTTTTAACTCGACTTTACGAAGTAAAATGAGCTACTGTGATACCTTGCACATTGTGTGGTGGCGGTGGCGTACAATTTGCGTTTAGCCCAACTTTTCTGTTTATATCTAATGTTTGATTACTCATAACTGGACCCAAACTTGGCCATATGCTACCTTAAAATAACACGGCATCACAGACTGACCTAGGGGTGAATAGGTGAAAGGTCAAGTTCACTGTGACCATGTAAAAAACTTATTTTTTTAACATTAACATTTTCCGTTTAGCTCAACTTAGCAGTTCATATCTCAACTGTGGTTAATCATACTGCACCCAAACTTGAACACATGCTTCCCTATAATGAGTGTGCATCACACAATGACGTTGGGTCAAAAGGTCCTAGGTCAAAGGCACTAGGACATTGGTAAAACTTTACTTTTTCAATATTAGCAGTTCATATCTCATCCTTGGTTAAGTATACTGAACCCAAGCATGACATACTTCCTTATAATTGTAGGACATCACACAATGATGTTGAGGTCAAACGGGCAAAGGTCAAGGTTATTGTGAAATTGGTAAAAGCTTTGGGCTTTTTCAACATTAACATTTTTTGTTTGTCTCCACTTAACAGTTCATATCTCATGTTTGCTTAATTCTCCTGGACACATACTTCCTTATAAGGAGAGTGCATGACACAATTACCATTGGGTTAAAATGGCATGTGTCAATATTATTATTGTGATATTGGTAAATGAATGTTTTTTCAGCACTAACATTTTGCGTTTAGCTCAACTTAAACACATGCTTCCTTATAGTGACACAATATCCTTTGGGGTCCATAGGTCAAAGGTCATTGTAATCTTGGGAAAGACTATTTTTCAACATTAACATTTTGTGTTTAGCTCAACTGTTTATATCTCATGTTTGCTTAATTATACTGAAGCCAAAGTTGAACACATGTTTCTTTGTGGGAATGACACATTCCACTTTGGAGTCAAGATGTCAAAGGTCAAGTTCACTGTTTCCTTTTTGGATTTAGCTCAACTTAGCAGTTTATATCTCGTGTTTGGTTAAGCATACAGCGCCCACATTAAGACACATCCTTGCTTATAATGACATGGCTTGACACAATCACCGTGACATAAAAAAATAAAGGTCAGTGTGATAATGACAAAATTTGAGGGTTTTCTCAAAAATAACATTTGCTTTTACCTCAACTTAGTAATTCATATTTCATGTTGTGTTAATAATACTGCACCAAAACATGGATACTTGCTAATGAGAGGGGATGAGACAATTGCTTTGCAGTCAAAAGATCCACGGTCATGGACATTGATAAGGGTAATTGATAAGCCTTATATAGTTATTTTATGTTTAAAGTCCAGCTTCATAGGTCATTGCAAAGTCGTAAAGTCGAGCTTCATGGTTGCATTGCAACCACGTTTCTGGTTACTACCTGTCCCATGATCATTATAATGATGTGATAATTGCTTCAGTACTTATCTTTCAGCTATACAACAGTACATAAGACAGAAGTTGTGAAAAATACTTTAAATCCAACATGGCGACCATTTACATGTATGGTCAGAACATTGTGCAATGGTGACTATGACAGGTATGTCCATAGTTAATACCCAGCATTTATGTTTTGTCTGACTGGTTGCTTGGGGGTTTCATCACTGCTACTGTGCATTGTGTAATATGTTATTATTAACTAACTGTGTTGCTAACATTTTCGATCGCACTATCCAGTTCCATTTTAAATGATTGATGTTCATTTTGAAAACTGTGTTACTGAAAGCTTTTGCTCTCTAAGACATCTATCAAAGCACAATCTTGAGGAAGAATATACACGTAAGCCTAAAATTCTTCTAACGTCTGATGCAAAATGCTGCCATCAACATTGTAGTAGTCTAACCATCCAAAAAATGTCTTCTCCAGTGTTGTCGAGAAAAGAAATTTACCAAGCAAGAGAAAAATATTTGAGAAAACTTAAGACTAGAATCTGATAATAACTTTTCTTTGCGGTACTTTTCTTCTCTAAACATGAAAATAGACAAACTTTATTTACTTTAATTTCCTAATGAATTTTGACTGTGACCCCTTTGACCCCTGGGTTTGTTCCTACGGAGGCCATGCACACCCTGAGTTTATAGCAGAGTGCCAAATCTGAGTATAGCTGATCACATAACCCTAAGATTCGAAAGGCCAGTATTCCATCCTCATTGAGTAAATACAATAATAACCTGAAAGGCAAAAAACTTGAATCTACACATATGTTTCTGTTTTCATGTGATGTCCTATATACATATTAAGTACATGTAGGGCCGGAATTCCAGCCTTTCATGTTGTTGAACTTTGTCATTGAGGCCGGGATGGAGGATACCAGTAGCTCAGTCAATCATATGACATCATAATCGACTACGTGATGTGTAGGTTGATGTCGTAATTGATTATGTCATGAATTACATAGCTAAGTTCATAATGAATGCTTAATTGATGATGGACTAATCGTTGTTGTACGAATTATATACATGTCTACTATTTAATAAACATGTTGACTATTTTGAAACTAATTTGACTGGCACTGCTGTTACTGCCGCAGCACCCAGTAAAATTAGTTTTAAAATATTCAACTGCTTGCCTGTATAGTTTTCTGGAAATTGCGATTCATGGAGTGCAGTGATCGATCGATCCCGACATGGGCAAAGCGTTGGTGTAGCTTAACTAGGTCGGGTGGGGCATAGTTAAAACTGGATTCCTCCATTCCAGTCTGTCGTGCTTCAAGGATTAACCCTATGACCCTTACAGCTTAGAAGCAACACATTCTTTTTCTTGTATGGAATATTTTGTTGAATATTTTAATACTAATAAGATTTGTAGATGTTGCTGCAACAGGTTTCATTCAAATTAATTTCAAAATATTCCATAGTATGCCATCACGGCTGTCCATCTGTCATCTGTCTGTACTCTTTAATCAATAGTCAGATTTCAACAAAACTTTGGTCGAACGATTCTATGACGGTAGGCTTCAAATTGTCAAATGAGAATCTGGATTGGTCTGTTTTTTTGGTGGCCATCTTGGATTTTCCGAAAATTATCCATCATGTCTATTTAAATGCAAATGGTTCAAATGTTAATGGTTCAGGTGAGCATCACATGCCCTTGGGCCTCTTGTTTTTATAGCTGTCTTGTAATTGAGATACTGGAGTTTATGAGGGTTAGCCCTTTCATCGACAAATCACTCAAAAAACGAAATTCTTTACGATACAAAACTTATTCATTTGAATATTTTAAAGTTAATTTGACTGGAAGCAGTTGCAACAGCTTCCAGTCAAATTAATTTCAAACTATTCAACAGTTTTGTTCTACAGTTGCCTTGAAAATGCGATATGGTGAATTCATCGGTGAAAGGGTTAATGATTATGTTGTATTAGGAGGACTATTGTGTGTTCATTTCAAGTTCCTCCGATGTTTATTTTAATCTCCTATCTTATAGACCTTCCACTATACATTTTCCAGTTTCCAATTTGCAGGCTTGTTGCAGTTCCATTGTCAAATACTATTATTATATTCCACCAGCAAAATTTCATTTGATTTTGTGAATATATTTTCAATCATATTAATATGTTCCATTTATTAAAGGACCATTAAAGTTGAATGCTATGACTGGGATAGTGATGGTGGGTAAGTAATAATTATATACACGTAAATGTTGTATTCATTCATTCGTGTCATTTTAGTTGCAACTCTTAGCGCGTATAAGTTTGACATATTATGTGAGGCCACCATCCTTCGGCTGACATATAACTTCACTACCATTTATCGGATTGCTTTGAAATTTCATAGATGAATGGGACTCAGTCCGGGGGAAGAAATCTATTGAATCAATGATGTTCCAAAATCAGAAGATGGCAACCAGCCACTGGCGGCCATCTTGAAAATTGTTTTCCGAATGATAGCTCTACTACCATTTATCGGATTGCTTTTAAACTTAAAGGTTGATTGGGATATGTCTTCCTGGTCTAGGAAAGAAACCTTTCAAAATTGATGATGATCCGAAATCAGTGGCAGTAGTCATCTTGAAAATGTCCTGATGGTGATAACTGTCCTGCCATTTATCAGGCCAATTTGAAACTTCATTGGTGGATTGGACTACTTCTGCATAAGAAATATCGAAATAGATGATGATCCAAAATCCATGGTAGCCGGCTGTGGTTTCCATCTTGAAAATTGGTTTCCAGATGATAACTCCACTACCATTTAACAGATTTCTTTGAAACTACATTGATTGAACTAGGTTTGGACAAGAAACCTTTCAAAATCGATGATGATTCGAAATCCAGGAGGGACGACAGCCACCGGAGTCCATCTTGAAAATTGGTTTCTGTATGATAATTCCGCTACAATTTATTGGATCAATTTGAAACCATAGTGTGATTGAACTAGGTCTGGGGAAGAAACCTTTCGAAACCAACGATGATCTGAAATCCAAGGTGGCCAACAGTCAGTGGTCTTCTTGAAAACTGGTTTCCAGATGATGACTCTGCTACAATTTAGCAGATTGCTTTGTAACTTTGTAGATTGATTGGACTTGGTCTGGGAAAGAAACCATTTGAAATCGACAATGATCCGAAACCCAAGATGGCCACTAGCCAGTGGTCACTGTATTGAAAATCAGTTTCTGAATGATAACTTTTGCGACAATGTGTCTGAATGGTTTCTTTTTTATAATATATTAAGGCTTGCTATGTGCTATCTTCTGTTTTTAGCTCACCTGGCCAGAATGGCCAAGTGAGCTTATGCCGACCGTCCGTCATCTGTCCATCCGTCAGCTTTTGCTTAAAAACGCTACTCATTAACCGCTTGGCAGATGTCAAATTAATATGGTATGAATGATCATATTGGGGTAGGCTTTAGAACTTCTATACATAATTTTGATTGGTCAATTTTTTTGGCAGCCATCTTGAATTTTCCGAAAAATGGCCGGAAATCATTTGAAACGCTACTCATTAACTGCTTGGGCAATTTCAACCAGTCTTAGTGGGGGGGATAGCACACTGGTATGTTTCAGAACGTGTACAGAATTGTGACTGGTCAATTTTTCCGGCGCCCATCTTGGATTTTCCGAAAATGTCTGGAAATCACTTAAAAGCCTACTCGATAACCACGGGGCCAATTTCAATCAAACTTGGATGGAAGAACCCTAGCGTAGTATGCTTCAGAACTTGTATACAGAATTTTGATTTATCCATCTTTACGGCAGTCATCTTGAATTTTCTGAAAAATGGCGGGAAATCATTTAAAACGCTACTCCTCATTACTTGCCTGAAAAATTTCAACCGGACTCGGCTGGAAGGATACTAGGCTGGTAGGTTTCAGATCTTGTACACAGAATTTTGATTGTTCAATTTTCCTGGGGGCCATTTTTGATTTTCTGAAAATTCCGGGAAATCTGTTAAAAGACCTCTCCACCATAGACGCTTGAAAGTGTTTACGCTAACTGCTTGAATGAGTTCAAGCAACTGCTTGAATGAGTTCAAGCAAATTCAGCTGCAAGGACCCTAAAGTGATAGGCTTCAGAACTTGTGTACAGAATTTTGATTGGTCAATATGTTGGGTGGCCATATTGGATTTTCCGGAAAATGGCTGAAAATCGTTTAAAACGCTACTCCTCATTAACTGCTTGGGCGATTTCAACCAGACTGGCTGGAATGAGTCTAGGACAGTATAGACTTCAGAACTTGTTTGATTGGTAAATTTTCTGGTGGCCATCTTGGATTTTCTGAACATTTTGTAAAATCATTTAAAAGGCTACTACTCATTAACCGCTTGGCTAATTTCAACCAAACTCAGCTGGAAGACCCTTAGGCCTTAGAATTTTGACGGCTTTATTTTGATGGCGGCCATCTTTGATTTTCCGAAAAATTTGAATTTGTATAAAATGCTACTCCTCATTAATCGCTTGGGAAATTTCAACCAAATTTGGCTGTAAAGATCCTATTCTGGTAGCCTCTAGAATGTCTATTCAGAATTTTAATAGGTCAGTGTTTTGACAGCTATCCCTGATTTTCTGAAAGTTTTCCGGAACTATTTAAAAATTGTACTCCTTCAACAATATGCCAATTTCAACAAAACTTAGGTGGAACGATCCTATGATGGTAGGCTTCAAGATATTAAGCGAGAATCATGATTGGTACATTTTTTGGTGGCCATCTTGGATTTTCTGAAAATCATCCATCATGTATATTTAATCTATGCATATGGTTTAAATGGCAATAGTCTAGGTGAGCTCCACAGACCCTTGGGCCTCTTGTTTCACTTATTATCTTGGCCAAGTATTATGCACCCATTGCAGAGCGCTTGTTTACAGGGCAGTATATATTGCAATTATACACTACATTACTGCATACATACATATTGATAATTTAGATGCATATTTAACACTTATAGGGCCAGAACCAACAAATAGATTTTTTTTAAATAAACAAATATTAGTACAAAGATTAATCTTAGTAAATGTTTGTTTGATCATATAAACTAAATACAACATACTGCTCGCTTTTGTGTGCTTAGAATTGTGAAATCTAAACTCTTGGTTGTTTTGCATGCTTTCCGTTTGCCCCGCAGCAGTCATGATTTCATTGGTCATTTTGTCACAAATATGCGAGAACTTACAAACGTTAGCGCGACGAATACATATGAGGTAAGACTGTCCTTTCTGTTGATTTCTTTGTTGTGTGTAATTTTAATATTATATTACGGATTATGGTTCTTAGCAATGCTATTAGAGCTATGTGCTATTGAATTATACATTGCAAAACTATAAATCTACAATGCATGGATTTTAGAGATTGGAGGCTTGCTATTTTATGAGTGCTACTAATATACAAGCCGACGTAGCATTGGCTATAATGTAGTGTTTAGCCAGTGGACCTTTCCAGCTTTAGCTATGCCCCACCCATCTCTATCTAAGCTCCACCCACACCTCACTCGTGTTGGGATCGATCGATCTCTGAACTCCCTGACTATCAATTTCCAGAAAACTATACAGGTAAGGTGTTGAATATTTTGAAACTAATTTGACTCGGTCAAATTAGTTTCAAAATATTCAACAGAATATTTCTTGAATAGTAAACAACGCATAGTCCGTCTTCAAATATGCATTCATGACGTACTTATCTGCATCTTTCATGATGTCATAATGATGTCTTTCAGTATGATGTCATTCTAAATGTCACGTAGTTGATTATGACATCATATGATGGATGGATAAAGTGGAAAGGTCCATTGGATAATTAGCTTCATAGAGGCTATGTAATAGCATTTTCAATAGAATAATGTAGCTAGAATATAGATGAACCCTGAAATTTTCATACAGTAATTTTAAGTGATAGACCAAATCAGTTGAATATTTTGAAAACAATTTGATTGTAAGAAATTTTATTAGTTTTCAAGATATTAAAATGAATTTTAATTACATCTAAACAAATTTGTATGTTCTTGTTGATAGTAAAGAAGGGGTTACTTATGCAAAATTGAGAAAATAGAAGGTTCCCATATGTCGCTCAAGTAACTGAAGTCATAATCAGTTACGTTGTATGTTAGGTGATGTAGAAATTTTAATGACATAGATTCATCACAAAAATTGAGAAGTCTGTCAAGAAGTATTCGAACTGTAACTCTTTGATGAGTGGAGGAGGTGAGTGATTTGTACAATCTTCAATTAGGAAATGCACTGTAGCATAGCTCATGTCTTGAATTTTCTCTGTAGTATTCAAATTGAAACAGACCCGGATGGCATTGCATTATGTTTGGATTTGTGTTTATTTTCTATCAGCCTGTTCAGAACTCGGGCAGCTGGGAAGTAAGTCATTGTTTTACTTTGATCTTGATTTCTTTACACTCGCCTGTGTTCTAGGTTTTAATTTTATTGATTTCCTTTTAGTTTATCTTTAGGTTTCTGTTTTTTGCATCTATAAGCACTTTAGCGACATAGTTTGTAGATCTGCATATCTGTATTGTTTAATTCATTCGCTACAGTGACTATGAAAACGTAATAAAAATTTGAATCTGCATTTCCTTATAACCATAGTGTATCACTTAGACACATATTGTATTGAACACTTCAATATGCATTGCCATCGTAAGATAAGACAGAGAATTTGATTGGCTGGCAATACTGCAAAGCAATTGTTGATTCATAGAAATCTATTTCACCAGTCAATTGATGACTTTGTAAGCTACACATACATTGTGCCACACTATATATACTGTAGATATAGTTTCCAGTAATGTTTTATAAAATGTTTGAGTGATATTTTGCAGAATCTTACTGACTGTAGCTTGAGAAATTGTGCATTTGTAATCAGAGATCTGAAGATAATTCTAAATTAGTTTTCATGATTAGATAGATGGCAAATCTTGCCACAATCATTTGAGAATGAGAATGCTTTTTATACCATGCCAAGAATACCCTATCATGATTAACGATGCTCTGAAATTTAATAAAGCCGCCAGAGACTCATAGCCAATCTTGAAAATGATGCTAACGTTGCTATCATTTGTTAGATTGAGTTCTAACTTCGTAAGTCAATTGAAGCATGTCAGTCTAAGCAGGAAACATCGAAATTGACCAAAAATCAATATGACTATAATACTAAAAAATGTGCTGACAGAAATCTGGAAAATTTAACCCTTTGTACCCTGCATTCCCAGAATCTCAGTTTCAAGGTAATTCTACAGGTAAGCTGGTGAATATTTTGAAACTGATTTGATGGGAAACTGTTGCTGCCAAAGCTCCTTGTCAAATTAGCTTCAAAATATTCAATAGAATCATTTTAAAATTGGAACGGATATTTGGTGTTTAGCCTTTCATGTTCAAGGGGTTAACTAGGATTAGCAGTGATCAAAAGCGTGCTGTATTCTGTTCACATTGCATGTCATAAATCAGGTAATTCACTGTTCCAAAGTATCCATCCATCATCTGACCCCCATATGATGTCATAATCAGCTCTGCAAGTGTATGATGACGTCGCAATCATTACGTCACAAAGGTTTCCATATAGACTGTCATCAAATCTCAAATAGTCTGACACGTTGTGTGAATTGTATGTCTCTGTAATTCTTTGCTTTTTAATAAACATGCTGTTAGGCAGCAACAGCACTCAGTCAAATAAGTTTCAAAATATTCAACAGCTTACCTGTGTAGTTTTTTGGAAATTGATAGTCAGGGTGTTCAGAGATCGATCGATCCCAACACGAACGAGGTGTGGGTGGAGCTTAGCTAGAGATGGGTGGGGCATAGGTAAAACTGGAAAGGTCCATTATATTAGATCTAATCTTGCATTACACTATATGAAAATGCACACACTTTTTACACCTTTCAATTGTTGCAATGTCAATAGACAGATAAATAGTTTCATTTTGTAGGAACCACATTTAGAACGTTATAGGTCAGTGAACCATACTTCACAGGTGCTTTGTGTTTTGGAGAAATGGCCGCATTTCACATCATGAGAACAGGCTTACCTCCCTAACACTTGATATACTAGTATATCGGCTCTAAGTTCAATAATATTCAGAATTATACAAAGTTAGGTGCCCCTTATGGGCAGGGGATGTACACAGGCATGCACATGACAGACTCCACCTACTGCGCATGCGCATAGTACTGGTACTTCCGTTTTCTAATATATTGGCTGATAAGCTACATGTGGAGAACTTTCCCAGTCTCTTTTTGAGAATTTTCAATACTTCGTTATCACCTTTTTTGGATTAATGGCTGATTCAAAGTCTGCAGAGGAAGCTTCCTCATCATCTGTTAAGGTGATATTGTTCCATTTATTAATTTAGACTTGTAACTGTTATATGTTACCGGTTTTCGTTCGCGACCGTTTTGGCGTTACCGCGATTTCAGGCACTTGGAATCCTTGTTAAGTTTCTCCCAGCGCCTAGGGCTATGAATCCCTTGTGCTTTGTGTTCACAGGTTCAACTTATGGATGGTAAGGGTTCCTGTTCTTCTCTCGAAGGTTGTTCACGTCTCTTTTTCTTTTTTAACTTATTATTGTGATATGTCTAAGGGTTGGAGATATAGTAAATAAATAAAAGAAATATCTTCTTCCTTTTGTCCCATCCCCCTCATCAGTTCTGCAGAAAGAAGAGTCTCGGCGGATGGATGGACGTGTTCTCCTGCACAAGAGAATGGTTTTGCCTGTGCTCAGGCTAAGGGAGTTTATTAGTTATGGCACATAATTATTTGAAAATATTCACAAATTTTTGCTGCCATTTGTTATTGCACTGTATTCTCTCTTGTATGTGCATGGGTTCTCGAATATATATAATTTAATATTATATTATTCGGGAGTAATGAATGTCTTTAGTCACTAGATATTTCTTGCATTCATTTCTGATGTCCCCTCTCCTTGAAGGAGCTGTTGCATTGAGGTTTGATGTCATAATCAACCAGTTTTTTCTCTTTTCTTGATGTCATAATCTTAGTTTAGAGAAATCTTTTTGATGTTTTTATCACCCTTTATTATGAACGTGGAGAGATATCTAGCTAGTCAATAATTTTTCTCTCATTCTTAATTTGGGATCCTGGTTGTGATTTGTTATTATTAACAAGAGGAGTCAGCTGTCCCGTCAGGGTTGTCTGTAATAAAAGTGGGTGTCTTCTCTCTCGAGTTTGTTCTTGTTTTGTACTAATAGTCAAATAACAAGGTTTTGCAAACTATAATACTCATTGTCTTCGTATGCCTTCCTTTCAGAAGTCATGTCCATCATGCTTCAAACCCATGAAGGCTAGATTCTTCTCCCACCCTTGCCATCTTTGTACAGTTTGTAGGCTGTCTATCAAATGTGTCATTTGTAAAGAGTGGGAGGGGATCTAACCTCTGAATTCTTTGCTTTGCAGGCGAAGATGATGGTTGAGGAGGGCAAGAAGGCAAGGAAGGGGGTTAAGAAGAAGGCCTCTGAGAAGGGTGAGCTCGAGGCCTTCACGGTTGAGTTAATGGGTGAGATGCGCAGGACTTTGAAAGATCTGATGCCTGACATGCTTCGCGGCATGTTGCCGGGCACAGGTGTTTCAACTTCCTGCGCATCGACCTCAGTGCAGGTAGCCCCCGTCCATGGATCATGCCCTACTAGCTCGGACAAAGTGTTTAGTTATCCAGGAGCGCCCGTCTTGGACCCAGGCTTGATGTTCGCATCGCCTAGTGATCCAGCAGCGCGACCAGCATCAGACGGGACCCGACCAGCGGGCCTGACCACGATCACTCGCGGAGTACCCTCATCATCTGCTTTCGGGCATTCTCCTGGTCAGTCTGGGTTAGTTTTTCTTGCTAATCCAGAGTCTAACTTTCCTGACCAGGAAGATGATGACGACTACCTGCTCGGTCCACAGGATGATCATGAAGACATGGATGCGAGCGTCTACACTCCTCTCATGGGGAGCGCGGCTGCTCGCACCTATGGCACTGTTCCCTCGAGAGCACGTTTCATGATTCAGCCTGTCGGCTGGTTTGGAACAGACGGCCGCCCGTATAAGATTCCACGCTTAAGGTTGGAATCTCATACGGACTATCCGGGCTACGCTGGTGTGCCTGATACCCCACACACAAGCGCGACCTTGGTGCCCGGCCAGCCTATGAGGAATGTTATGCCAGCCCTCGTGGGCCCGTATGCATTCCCTGGGCAGCCGGGTTCGTCTATAACCTCCTCCTCGGCCCTACCTGCGAATGCCATTGAGGATGACGAGGGCCCGCTGCTCGTCGGCAATTCGCAGGTAGCCACGGATGAAGACTGGTCTGACACATGCGCGTGACTCCTCGCTGTCAGACCAGAGCTCTCCGTGGACGAAACGGCTGCCGGTAACCCTCGGGCATGGTTACAGGCAAAGCCGTTGGCCAACACGACTCTGTTTCTACCGTATGCTGAACATATCTTAGATATGTTCTCGGCGGCAGAGGAGTCGATTAGATAGAAAGGTCGCCTCGTGAAGGCCCCCTGCGAGGTTGCTAGGCAATGTCGGGTTACTGCTAGTCAGTATGCTCGATATGGCCTAGCGCCCAGACTGAGCGCGGACAACCGTTCCGCTCTGGGAGACGATACGCGGCCGGGTTCCCGTGCTAACACGGGAGCGTTGTGCTCGGGCGCTATGCGCTCGGCTAATGCCGCCTTGCGCGACACTGATGAGAGCTCATGAGCAGCGATTAGTGCGCTGTCTCATGTGTCTCGGCTGCTATCTGGGGTAGTAGCAGCCTCGGTGCAGCAACAACCTAGCCCCGTGACAGTCCAACGAGCCATTCAGGATGAGATCAACCTGGCGTTGGACTGTCTGACTAGGTCAGTCACCAAATCACTGAGGACGAGGTGCGCTTTTGCATTGGACAATTTGTGCCCCTCACAAGAGCTCAAGTCGCGCTTGTTGCAAGCATCGATGGCGGGCCCTGGTCTTTTTGGAGGTGAAGGTTGTCGGCACCTCCAAGAGATAGTGACTTTGGTGAATAACCAGAGGGCACTGCGCGCACAGTTTGAAGTGCTGCGCAGAGAACACGTGCGTGTTCAGCCCTCAGCTGCTTGACAGCAGTGCGCTCGTGGCAGTGCTGGCATTGTCAGAGGCCAGCAGGCCAGCCGGGTTCAGAGACTGCGTCGGCCGAACCAGCAGCAGCGTGCTGCTGTATGTCAGCCAGCGCCTCAAGCGCAGCCAGCCAGACAACAGCCCGCACACCAAGGTGCACATGGCGCTGGGCATGGCATGCGAGGTGCACCAGTGGGAGGTTGTTTGACTTGCCACATTCAGAAATGGGAGCAGTTAATTCAGGACCGCTTAGTCTTGCAATGGCTTTCGCGCAGATACAGTCCAGAATGGGTAGAAGGTCCACCATTGCATCTGTCTCTGGTACCGGTCTGGACTCAAATTCCAAGAGATCCAGACAAGCCGTTGTGCATAGAAGAGGAGATAGAATCTCTAATTCTAAAAGAAGCAATTCAACCGGCGCAAGATTGTCCGGCTTTCTATTCAACCGTGTTTCTTGTGACAAAAAACACCGGGGTTGGAGACCAATTCTCAACCTCAAACCTCTAAACAAATTTATAGATACACCGAGTTTCAAAATGGAAACAATAAAATCTGTTGGGGTTAGAGAGGGGAATGTGGATGGCATCAATAGATCTCAAGGATGCTTATTTCCACATTACAATTGCAAGGAGATTTCATCGGTCACTGAGATTTGCTTTTCAGGGATGCCAATGGGAGTTCAAAGTTCTTCCATTCGGCATCTCGACGGCTCCAAAGGTCTTCACTCGACTGGTACTTGCACAGCATACCTCCGCAGGAGAAATATAGCTGTCCACACTTACATAGATGACTGGTTGCTGAAAGCACACAAACCAGAAAGGTTGACAGCAAATCTGGAGATAATTTTGAAAACTCTCACAGATTTAGGCTAGATAATCAACTTTCAGAAATCAGAGCTGACTCCATCCCAGAGGTTTGTTCACCTGGGTATGTTGTTCGATCTGGAGATAGGATATGTTTATCCATCCCTGGAGAGAGTGGAAAATCTCCTCGTGCATTCAGTTGGTTTGCAGCAGTCGTTATATTCTAGCACGAGTCTATCTGAGAATGTTAGGTTTGATGGTTTCAATGGAACAAGTCATTCCTCAGGCAGCCTTACGCAGGCGATCGATTCAATTGTTTCTCATGACTCAGTGGACGCAGAGTTCAGGATCACTGGACTCGCGCATTCAAGTGTTGGACCTTTTCATTCATCACCTTCATTGGTGGATGGAGAGAGGAAATCTGGCAGGGGTCATGCTGACTCCCCACCCTCAAGTAACGATGTTTATGGATGCATCGATGGAGGGATGGGGAGGTTGCCTGGAAGAAGCCACTATATCAGGGCTTTGGAATCTGGAACAGTCAAAGGAACATATCAACATGTTAGAATTACGGAGGGAAAATTTGTGATGATACGTTCAGACAACTCTACAGTAGTGAGTTACATAAACCGCCAGGGTGGAACGAAGTCGACCAGTCTCTGTATGATGACATGGAAGCTGGTGCATGGATCATATGATCACCTTGAAAGCAGTTCATATTCCGGGAAGGCTGAATCTGTTAGCAGACTCATTGAGCCGAAGGATGAGCATTCGGCCTACGGAATGGCAACTAAATCAATGTGTGGCGGATCACCTGTTCAATCATTGAGGAAAGCCTAACATAGATTTGTTCGCAATGAAGAAAAATGTGAAGATGACGACGTACGTTTCTCCGATTCCAGATCCAAGCGCTATCGCAATAGATGCGCTAGTTATCAGTTGGAAGGGAATGTATGCATACGCATACCCTCCAACAATCCTGATTCCAAGGATTCTTCAGAAGATCAAGCAGGAGGAATGCCCGAATTGGCCAAGCCGATCATGGTTTACGGATCTGGTGGACCTTGTGGTCTGCAATCCGGTTCTCTTGCCTCTGATGGACAATATTATCTTCCAGGGCAAGGCCCTTCACAACAATCCGTCAATGTTTCAATTGACTGCATGGATGTTGTCAAAAAATCCGCGATTAAGGAGTGCTTTTCTGAGCAAGCAGCCAATTTCATGGCCAGAGCCAGAAGAGGATCGACCTCCAGAGCATATAATTATAAAATCAACAGATTTGCAGAATGGTACTCAAAGATGCATCTATTCAGGTAGTAGCTGATTTTCTCTGTCACCTGTATGGTGTCTATAGTCTTAAGCCTAATTCTATTGCTGGAAAAAAAATCGGCATTAATGACTGTTATCACTTGCTTGGCAAAGAGGGGAAGTGATGAAATAAGTGTTTTAAATACTCTTATTAAAGGTATGGGCAATCTCAGACCGAGAAATCCTCCACTGACACCGTCATGGAGTCTTTCTCTGGTTCTTCAAGTTTTGAGTGATAAACATTTTGAACCACTTAATGCTATATCTGTAAAATTATTGGCACTTAAAACTGTATTTTTAGTTGCGGCAGCATCAGCCAGAAGCAGGAGTGAAATTCATGCCTTGTCTGCTGAACCTGACCGTTATATAGTTACACGTGAAGGCCTTAAGCTTCTACCGGGATTGAATTCCTCAATCTTTAAAGTATCCGGGTCAACCTATTATTTTACCTGCCTTAACCAGATATGATCCTGGTGCTAAAGCATGGTGTCCTGTCCATGCTTTAAATAAGTACAAGAAAAGAACTCTGGTTTGGCGGACGGACCCATGTTCCCTATTGTTGTCATATATTGAACCCCATGGTAGGGCGTCAAGAGACACTATTTCCAGATGGATAGTAGAATGTATTCGATTCTGTCATAAGACAGCCACTGGAATTCAAGTAGGTAGAGCCAAGGCTCATAGTGTCCATTGTGTGGTAACTTCCACGGCATTATTTAATGGTGTTTCTATTGAAGACATTGCCCAGTGGCACTGTGAATCAAGTTTGACCAACTATTACCTTCGTGACACTTCTAACCCGCTCGCTGTCTCAGTCCTCAGGAAATAAATAAATGTAGAGGTTTATATTTGTAATTAGTTTTCCTCTGCTATTTACAAATATCACATTTGTTGGTAGGGTATCCCTACTATTAGCTGGTACAATTCTCTTCATCCGCGGGGTGGGGGGGGGGGGGGGGGGGGAGAGATGAGTGCCGCGCCCAAGACATCAGAGATCAGTATATGTGACCATTTTGTTTTTTGTCCTGGTGATGGTGTCATTTTTTTATTTATTTAATATGGTGATGGTTAATGTCTATTAATTGTGGTTCTTTCAGAGAGTTTTTTTAAAATGAAGCAATTCTTCTTTTTTCCAATGTCTAGTAATACTTTCATCAAGTATTAGAGAACGTGCTAGTCATTTAGAGCAGCATTTTTTCCTAACCTTCCTCAGAAAGAGGGGGGGGGGAGCGCATTTGCCTTTTGATCAATCTTTCTTCATCGGTCAATTATCCGATGCAAATTCTATTCCTGGTTGTGTTTTCAGACACGATTTCAGATGTTTTAAATCTCTTGAAAATTCAAAGAGCCTAGTCTCTTCGAGGGTGTGCTGATTTTCAGGACCTTGCCTCCCTCCCACCAAATTTACTTTCAAATTATGGTTTTTATCAAGAGTGTTAGGGAGGTAAGTATGTTCTCATGATGTGAAATAAGAAAATTTACCAAATTTCTTTTTCACAACTGAGATGACATACTTACCTCCCTAACAGGATCCCGACCTCTCCACCCCACGGAGGCCTGGTTTTTTGGTTATTTGAATAGGTGCTTCTATGTCAGCCAATATTTAGTAACGGAAGTACCAGTATGCGCATGCGCAGTAGGTGGGGTCTGTCATGTGCATGCCTGTGTACATCCATTAGGAGCACCTACCTTTTTATAGTTCTGAATATTATTGAACTTAGAGCTGATATACTAGTATATCAAGAGTGTTAGGGAGGTAAGTATGTCATCTCCCTCGTGAAAAAGAAATTTGGTAAATTTTCTTATTGTACTCAATTTTTGGGTGTTAAAGAACAGGGTTTTTTTGCTGAGTACATATGGTTGTGGTAGCGAATGATTTAAATGTCTCCTATAGTCTTTAGTCTATTCCGAAATACTCCTGATTATTTAGTTTATTTCTTGAATTTTGCAATTAGCGTAACTAATCACTAATGTTTGAATAAATGTGTGCGAGGTGGAGGGTTGAATACACAATCCAATAGTGTGGTGGTTTTCCATGACAACTGGTATTCAATCTCTGAATGCTTAAGAATGATTCAGTCTTTCTCTCTGGGGGTGGGGTTGTGGCGGTAGATTTACTAACCATACCTCCGCACCAAACTTTGAATTCTGATGAAAGTATTTAGTAGTTTTGGTAAGTATTCTAAGCTAGGTTTATGTTAACTTATGTTAAAAAGAAAGAACGTACTTGTTTTGATGAAAGAATTGTCCTTGTGCATATGATGCAAGACACCATTTCTCACTCAGTAGTTAGCTACAAGGCTTTTAATTATATGCATATTCATTATTCAATCACTGCGCATAAAATTATTTTATCAACACGTCATAGTAAGCACTTTTTACATCAACTAATTGAATAATCACCTGCTCAATTTCAATGGCCCATCATCTATCTGTCTAGTCATCAGATCATCTGTGAGTCATAAACCTTTGGTCTGATTCCCAACGAATAAATATTAGGATCTTTGATAAAGACATTTCTGGCATGCTTAATTGATAGATTATTATCTCACTTGGCCCAAGCCATGCACGCCTTTGTCATGGTGACCTTAGTTATTGGTTGATGTCAAATTTGGCAGAAAGGGTTTATGGTCAATCTCTTACCAGGATGGGATTTGATGAGTAGAATTTTATTGTATTGAAATCAATTGTGAAAGTGATATGACACATCTTGTTGCTTATTGATAGATTAATGCTAATATTGATAGAAATAGTGCAAATGGCAACATGTGATAGAATGTATTAACATTAACTGATTTCTGATATGGCTCAGGATGTCCAAGCATTGTTTTAAAATAATTGTGATGTTTGGTTAAGGGAGATGTTTGCAAGATTTAATGCACGCTTCCTGACAACTCAATCAGACTGTATTATACACATGTTCTTGATCAATAGGCATAATGGTGTCCACCAATTTTGAGAGATTATTCTCAGGTCAATAGTTCTTGCAGTCAATCACTGATTGGATCCAGATCATTACATGTATGTTGGCCAAATGCAATGCACTTAATTGATTGATTGTTTGCCATACTTAGCAATCCTGGGTCTAAAATACAAATTTATATCTATATAATACATATGTATATTTGTATATTAATTTCATTTAACTTGTCACTAGGTGATGAAGTAGTTATCAGTTAGCATTCTTTACTTCTTATAGATCTTTTTTCCTTTTTTAGCCACAGCTCTTGTTAGATTCTTTTCATGACTTGGTGAATTTTAGAGGTATAGCAATACTCAAAACTCTGATAGTAATTTGCCTTATTGCATGCATTTACTTTCTCCTCCTTAGTGCATAAATCCGAAAAAGAAAGCCAAGAAGAAAGCTTACAGAAATTCAGGACAGGTAAGTTATGGCATTTACCCCTTTCATGCCTTAACCCTTATCACTTTGATGTCAAAATTTTAAATTTTCAAATTAAATTAAAGGATGAACTGGTGTTCATTTTTAAACAAATTTGGTGGAGGATGTTGCTGTCTACGAGTGGTAAGGGTTAATATATTTACGAAATGTTCTGTGTGGACTAATTTAATTTTCAAAATTTTCCATAAATCTGACATTTTTCTCTAAATCATGAAATTACGTCTATGCTCACTCCAGACTGTAATGGCCCAGGCCACTCCATACTTTACCAATGGTATATCTGACAAGTGACAATGCTATGTGATTATAAATTAAATCTACAAATGCCTTGTGACGATACTTTTGCAATGTTACTGCATCGGACTAGTGGGCAAGCTGCCAATCCTCTTAAAATAACTTCAACCCATATACTAGTACCGTATTTGACCACAAAAATATGCCTGCATAACACAGATGGCTAGCAGCTAAAGGGAGAGAACTCTTCCATGAAAACTTTTCTTATCAGTAAGCTGTAGAATATTTTGAAACTAATTTGACTGTGGCAGCAACAGCACACAGTCAAATTAGTTTCAATACCAACGCTTAGTCCGTCATCAATTATGCATTCATGAGGAACTTAGCTACGTCATTCATGATGTAATTGATCATGATGTCATTCTGCATGGCACACAGTTGATTATGACATCACAATTTGATGGATTAACTGCAATCCTCCATTAATTACATTAATTACAACTGACTTTAATTTCAGGTTCAGCTGATCGGTGCCAGGATTGAAGTCTCACACTCATTCATAGACTATATTCAACATGGGTAAGATTATGGATTTATAAATGTGTTATTAGATTACTAACTATCCATGGTGTGCAGTGATTGTGCCAGAAATCACACTAGTGTTTTGTGAGCGGGCTAGGACTCATCAAATGTCAAAGAGCAACAACTTTGCTGCATCTAGCTCATCTTAATGCGGACAGATTTAGCATAATCTTCAACACGAATAATTACAGGCATTCAGATTGGAAAGGAATAAATGTATATGTTGCAAGTGGTTTTTTTAAAATAAATAATGTCCAATATTTATATTTAGTTATGTGTGCTAGTGTGTGTGCGTGCGTGTGTTGTATGTGCATTCGTGCGTGTGCATCTCGATTTTCGAACACTAGAAATTCTTCTTAATAGATACTTCCCTTCTCGCCTTCACCAATTACTAATCGATATAAGACATGACATTCCTAATGCAGTTAGATAACATAACATTAAATAATTTTTTCTCTTTTTACCCTCATACAGAACACAGATGAACTTTACAGTAGCGATTGACTTCACAGCATCTAATGGTAACCCCTCACAGCCCACATCTCTACACTATCTCAGTCCATACCAACCGAATCATTATGCTGGTGCGTTACAAGCCGTGGGAGAAATCATCCAGGATTATGATAGGTACAGTACAGATCAGAAATAGCTTACATAGTTTCCAAAGAAAAATAACATGTGCTGTTGAATATTTTAAACATTGGATTGGAAGACCCTCACTAACATGTTTCTGTTTTTGTTTTCTTTTTTCTGAGATGGACTGAAAATGACTTATGCAGTGGTCTTGAGAATTGTCCATTTGCAGACCAAAAGAAGACTATTTTTTTTTAATTACCCCTGGAATGACTGTCCCGATAACCGAGCCAGTCATTCCAGTGGTAAATTTTCAAAAATATTCTCTTGGTCTGCAAATGGGTATTTTCTATGAGAAAATTGAAATTTTCTTGAATAAATTTGAGGGTTAAAGGGTTAATAAGTATATAACACACACCATGAGACTCGTCCATCCATGCCTGGTCTTTTCTTCTGGAGCTCATCAGGTAGAGGTTCAAATTCTGCCTCCACCAATTTTGCTTGAAATCAGCCAAGCAGTTAATGAGGAGTGGGTGAGTCTCGTGATGAGGGAATAAATCATTAATTGCATTACAGTAATGCCACACAATTTCTATTGCAATTAAGATGTTGAACATGAACTGAAATAGCAACCCTAGAGAAGCTACACATAATACAACTCATCCTAGGATTGGTGCCATGATTTTGGGAAATAATTGCGATTTCACATTAATGAATTACTGTATTTATTTTAGTGACAAGATGTTTCCAGCTCTAGGATTTGGAGCCAGACTGCCACCAGATGGAAGAATATCTCATGAATTTGCATTAGTGAGTCATGGCAGGGACATATAATACAAACATTGGAAACCTAGTGTATATGATCTTTATTTTAAACGATTTTTTACATCTTGGGAATTTTCTCTGCATGTGATAAGTAGGTATACCTTTTGGTGACATTAAAACTTCAAGAGAATTATCATTTTTGGACACTCGATGACCATTTGCAGGCCAAGATTAGACTATTTTCTATAACTTTATCACTCAAATGGATATTTATCAGATGCCGTTCTGACCGGCTTGACCGTTAAAGAGTTAATAGTCATGAAAATCCAGTTTATATCTCGTCTGTGAAGCAGAAAGCAAGACATATGTGTCACTTTTCCGGCAATGGCATCAACAATGTTAAGTTTTAGCGTTTAGCAAAACTTCTCAGCTTATATTTCAGGATCAATTAATCCTATTGCAATTAAGCTTAGCTATGTGGTTGCCTATACTGTTAGGAAGCAGCAAGATGATACTACGGTCACACGGTCATTGTGACCTTGATACAAAACTGTTTTTTCAATGTTAAGTTTTTGCATTTAGCAAAACTTCTTGGCTTATCTGTCAGGGTTGGTTAATCCTATTGGAACTAAACCTTGGATACATTGTTACCTATAATGTTAGGAAGCAGCATGCTGACACTAAAGTCACAATGTCGAAGGTCACGGTCATTCTGGCCTCTACAAAACTGTTATTTTTCAATGTTAAGTTTTTAGCCGTAGCAAATCTTATCATGTTATATTTCCGGATTGCTTAACCCTAATGGAACACAACTTGGGTATATGGTTGCTTATGCCAAGAAGATGCAGGATGGCTTGATAACGGAGCCAGTCATTCCAGTAGTAAATTTTCAAAAAGAGAAATATTTTCTATGAGATAATTGAAATTTGCTTGAGCAAATTTTTGTGTTAAATAGTTAAATAACTAATTCACTCTGGGATGTCATTATATCTAAGTTAGTGCAATGATGACTGAGTACATTTTGTTTTGAAGTTGCAGAATGTTAATATAAATTGTAATTGCCATTTAAACCTGAAATCTCCAGAATATTTTGAAAATAATGTGAAAGTCTGTGTTTTCAATCAGTCATATTGTAGCATGTAATAGTATAAATACTAAATAGTACATAATATTAGTATATAATCGTATAACAAAATGAAATGTGTAGCCATCTCAATCAGTTAATCTCCAATTAGACACATTGCTGTCTTTCCATTGTGAGACAATATCACATCTGTATATCAGCTGACTGTGGGAGACAACCTAGCTCAGAGCATTGATTTACATAGAAATCGAAGGACAAATAAATAAACAATACTTGGAGATACATGTACCAGCAGTTTGGTAATCTAAGCTTAGATCTCTATTTTAAATCAATATTCTTATTAGCTGAGAATTCAAGACAGTATAATGGATTTGTATGGTATGTCATAATATGTACAGCATGCTAATGTGTCTTAATATTTTAAAACTATGTTACTGGACGTTGTTGTTGCAGCCTCTACTGAAAATGGTTTCTAAAAATGTCGCCAACATTGTGTGTGCAATGAATACCGTTAAATAGAGTAGAGTTGCCCTGTAGGTGGGGCTTGGAATACACCTTCCGTATCCTCTGCGTGTCGTAAGAGGCGACTAAAGGAGGTAAGGGTGAGGTAACCCTGACAGAAACCTCGAGTGCTGAAGACGGAGGTTCCAGGCCGTACGGCGCACTCTAATAAACCATGGATCCACGCACTTAACGCTTATGATCATGTCGATAGTCACTTACAGGACTGGCGGTATGATCAGCGAACGAAAAGAAGAAGAGTAGAGTTGAAAGGTTATAGATATGCTATGATGTGCTTGTATTGCCTATTTGATCTCATATGTCAACCTGTATTAGATATGGGCTTCTACATTAGGCCCTCTGATTAATATATCTAAGATATTAGTTTAAAATTTACCACTTCGGATGAGTATTGGAGTATTTCCCAGTATTTCCCACCTTTTGGAGTATTTCCCGGGGTGGTATTTACCTGTATTTCCCGTCCGGTATTTCCCACACCGGGAAATTGCTGCAAAACTTGTTCCAGTTGTATGTTTTTCGTCTTTTCTTGGCCTGCAAATAGGCTTCCACAATTTACACAAGATCACTGCAGATGCCATTTTGGCTGGCGTAGCCATTAAAGGGTTAAGTTGACGCAAGAAGAGTTGATGAATATCCATTTACAGAGCAAAATGAGACTACTTTTGGAAAATTTACCACTGGACTGGGTAAATGTTCTAAAATATTCTCTTGGCCTACAAATGGACATTTCTCAAGACTATTGCAGAGGTTATTCTTGGCTGTCTACATCATGTAATATTACCTATTGACCATTAAAATTCCAGTGTCTCAATTTCACAAGTGACAACATATATATATAGGAAAGCTGATAAATATTTTGAAACTAATTTGACTGTTTGAATGTTGCTTCAACATCAGTTCCCAATCAAATTTGTTTCAATTGAATTGGTTATTTCTAGCCTGTAAATGTTAAACGATTAACTTATCATTAATGAGTTTAACATTTTAACAAATTCCATTTTATTTTCAGAATTCCAATCCTCAAAATCCATACTGCCAAGGGATTCCAGGTGTTCTTCAGGCCTATTACCAGTCATTACAGAATGTACAGCTTTATGGACCAACTAATTTTGCTCCCGTCATACAACATGTGGCAAAGTAATCTGACACCTAAAATTAACATATTTCATTCGATATGCATGTTGATAATTCTGGTTATAAATGAATTTATTCAGTGTCTTAACCTTTTAATAGTCAAGCCAATCAAAAACAGCTTCTGCAGTGGTCTTAATAAATGTACATTTGCAGACCAAGAGAAGGCTATTTGTAAAAATTCACCACTGCAATGACTGGCTCGATAACTGAGCCCGATGGCCGAGCTAGTCATTGCAGTACTAAATTTTCAAAAATAGTCTTCTCTTGGTCTGCAAATGTACACAATTTGACCATTAAACTAATTTGTGTCTTGCATACAATCCTTTAGTGATATTCATACTGAATACAGTAGTCACCCTGTTTGATATGAAGTCCAGCATTATAAAAATGAAAACTTTTGGGAATAAGGTCGATAAAATTTTGGTACTTGCAAGTTCTGGATTTCTTCGTTTTTCCGGATGTTTTCGTATCATGCCCAAAGATGTAGAATCCTAGTGTATGGCCACACTTTCAGTGTTCAAATTTAAGCCAAATTGGACCAGTAGTTCCTAGATATCCACAGATCCAGAATTTGATCTAATCCTTATCCGCGATCTTTTATCCTGATCATGGCTACATCAAGAAATCCTCTTGCACTGCCAGTTCCTTTGTTGTGTTAAAATTTGAGCAAAATGAGATCAGTAATTTTTAGCCCATCTGGCATGAAAGGCCAAGTGGGCTTAAGCCGTGGCGACCATCCGGCATGTGCCCATCCATCCGTCAATTTAAACGACTTCTCAAGAAGCACTGGGCCGATTTCAATTATATTTGGCAGGAGGCATCCTTGGGGCATAGGGATCTAAGTTTGTTAAAACGAAGTCGATCGGCCAATTTGGCTAGTGGCCATCTTGGATTTTGGCTAATTTTTAGAAACGTCTAAAAAAATTTCCGAAACCGCTTGGTGGATTGATGCAAACCTCATGAAATATGATCTTGGCCAAGAGCTGAACCAAGTTTGTTCAAGGAAACTTGATTGGTCAAATGGTTCTGCGGCCTCTTTGTTGGCCTAGTTTTAGCGAAAACAACTCCAGAGCCGCTGAAGGGATCGGGCTGAAATTTGGCAGATATAATTAGGACCTAAGGGCCATTAAAGTTTGTTCAAGGGAAGTTGATCTTTAAAAAAACACGGCCGCCCGTGGGCCAATCAATATATAGTGTGTTTGGCAGCCATATTGGATTTTTTTATTTGATAGATTTTCAGGCCGAAATTGGTTTTATATATCTTTTTGTGTATTTGCCATTTCTGAAACTGTCGGATAAACGGTCTGGTGGCCATCTTGGATCATTTTCCCGCCGAAAGCTTCCATGCTAAAGCAATGGGAAATTTTTAATGTCTTCTCGAGAACTACCTGGCCGATTTCAATTATATTTGCCAGGAAGCATCCTTAGGGCATAGAGATCTAAGTCTGTTCAGATGGAACCGATGGCCAATTTGTGTGGTGGCCATCTTGGATTTTGGCAGATTTTTAGAAATGTCTTAAAAGTCTGCGTAAACCGCTTGGGGAATCGATTCAAAACTCATGAAACATCATCTAGTGCAAGAGGTAAGCCAACTTTGTTCAAGAGAACTTGATTGACCAAATGTTTCGGCGGCCATCTTGGATGACCTAGTTTTTGCGAAAACTACATCTCCAGAATCGCTGAAGTGATCAGGCTGAAATTTAGGAGATATTATTAGTGACTGAGGGTCATTTAATTTCCTCAAAGGAAGGTGATCCGTAAAAACATGGCCACTGTGGGCCAATCAAAATCTAGCGTGTTTGGCTGGCATATCAGAATTTTTTATTTGATGGATTTTGAAAGGCTGAAATTGGTTTTATATATATTGTGGGTATTCTGATCTCAAATTTACCATTGTCAAAGCTGTCACATAAACGGTATGGTGGCCATCTTTGATCATTTTCCCACCAAAATCTCCCATACTAAAGTAATGGGAAATTTTTAATGTTTTCCTCTCGAGAACCACTGTGCTGATTTCAACTATATTTAACAGGAGGCATCTTTATGGCATAGTGGTACAAGTTTGTTCAAAGGAAGACGATCGGCTGATTTGCCCGGTGGCCTTCATAGATTTAGTCGACATAGCAATGTCTTAATCTCCGAAACCACTTGGGAGATCGATGCAAACCTCATGAAATATGGTCTAGGGCAAGAGCTGAACCAAGTTTGTTCAAGGGAACTTGATTTGCCAAGTAGTTCGGCAGTCATCTTGGATGACCTCCAGAACCGCTAAATGGATCGGGCCGAAATATGATATGTCAAAAACACATGTACGCCATGAATCAATCAGAATTTAGCATTTTGGGGGACATCTTGTATTTTCTGCAAATTTCTGAGAAAATCATAAAAAGACTACTTATTAACCACTGCGCCAATTTTAAACCTTCACAGAAATTTGATTGGTAGATTTTTCCAATGGTCATCTTGTTTTGTTCGATTATGCCAGTGGCCAATAATTCCAGGTGAGCGATACAGGCCTCTTGTTTAGATACAGTCTGGAATAAGCATTTGTGACTGGCTGGCTGGCTGCTGGCTAGCTAGATGGCTGGTTGGCTGACTGACTGACTAAGAGATATGCTGGTTTATTGAGCTGCTGTCCACAGCCAAAAATCATTAGAGATTAGATATGGTTATATGGATGATAAATAACCTGATAGTGATGCAAACTAGTCAATCACACACTAGTAAGGTTCAGTCGATGGCACACCAGCTCAAATTCCCATGCATTCAACAACTATGACATTTTGACCTTGTCCCAGTCCATATGGCAGAGCCCAATATAAATCTCATCTTACAATCTATAATCATATGGGTAACTCATATAACAAATTTGGATGAATTTCAAGAAATAGTTTTGGAGGAGACAAGAGTGGTGGACAGACAGATAGAGGGAGGTAATCACAATATCCCTGACAGTTTATCAATAAATGTGGGAATAATAAGAGGTTAAATATCGGATTGCTGCAAGCCACCAGACAATAATTTCAATGAACAATAACTGTGGAACTACTGAATATTTTGAAAATAATTTGACCGAAAATTGGTGGTGGCTTAACCACCAACAACTTAGTCAATTTGTTTTCAAAATTTTCAGCAATTCCAGAGTTAAACCCCATGGAAAATGTAGTCTGCAGAAATTCCGCAGACAGACAGATATATCCCTTAATGTATTCTAGCTGATGTTTTCATGTCTTGTTATTCTTTGTTCCCAGGTTTGCTTCTGCCATAAATGATGGTTCAAACTACTTTGTATTGCTGATCATTACAGACGGGGTTATCTCTGACATGCCACAAACTGTTGATGCCATCGTCCAGGTAATATAGCTCTTTGACAATCATTTGCACATAAGTATCTTGTCATATAAGAAAGCATTAGAAACTCATAAAATTTAGTCATAGGCACTGAATATTGTAATTATTGTTTAATGCTCTTATCGCCAAAATTGGTGAAAGTATTTGAATTTTTTCTTTAGTAAAAAGACTATGCTTGAAAACTTACCACTAAAATGACTGGCTCAGTTATCAAGCCAGTCATTCTGGTTGTAAATTTTCAAAAATGTTCATCTCTTTTGGCCTACTCAGAAGCCTTTTCTGACTTGATTGTGAAACAGATAAATGAGAACATGCCAAGAAAACTATAGATTCTATGTCCTTCGTTATATATCCATGGTTACATCCATATAAATGTTTGTTTTTAGGCATCTTCTCTCCCCATGTCAATCATCATTGTGGGAGTCGGTGATGCAGATTTCACAGGTATATAATAATAATAATAATAATAATAATAATAATAACTAGCCAAACCCTCAACTATTTCCTTCAAATTGTTGATGATGATATTTGATCATTGTATGCACTGCATGCTATAGGCATATAATTTTATACATATAATTGTTTACTACTTTGTCTAATATCATGTTTAGTGTCATCCTGTTAAGCAGTTAGATTTTATATCTTAATTGATTAAACTCAAGTCTATAAACACTATCCGTGTTCTGTAATATGCTTGAGGGGATGGTAGATTCACATTGCATAACATGTCCTTAAGCGTAGTCAACTGAGATGTCTATATGGTTGTTGTTTTCAGCTATGGATATTCTTGATGCAGATAATCAGAAGCTTCAATCACGTGGTCGCGTAGCAGAGCATGATATTGTCCAGGTAAACATAAATGAGAAATGTTTTCCTTCTGAGAGAAATGTGGTCATCCTTGACCATTCAATGTTTTACATTTGGTGGCCTTCATTTGTTGCAAGTGCAGTGGGTCTTAATACAGTCATCTAAATGGTGTGCGGTATGTGATACATGGTTAGTGAGAATACATTGAATGGCCATTCGACTTCGAATAATACTTACCAGATGTACTATTATGATAATATCTATTATCTAGTCTAGCTCAAAATAAACAATTAAAACTCCCACACTCGCCAGGTACTAAGTCAATTCCCAACAACAGCCAGATTCATCTATTTTGCTGACTTTGTCGCGTTTTTTCTAGTCTGATTTAGCTGATTTTTTGCGTTTTGAGTGCCATGAGCGGGTTCTAATCGCTGGCGTAATGGAAGGAAAAGGGAAATCATCGCAGGTGCAGGTTGTATCAATCTAGAATTTATATATTTGTGCCATAATGAGTGTTTGAAATTTTTCCTTAAATTGGCACATTGTTTAAAGATGGTAGCCATTGCTGGAGTCACTCCGGTACCTGGTAACCTTGCATGCCAGAGCTTTCACAGGCGACGGACTCCGGTATTTCCCGCGGCTCACCCCTGGGGTTTGTTCGGATCTGTTAGGCGGGTGGGGATGTCAACGTTCCATCGGTCATCTTCCACTCGGAGTTCGCTCTATCCGGAGTGCTGTCAGAGCCGTCTTTTACAGCTCCTGTCGGCATCGCAGATGCGGGTATGGCGACTTCTCTCTGAGTCACATTTCCTGCCGTGTTAGCGGGTGTAGTCCCGGCTCCCATGCTGGAGCCGATTGATTGCGGTGATACTGTATTTAGTGATTTGCTAGATACTAGAGCCACAAGTAGTCGAGCCACGGACCCGCTTCGAATTGGAAGTTTGGTCCGTAGCTCTCAGCATGGATCGCCGGTGGCCTTCTCATCCAAGGGTGAGAAGGAGGATGAAAATGGTAGTCCTTTAATGGACGAATCATCATTTTGCACAGAGGCTGAATGGGTGCAGGTTCTTAGCTGGATGTCCGACCCTTGGTTTCTCAGACTAATAAAGATGCCTTCAATGAGGTAATGCTTATTGAGGATGCGTTGAGTGCGGCTATGGCTGCTCTCTCGCATGGTTGTACCACCTTGCAGGGGATGCTGACCTGCGTGGCAGAAGGTGGGGAAGTGCCAGAGGCTGCTCCCAGAGTTATCCGGGACACCATATGCTTATCCCAAGATTGCCTGGCCAGGGTGATCACCAAATCATTGGCGGAGCTGAGGAGGATGGTTCTCGATTGTGTAGATCCAGGACCAGAGATGAGGGCTGCTTTGTCTTCTGCGCCCTTAATTGATCCGGGCTTGTTTGGTGGCTCGGCAAGTCAAGCTCTCCAAGGTTGCGTCCATGGTTGCAGAGCAGGAGCTCGGCGGCAAGTCGTAGGCCGCAGCAGTCCTATAAGTGATCATCAGGAGCAGCAGAGGCAACGACAAAGATAGCCCTTCCGTCCATCAGGCCGTGATGCGTATCGGGCATCCAGGTCTCAGGGATCTGGCCATTAGTCATCAAGGCCGTATGAAGACGACAGGAAGGGTGGTGGCTCGGGTCGCGGTGGCTACCGTAAGGATAGCCATGGTGGCGGTTCCGGGCCGTCATTCCAAGAAGCTGGGAGGTGGCCGTGCGGGACGGTCCTGACGGGCTTCTGGCGAGACCCGTACCGGTACCGCCAGGAATGCAGGGAGTCGAGGATCTTCACCAAAATGAATTAACGTCTTGTCATGCAACATCGACCGCGAGCTGTGCAGATTCCTTCCGTCGGAGACAGACTTCAGCTGTTCTCAAACCAGTGGGAACAGGTCGTGCAAGATTGTTTAGTCTGTCATTGGCTAAGAAATGGCTATGAACCGGACTGGCTTATCCATCAATCGTTAGTTCCGTTAATATGGACTCCCGTTCCAAGGGAATCTGATCGTCTAGATGTCATTTGCTCCAGTAAGAGGCTGTATGAAGACGACAGGAAGGGTGGCAGCTCGGGACGCGGCGGCTACCATAAGGATAGCCGTGGTGGCGGTTCCAGGCCGTCATATTCCAAGAAGTCGCGAGGTGGCCGTGGGGGACGGTCCTGATGGCCTTCCGGCGACACCCGTACCAGTGGCGCCAGGAACGCAGGGAGTCGAGGATCTACACCAAAATGAATTAACATGGTCGTGCAACATCGACCGTGAGCGGTGTGTAGATTCCTTCCATCGGAGGCAGACCAGCTGTTCTCAAACCACTGAACAGGTCGTGCAAGGTTGTTTAGTCTGTCATTGGCTAAGAAACGGCTACGAACTGGACTGGCTCATCCGTCAAACGTTGGTTCCGTTAACATGGACTCCCATATGGATTCCCGTTCCAAGGGAATCCGATCGTCTAAATGTCATTTGCTCGGAAATCAAAGATCTTTAACGAAAGAATGAAATTCATTTGGTCCACAACCAGTCCTCCCTGCGCTTCTATTCGGTAATTTTCCTCGTTCCGAAATTCACCGGAGGTTGGAGACCGATTCTCAACCTCAAACCGCTGAACAAATTCATTCTTTCACCAAAATTTCAGATAGAGACTCTGGTAGCGGTGATGACAAGGCTGAGAAAAGGCATGTGGGCTGTATCGATAGATCTGAAGGATGCATATTTTCATATTCCAATGTCAATTCCTTTTCAGAAATACCTTCGCTTTGCATTCCAGGACAATGTCTGGGAGTTCGATGCGTTACCGTTTGGTCTGACCACAGCCCCGAGGGTCTTCACCAAAGTTGTTCTCGCCATGACTTCTTATCTTCGCAGGAGAAACATAGCTGTTCATACTTACATAGATGACTGGCTGCTGAAGGCAGGGAATCCAGTCACTCTGCATCACAGCCATTTACAAAAAGGGGGATAGAAAGAAGCCTGATAATTACCGTCCAATTAGTCTTACTTCCGTTGTTTGCAAAGTCATGGAATCATTCATCAAGGACGCAATAATGAAGCATCTTACAAATAACAATATGCTATCAGAGAAACAATTTGGCTTGGTACGTGGTCGGTCAACCACCCTTCAACTATTGGGTGTTCTAGAAAAATGGATGGAGAAACTCGATAATAAAGGCATGGTCGATGTTGTATATTTTGACTTCATAAAGGCATTTGATAAAGTTCCCCACAAACGTCTGCTTGCAAAATTACCTGCATACGGCATACTAGGAACACCACTAAATTGGATAAAATCATTTCTCACGAGTAGAAAACAATATGTGGTTATCAATGGAACCCACTCTAAACCATCTGATGTAACCAGTGGTGTACCACAGGGATCAGTCCTCGGCCCTCTGCTCTTTTTGATATATATTAATGACCTCCCGGACACAATTACGACTGGATCCGATATATTCCTGTTTGCAGACGACACCAAACAATTTAAGTCAATATTTGATCAAACAGATTGTATTTCCTTGCAAACTGATATAGACGCTATGTGTTCATGGACAAAAAACTCATTATTACAGCCACATCCTGACAAGTGTAAAAGTATGCGTATTTCTACCCGCAGGACAATCCCGCACAAATACACAATGAGCCCAAATAACCATAGTATAGTGACCTCATCAACTGAAAAGGATATCGGGGTCATGATTGACGAATGATTAAGTTTTGATTATCATATAAATGAAAAAATAAACAAATCTAACCAAATTATGGGACTGATTAGAAGAACATTTAGCCACATAGACAAAGAAAGCTTTGAACATCTATACAAATCCCTTGTCAGACAGCATATTGAGTATGCCAATGTAGTATGGGCACCATATTTGAAAAAAACACATAAATGCAATAGAAAATGTACAGAGGCGAGCCACCAAGCTTATCCCTGGCATGCAAAACCTTCCATACAGTAAACGCCTACAAATATTGAATCTACCGACCTTGGCATTCAGACGACTGCATGGGGATATGCTTGAAATATACAAAGTTTTACACAACCATTATGACATGCCCACATCCAAATTCATCCAACTTTATGATGAAAGCAGTGTTACGCGGGGTCATGTAGCATGAAAATCAAGAAAATCAGAGCTAGATTAAATCTAAGAAAATTTACTTTCCCGCTACGGTGCACAGACCATTGGAACAGTCTAGATGAAAACATTGTCACTGCACCATCCATCAATACATTAAAAAACAGACTTGATAAACTATGGAAAGACCATCCACTGCGTTTCAATTTTGAATCTATGGCAGACTTCACCACTGTTTATGACACAGATGTAGACCTGATGTTAGAGGCTTGCTAAGGCCTACAGTCAGTAGAATTTCATGTTTCATGTTTCATAACAATCTGAAGGTGGTCCTGGCCTTATTAAAGGACCTAGGATGGATTGTGAATGTAGAGAAATCAGAATTGACTCCATCCCAGTAGTTTGTATATCTGGGAATTCTTTCCAATCTCAGGGACGGCGTGGCTTTTTCGGCGGAGT
Source organism: Chaetoderma sp. LZ-2023a (assembly GCA_034401795.1). Classification (NCBI taxonomy): domain Eukaryota; kingdom Metazoa; phylum Mollusca; class Caudofoveata; order Chaetodermatida; family Chaetodermatidae; genus Chaetoderma; species Chaetoderma sp. LZ-2023a. The sequence goes on from CM067371.1 coordinate 65,737,842, forward strand.
TTGCAAGTTTGCAAGCAGTCTTCACGTCAATTTCTCTAGGAGCCTATCTGACAGCGCATCAGTTTCTCAGAATACTGGGTTTACTAGTTTTCACATCAAGAGTATACTTACCTCCCTAATACTTTTGATATTGCTAAATATTGGCTTTCACTCAATAAACACTCAGATTAAAACAGTTAGGTGCCCCTACTGGGCAGGGAGTCAGAGCGTAGTCTGGCGGATGCCAGCCCCACCACCGCGCATGCGCAGACTAGCACTTCCTCTTTGCTAATTTATTGGCTGAGAGACAACACATGTTTTCATGATAAGATCTTTCTATACGCTTTTCAAAGCTTTTTAAGACTTTTAAATAGACGTTTTTACCTGACAAAGATGGCTGAGAGAGTGACTTCGCCACAGGAGGGCCTTGGACCTTTAAATCAGGTGACTTCTAGTAAAATTAGCGAGTTTTGTCCCGTTGTAATGTGTTTCCGGGACTCGCGCTAAACGTGATAAGCGCCTTAATTAGTTGATTTTTTTCAACTAGGTGCTATATAAGACTAATCTCTCTTTGTGTTTATGTCCACAGGTCTGTGTGAAGGAGAAATAAGGACATGACATCAGCAGAGGGTTTGTGTCTCTCCACCATGGTTCCATTTCCTACTAATACTGTTAGGTTATCTAACCAAAAATTCTATGCCCAGTGAGTTGGAGGCCTATTATAAAGGTCTTCTCACTTTGCCCTCTTGATCCAATTCCTTCCCCTTGAGGTGGAGAGAGTTAAGAGGCGTTCAGTGGTGGAGTGCTCCAGTTCATCAGGTTGGATGGTTTGTCTAGACAAGGTGTCAGGTATTAATTAATTATTGATATGAGAAAGGGAGATAATTAACACTATTTGCCATTGTTATCAGTATTTATCTGATGCTTGTGTAGTCGAAATGTCCATTCTGCACATGTTCTGGTTAGAGATACAATTCGTCCTTGCACTGGGATGTTTGTTGTGGATCGATTTTTTCCTGTCATAGGATTAATGACGTCATAATCAGTCTTGCTCTTTATTTACAATTAAAGTTGTCCGAAGCTGGTTTTTGATAAAAATTTTGATCTTTATGATCATTTTTTCTTCTCTTGAGTTGGTGAGTTTTCTAAGCTTAACTAGTTTGCTCATACTCGTCGTCCTTTGGCCTTTTTTCAGAGACCTGGTTGTGCGTCCTGTGGACGATTTTTGAGGGACAAGTTTGGCCCTCATCTATGTTTTCAGTGTAGCCCCTGTGGTCCCTTGCTTAATTGCGAGATATGTAAGCACTGGGGGGGCGAGCTAATGTCCGAATTCTTGTGCTTGCAGGCGAAGGACAAGTTGGAGGAGGAGAAAAAGAAGCTGAAAAAAGAGGTCGTAAGTAAGAAGGGTAAGAGGAAGGCCTCGTCCGCGGTGGACATGGAGGCCTTCCGGACCGAGATGTTGGGAGAGATGAGGAGGACAATCAAGGATTTGGTTCCAGGGTTGCTTCGTGGCATGCTTCCTGGACCAAATCCTTTATTGACCTCATCATCTGCTTCGGAGCAGGTAATCCCCACCTCTGAATCAACGTTCCTTAGTACGCTTCCGTTGTTTGAAGATTCAGAGGTGGCCCCATTAGAGGGGGTGTTCCACGGCCCTGGCAGCAGGCTTATTGCCGCGCCCAATAGGGACCGTGGACGGTCGTCGCTGGAACCCGCGGGCTGCTCATCAGTCCAGGGGTATCCGCACACCGCGGCTGCCAGTACCTCGTATGGCACCTTCCCTGGCCAGTCCGGGTTAGCTCTCTTTGCTGACCCGGAGTCTAATCTTTCTGGCCAGGAGGATGATGATTACCTGTTGGGGTCGCCGTCTGAAGACGTGGCCATGGAATATGACGTTTGTGCACCCCTCGCGGGGAATACAGGCGCCTTTTTCCACGGTTCTACTCTCCCAGGGGTAGAATCCACGGTTCAGACTGTGGCCCTGGGCGCTGAAGGCCAGCGGTACCGCATACCTCGGCTTGCCGAGAGTGTAGCTGGTGCTGGCCGGGGCCGTGGTGGGGCGGTATATGCCCCGCGCTCTACCACGGCGCCTGCTCCTGGTCAAGCCAGTGAGATTAGCATGCCGGTATTATCAGGCCCGCATGCTTTCCCTGGCTTGCCAGGGATATCAGCGTATCCGCCGTCAAGCTCTGTTGCTTGCGCTCAGGAGGAAGATGAAGGCCCCCGTATTGTAGAGCGCTCGCAACTAGCCACGGAGGAGGATTGGTCTGACGCTTGCCAGTGGCTGGTGAGTGTTAGACCAGATCTGCCCGTGGAGCAGTCGGCTAGCCAGCGTGAACGCAGGCCGTGGTTAGCTGGTAAGCCTACTGCTAACGCTATGCCTTCTCTGCCGCTGGCAGAGCATGTCGTTGACATGTTCAAGGCGGCGGAGACGTCCATTAAGTCGAGTGGACGTCTCGCTAAGGCCCCGCGCGAGGTGGCCAGGCGTTGCCGCATCGTGCCCCTGGACTACCAGCGGTACGGTGTGGTACCAAAGCCGAGCGTGGATGACCGCGCGGCTTTGGGTGAGGATGCGCGGCCAGGCTCCCGTTCTGACACAGGAGTCTTATGCTCGAACGCGTTGCGTTCGGCAAATGCCGCGTTGCGTGATGCGGAGGAGAGTGGGAGGGCTTCGATTGCCGCTCTGTCCCACGTCTCCCAGCTGTTGCAAGGGGTAGTAACAGCATCCGCATCGCGCCAGCCAAGTCCGGTCACAGTCCAGCGAGCCATCCAGGATGGTATCAACCTGGCTCTGGACTGTATGACGCGGGCGGTGACCAGGAGTGTCCGGGCAAGGCGCACTTTTGCCTTGGATAATCTGTGCCCGTCCCAGGACCTCTACAATAGGCTACTACGTACGCCTATGACAGGTCCTGGTCTCTTTGGAGGTGAGGGATGTAGACACCTCCAGGAGACGGTTACTCTGGTCAATAACCAGAGGGCGCTGCACGAACAGTTTGAGGTGCTTCGTCGTGCCAACGTTCGCGCCGCACCCCCTGCGTATCGTCCCCTGCAGGCTCGAGGTGGTAGTGGCCAGGTCAGAGGCCAACCACCATCGCAGCGCCGGCCTCGGCCGCGTGCGATTCGGCCAGCAGCGAGGGGGGCGCAGGCTCCTCAGGCGCAGTCAGCCAGGCAGCCGCCCGCGCACCGTGGTGCGCGCGGTGCTGGTCATGGCGCGCGAGGATCTGGGCGGGGTAATCGTTCCTGATGGGACGGTTACCGCGGTGAGAACCGCGCCGGTGTTTCTGGCAAAGGAGACAGTGCCGCTCTTGCACTCCTTATGTCCACCTCTATCCCTAGGTGGACCGATGGGAGGCCGATTAGCCGACCACATGCAAGAGTGGGAACGGTTAACTCAGGACCGTTTAGTCTTGCGATGGCTTTCAGTCGGGTATCATCCCGATTGGATGACAGGCCCGCCATCGCGACTGTCTCTAGTGCCGATCTGGACTCCAAATCCGAGAGATCCAGATCAAAGGTTGTGTATCGAGGAGGAAATAAATTCCCTCATACAAAAAGGAGCTATTCAGCCGGCACAGAGGTGTCCGGGCTTCTATTCAACCCTGTTCTTAGTAACAAAGAACACCGGAGGGTGGAGACCAATTCTCAACCTCAAGCCATTGAACAAGTTCATAGAGACGCCCAGTTTCAAGATGGAGACTGTGCGCTCGGTGTTGGCGGGGTTAGAGAGGGGAATGTGGACAGCGTCGATAGATTTGAAGGACGCTTATTTCCACATCCCCATACACAGGAGTTTCCGTCGCTTCCTGAGATTTGCATTCCAGGGCAGACAGTGGGAATTCAGGGTGCTACCCTTCGGAATTTCCACGGCTCCTCGGGTTTTCACCCGTGTGGTTCTTGCGATCACCGCATACCTCCGCAGGAGAAGCATAGCAGTCCACACGTACATAGACGACTGGCTGTTGAAAGCGCACACCCGGGAAAGTTTGTCGGCCAGTCTGGAGATTGTTTTGAAAACTCTCACAGACTTAGGCTGGATGATCAATTTCCCAAAATCAGAGCTGACTCCATCCCAGAAGTTTGTTTACCTGGGGATGTTCTTCGATCTAGAGACAGGATATGTTTATCCTACTCAGGAGAGAGTTCAGAAACTCATCTCATTAATTCAGTCAGTGTGCGACAGTCGTCATGTCCTGGCACGGGTTTACTTGAGAATGCTGGGGTTGATGGTTTCATTGGAACCAGTCATTCCTCAGGCCGCCTTACGCAGGCGGCCGATCCAGTTATTTCTCATGACACAATGGACCCAGAGTACAGGTTCGCTGGACTCGAATGTGTCAGTGTTGGCGCCTCTGATTCATCACCTGCAATGGTGGTTGGACACAGAGAATCTCTTGGTGGGGGTTATGCTAACCCCTCCCCACCCTCAGGTGACTGTGTATACAGATGCATCGATGGAGGGCTGGGGAGCTTGCCTGGAAGAGTCCACGATATCAGGGCTTTGGAATCTGGAACAGTCAAAGGAACATATAAATCTACTGGAGCTAAGAGCAGTAGTCCTGGGCCTGGAACATTTCTTACAGAAAGTTCAGGGCAAGATTGTTCTTATTCGTTCAGACAACTCAACAGTTGTGACTTACATAAACCGCCAGGGCGGAACGAAGTCGCCCAGTCTCTGTATGATGACATGGAGACTGCTTTGTTGGTGTCTGGATCACCAGATTACCTTGAAAGCAGTTCATATTCCGGGAAGGTTAAACCTGCTAGCAGACTCATTGAGCCGAAGGATGAGTGTTTTACCCACGGAATGGCAACTAAATCAATGTGTGGCGGATCGTCTGTTCGACCATTGGGGGAAACCCAACATCGATTTGTTCGCAACGAAGAAGAATGCGAAGATGACGACGTACGTCTCTCCGATTCCGGATCCAAGCGCTTTCGCAACAGATGCGTTAGCTATCAGCTGGGGGAGAATGTATGCATACGCATTCCCTCCAGCAATCCTGATTCCAAAAATTCTTCAGAAAATCAGACAAGAGGAATGCCAAGTGCTTCTGATCGCCCCGGATTGGCCAAGCCGATCATGGTATACGGATCTGCTGGACCTTCTGGTCTGCAATCCGGTTCCTCTGCCTCTGATGGACGATATTATCTTCCAGGGCAAGGCCCTTCACAACAATCCGTCAATGTTCAGATTGACTGCGTGGATGTTGTCAAGGAATCTAGAATTAAGGAGGGCTTTTCTGAGCAAGCAGCCATGTTTATGGCCAAAGCCAGGAGGGGGTCAACCTCCAGAGCATATAATTATAAAATCAACAGATTTGCAGAATGGTGCTCAAAAAGATGTATTGATCCAATGGATGCATCTATTCAGGTAGTAGCTGATTTCCTCTGTCACCTCTATGATGCCTATAGCCTCAAGCCTAACTCTATTGCTGGTTATAAGTCAGCTTTAATGTCTGTTATTCCTTGCTTGGCTAAGAGGGGAAGTGATGAAGTGAATACATTAAATGTATTAATTAAAGGCATGGGCAATCTAAGACCAAGGAATCCACCGGTGATTCCGTCTTGGAGTTTATCGCTAGTGCTTCAAGTACTAGGTGATAAGCCGTTTGAACCACTTAGTTCCATTTCGATGAAACTATTAACACTGAAGACTGTGTTTTTAATTGCTGCGGCCTCGGCTAGGCGTAGGAGTGAGATTCATGCCTTATCAGCCGAGGATGACCGTTTTGTGGTTTCAGGGGAAGGCCTTAAGCTGCTACCTAGGATTAATTTCTTGGCTAAAAATCAGTCGTTGAAATATCCAGGTCAACCTATTATTTTGCCTGCTTTAACTAGATATGATCCTAATTCTAAAGCATGGTGTCCTGTCCGGGTGCTTCGCCGGTACAAACAACGTACGGCGGAGTGGCGCACCGACCAGTCAGCGTTATGGTTGTCATATATTGAACCCCATGGCAGGGCTTCTAAGGACACCATTTCCAGGTGGATTGTAGAATGCATTCAGTTTTGCCATAAATCCGCCACCGGGAAGCAGGTTGACGTGGCCAAGGCTCACAGTGTCCGCGGCGTAGTGACATCCACTGCCCTATTTAATGGGGTCCCTGTGGATGATATTATGTCGGTGGCTCAGTGGCACTGTGAGTCAAGTTTTACAGACCATTATCTCCGTGACACCTCTAATCCTCTCGCCTTGTCTATTTTGAAAAAATAACTAGGCATATATATTTTTGATGGGGTTTCCTCATTGCTTATATATTTCACAATTAATTTATGGAAACAACCACTAATTTGGGACTGCATCGATCTTCACCAATGGGAAGAGGATGTCAGCAGCCATTTCAACAAGGTCGGTCTTGTGTATGGGTTGTCCATTGTTGATTGTCTTGTCACGTTACCCGTTATTTATATGATGATGGTTTTGTGTATTTATGTGGTTCATTGTTGAGAGTATACGAAAATGGAGCTTTTCGTCTCTGTCCTGTAGTACATGGCACTTGTACGTAGAGAGCGTATAGGACATTGAGGTCATTCGACTCTTCCTCCCAGGAAGGAGGGGGGGGAGCGCATATGACATTCGGTCATCTCTCATACATCGGGGGTGTTATCCGATGGTTAGTCAAATCCTGACTGTTTTTTCATACAGTTTCAGAAGTTTAAGTGCCTTAAACGCAGAAAAGCGTATAGGGATGAGCTGGTCTTTTGACCTCGCCTCCCTCCCGCCGAATTCACTGTCGAATTCTGGCAATATCAAAAGTATTAGGGAGGTAAGTATACTCTTGATGTGAAATAAACGAAATCAAGGATTTCTTTTTTCACGAGAGAGTTGATACTTACCTCCCTAGATACGGACCCGGCCTCTCCACCCCACAGAGGCTCGGTCTTCAGGCTCTTTATAGTTGCATGTGTATCAGCCAATAAATTAGTCAGAGGAAGTGCTAGTCTGCGCATGCGCGGTGGTGGGGCTGGCATCCGCCAGACTACGCTCTGACTCCCTGCCCAGTAGGGGCACCTAACTGTTTTAATCTGAGTGTTTATTGAGTGAAAGCCAATATTTAGCAATATCAAAAGTATTAGGGAGGTAAGTATCAACTCTCTCGTGAAAAAAGAAATCCTTGATTTCGTTTAATCTCTGGAGAAGGCGGTGCCTTATGCGGCGCTCAGGCACAGACTGATTCAGTTGTATCTAATGTCATTCTGGTCTCAGAGAATGGATCTGTTAATTCTGAGGATTCCAGTAAAAGAACCATTGATGTTCTTATCAGACCAGAATCTCCTGCGAGGTGTTCATCTACAACCTCCTCAACCAAAGATGTCCATTTTCACGGATACATCGGCAACGCATTGGGAAGCAGTATTGGACGATCTGTGAGGGGAATGGGATCAGACCAATGCGCAGAAACACATATATGTTCTCAAATTATTAGCAGTGGCATTAGCACTTCGAAAATTCAAGAATTTGATCCGAGACAAGATTGTCCTGATAATGACAGACAACCCCACAGTGGTGTCCTATTTGAACCGCCAGTGCGGGACAAGGTCACCTTAGTTGTGCATGATGATTTGGAACCTTCTGCTGTGGTGCCAAGAGAGGAATGTTATTCTTCAGGCAGCACACATTCCGGGAAGATTGAACATCCTAGCGGATGCTCGCAGTCGAAGGATGGTTTGCCGTCCGACGGAATGGCAGCTCAACCAATCGATAGCACAGGTTCTATTCAAACATTGGGGCAAGCCGAATGTGGATCTATTTGCGATGAAAGGAAGTGCAAAGATGGTCACATACATGTCTCCAATTCCAGACCCACTAGCCTTAGCAGTAGACGCACTTACGCATATCCTCCAACAAATTTTCATCCCAAAAGTTCTAGCAAAGATAAGAGAGGGCACATGCCAAGTACTACTGATCGCTCATCATTGGCCAGGCCGGTTGTGGTTTACGGATCTGCTGGACCTTCTGGTCTGCAATCCTATCCCTCTTTCAGACAGAAGGGACCTGATTTTTCAGAACACGGGTCTGTATCACCACGACAGACACGAGATGTTCCAATTGACTGCATGGATGTTATCAAGCAGCGAGCAATTGAGGGTGGCTTTTCTGAGCAAGCAGCAAAGTTTGTCACCAGCCAGAAGGGGGTCAACCACCAGAACATATAATTATAGAATCAACAAGTTCACAGAGTGGTGTAAGAGGAGAAATGTTAATCCCTTTTCTGCAACTGTTCAACACATAGCTTTTATCTGTCATTTATACGAGGTTGACAAACTTATACCTTCAACTCTAGCAGCATATAAGCCTCCTTTAGCTTCAGTCGTTCCCAGTCTGGCCTTAGTAGGTGTGGAGGATGACACTTTAAATGAAGTTATTAAAGGAATGAGCAATCTGCGACCTAGACAGCCAATTCCTATCCCAGCATGGAATCTATCTCTTGTTCTACAGGTTTTAGGGCATGCTCACTTTGAACGATTAGATCTATTGATATTAAACTGTTAACTATTAAGTCAGTTTTCTTGGTTGCAGCAGCATCGGCGAGGAGAAGCAAAATTCATGCACTTTCTGCCGAACAAGACCATTTTGTTATTACGGGTGAAGGTTTAAGACTACTACCATGTCTTTGTTTCCTGGCAAAGAATCAGTCACTTATATATCCAGGACAGCCGATCAATTTGCCAAGTTTTGTTAGGCATGATCCAAGCTCTTCTGTCAGATGTCTGAAAATGTATAAGAAATGTACAGAGGAGTGGAGAGATGACTTGAAATCTCTGTGACTTTGTCTCAAAGCTCCTCATCTTCACGCCTCGAAAGATACTTGTTCTCATTGGATAATCGATGCTATTCAGATGTCACATAAAATCGCAACAGGAAAACAGATTGATCCCATGAACGCCCATCAAGTCTGAGCACTAGCAGCATCATCAGCCCTTTATAATAGTGTCTCATTAGAAGAGGTGATGTATGTAGCACGGTGGCATACCGAGTCGTCATTTACTGATTTCTATCTTTGCGATATCTCCCGCGCACTTAATCCGGTAGCTGTCGCCAATTTGTCGAATCTCAGTTATGCCACATCCAACCACTCCCAACTCAAACATCATAAGGGTTCCCACAGGCACTGACACAGGTGATGGATATGACCAGTGAACGACCGTGGATTGGGCAAGCTCCTGCAACGAACAAGAAAGACTAAGCACTCAGAATGGTGAGTGTTTCTTAGTTTAATTGACTAATAATAATAATATTAATTATTAGCTCACCTGGCTTGAAAGGCCAAGTGAGCTTATGCCGTGGCAACCATCCGTCCGTCATCCGTCAACTTTTCCTTTAAACGACTTCTTCTGAAGAACCACTGGACCAATTAAAATTATATTTGGCAGGAAGCATCCTTAAGGCATAGGGATCCAAGATTGTTCAAATAAACCTGATCGGCCAATTTGGCCGGCGACCATCTTGGATTTAGGCCGATTTTAGGAAACGTCTTTAAAAATCTTCTCCGAAACCGCGTAGCGGATTGATGCAAATCTCATGAAATATGATCTAGGACAAGAGCTGAACCAGGGTTGTTCAAGGGAACTTGATTGGTCAAATGGTTTGGCGGCCATCTTGGTTGACCTAGTTGTAGCAAAAATGACTTCTCCAGAACCGCTGAAGTGATCGGGCCGAAATTTGGCAAATATGATTAGGGCCTAAGGGCCATTAAAGTTAGTTCAAGAGAAGTTAATCCGTCAAAAAACATGGCCGCCATGGGCCAATCAAACTATAGCGTGTTTGGCGGCCATATTGGATTTTTTTATTTGATGGATTTTGAGCCCGAAATTGTTTTTGTATGTGTTTTGGGGTATTCTGAGCTCAGATTTGAGTTTCGAAACTGTCGGATGAACGGTTTGGTGGCCATTTTGAATCATTTTCCCGCCAAAATCTCCCATACTAAAGCAATGGGAAATTTTTTATGTTTTCTCGATAACTATTGGGCCGATTTAATTGTATTTGGCAGAACGCATCCTTAGGGCATAGCGATTCAAGTTTGTTCAAACTAAGCCGATCGGCCAATTAGACCATCGGCCATCTTGGATTTTGGCCGATTTTTTAGAAACGTCTTTAAAAATCTTCTCCGAAACCACTTGGGATTGATGCAAACCTAATGAAATATGATTTATGGCAAGAGCTGAACCATGTTTCTTCAAGGGAACTTGATTGGTCAAATAGTTTGGCGGCCATCTAGGTTGACCTAGTTATAGCGAAAACGACTTCTCCAGAACCACTGAAGGGATCGGGCCAAAATTTGGCAGATATGATAGGGACTAAGGGCCATTAAAGTTTGTTCAAGGGAAGTTGATCCATCGAAAAAACCTGGGCACCATGGGCCAATCAAAATATAGCGTTTGGCATCCATATTGGATTTTTTTATTTGATGGATTTTGAGGCCAAAATTGGTTTTATTAGTGTTTTTGGGTATTCTGATCTCAAATTTGCAATTTTCGAAACGGTTGGATAAACAGTTTGGTGGCCATCTTGTTGATAAAGAGCATTCTAGTTGAAATGCCTATGGTCCAGGTGAGCGATACAGGCCCATTGAGCCTCTTATATTATTTTTTCACTTACAGTCGAAACACCAGGCTGATTAAGTGGAAGGTCTGGTTCTTGTGTATACTTATTCATTGTAACAGACACTAGACTAATTCCAATTTGAAAATCTAATCAAATTATTGATAGTTTTTTTCATCAGTTAGAAGTTGTAGGAGCTTCTTTGCACTCTGCTGGACTGCCCTAGTTGAGACAAAGGTCTGGTGGGTGTTTGACAGCCCTCAGGAATTTGTGCGGACAAATGAGGGGGTTGATCGCGGTCTAGACCATGGAAGTTTAGCACTCTATGAGTCGGATGGCGGAACCCAAGTGTATGCTGGGGTTCTCAGTCTTCACAACATTGTCCTTCGGCTGGTAGTTGAGAGCTGTTTCGAGCCGAGCCTCCGCCCACAGGAGTTTCCTGGATGTTGAAATCCGGAGTTTATCATAATAGTACATCTGTTAAGTATTATTCGAAGTAGAATAAAAAAGCATCCGCTTTTGTTTCTACGAGAATTGATAATACTTACCAGATGTACTATAGCCCATCTCAGCCGCCCCGCTGAGGTGAGGCTAAGCGGCTCTCACTGTTTGTCAAGACAAATATAAGATGAATCTGACTGTTCTGGGGAATTGACTCAGTACCTGGAGGCTATGGTAATTCACGGACACAATATGGGCAGGACCATGGAGAGTGTGGAGTTTTAATTGTTTATTGTGAGCTAGACTAGGTAATAGACATTATCATAATAGTACATCTGGTAAGTATTATCAATTCTTGTAGAAACAAAAGCGGATGCTTTTTTTAGTCCATTACATTAGGCCTGTAAATCATAGATGACTGATGAGTACTCACTCTAAATCTTGATATTTTCTTTAATTTGGTGAGTGTAGGGAGCTGTTTTGGGAGCCCTGATATATATATATATATATATATATATATATATATATATATATATATATATATATATATTATGACAAGCAAAATATTTTATAGTAATGTGTGTTCTGCCCATCAACTGGCATTACACGACTTTGACATTAACTCTATCTAGAAAGCTGGAAACCTCCAAAGCAGAAGATTTAGATAATCCTTTGAATTAATTCTCATATCTTGAAAATAATGATTTGATTTTCTATTTATTACAGTTTGTTCCATTCCGAGAATTCACAGGCCGTCAGGGCAACAACATGCAAATCAGCCAAGCACAGCTTGCAAAGGAAGTCTTAGCAGAGGTTCCTGATCAGGTTCTCTTTTATATGAAAAAACACAGAATCGACCCACAACATGTGAAACGACAGACACCAAGCCAACCAGGACCAAATGCAAACCAGCCAAGCCAGTCGGGGCAAATGGCTAATCAATCAGGGATGATGGCTAATCAACAAGGTCAGCCAGGGCAGAATGTTAATCAACCAGGACAGCCAGGACAGAATTTTAATCAACCAGGACAGAATGTTAATCAACCAGGACAGCCAGGACAGAATGTTAATCAACCAGGACAGCCAGGACAGAATGTTAATCAACCAGGACAGCCAGGACAGAATTTTAATCAACCAGGACAGCCAGGACAGAATTTTAATCAACCAGGACAGAATGTTAATCAACCAGGACAGCCAGGACAGAATTTTAATCAACCAGGACAGCCAGGACAGAATTTTAATCAACAAGGCCAGCCAAGGCAGAATTTTAATCAACAAGGCCAGCCAGGTCAAATGATCAATCAGCCTCCGGGTTACCCGGGGCAAAGTTTCTCTCAGCAACAGCCTGGTCCACATGTCTCTCCTCGCACACAACCAGGCCAAAATGCCTCCCCTTACCCGCAACCAGGACAGGCTGGCTCTCCTTACCCACAGCCAGGACAGGCTGGGTCTCCTTACCCACAACCAGGACAGGCTGGCTCTCCTTACCCACAGCCAGGACAGGCTGGGTCTCCTTACCCACAGCCAGGACAGGCTGGGTCTCCTTACCCACAATCAGGCTCAAACATTCCTCACCAATATCCAACTCAACCTTCCCAACCTAACCCACAAGCAGGACAAGGTCAATATCAAGGACATAGTTTTGTTCCTACATCATCTTGGCAGCAACGATGAACTGGAATTGGGTCTGTCTACTTTAACTCAAATTCATCTTTGTCGATCCCTACGCGAAGCGAAGGAGGACTCCACATAGTGATCTGAATGGTGTCCCATGTACAACGATAAATCTGAGAATGGATGAATCCAATCTGTATGTATTACTGTATTCTGCGGCTGTAGTAGTAGAAACATCCTACAGCTGCAATCAGTCCTTCTTCACTTTTGCCCACTGTGTCTTGTCCTCAGCCGAAATCCTTAGCTTCCTCAGGTCTATTCTTGACTTGAGTGTACCGAGTCCTGCTTTCTTGAGGTCACCTCATAGCACGCTTAGCAGATTTATGCAATGACATCCTCTACTGGTTTTGTATTTGCTGGCTCCAAGTAGGGCAAATTCCAAGGCTCTGTGCTGGTGTCTCTTCTGCCATCCTTAGCACATGGCCAAACATGGACCATCTTTGCTGGGCGACTTTTACAGACAGCGGCGACGTATTACACATCTTGTATAGTGCATCATTGGAAATTATGGTGTCTGGCCATAGGTGTCCAGTGATGGTGCGTACGTGTTTGCGGTGGCAGGCATCGAGTTTGTCTAGAGCTGCCCAGCTGTTGCAGTTATACAGCATCAAGGATACGCACGTTGCATTGTATAAACGTAGCCTCTTTATCAAGGGCATCTTTGATCTTCGAATCCATGGCTTCCAGAAGGACTGGAAAGCTATGTTCCCCATGACGCAGTGTGCAGAAATGTCACCAGTACTCACAAAGCAGTGAGCCCAGGATTTTACTTTTCCTCCATGGTTCGCTGCCACGAAGTGGGTCGTCATTTTCAATAGTTTCATGCTTTGTCGATAGGTATATGTGGGTGAACTCTGTTTTGGATTCATTCATAAAGAGATTCTCAATTTTTTGTTTGCTTACAGCTATTGGGAGAAGTTCGTCAAGGGGTTTCTTTTCCTCGTCTATGAAGTCCACATCGTTAGCATATTCCATCTCTAGCGGCATACCCAGTATTGACACTGGCTGGGTTTGGTCTTGTGGAACTATCCCGCACAGATTTCAATGCAACAGCAAGGTAGCAGGTGAAAAGCACCAGAGATAGACCATCTCCCTGTGGGGAGCCGATTGATGTCTCAAACTCTACAGACTTCACTGACTTGACTCGTACTCTCAGCTTGGTGTCTGCAAGCAGTAGTCCCACTAGTCGTAGCTCATCTTCATTGCAACTGGCCTGGCGTAGTACATCTAGGATCTTTGAGCGTTTAATTGTGTCGAAGCCTCGTGACATGTCAATGCCCATTTTGTGGAAGTCCCAGTATTTGGACATGACTACCAACACAAACATGCGTTGAGCCCATACAATGTCTGCGGAGCTGCGTCCACGTTTGAAGCCACTTTGACATGATCCGGTGAAGTAATCGATCTTGTCTCGGATGCGGCATAGAGTAACATTGGATAGGATTTTCCATATGCTGTTGAGGAGCACAATGGGCCGCTGATTGGCTGGGGGCCCAGGTGGCTTCTTAGGCTTGGGTAGTGCGATAAGGGAGCCTTGGCTTACAGCGCCGACGGGAAGGTGGTGCATAAAAGCTGAATTGATTAGGTGCGTGATAGGTTTTGAGATGATGTCACTTGCATATTTGAATAGTTCATTGCTCATGCCATCAGGTCCAGATGCACATCCATTTTTCAGGGCTTTAAGTGCGTTCTCAACTTTGCTGTTTTAATTAGTGTTAGTAATGGCCTGGGGTCTCCTGAGAACGGGTGCAAGGGATCATCATGTTTGTCAGTGAACTGTTCCTTGAACCATTCTCGGATCGCCTCGGCTTTTCCCTGGTCAGTCCCGATAAAGTGTCCTTCAGAGGTGTGTACAGTGAGTGGTGGTGTGTAGTCAGTAACTCTCAGGGCTCTGGCTGCCCGAAACATTTTGTGACAGTCATCCGTGGCAGTGATTTCATCTGCTAGGGAGTCTGCCTGTTGAATAGCAAGATCTTTTAAGCATTCGCTAATGTGGTGCAGAATAATATTGCTCTCCCGGCGTAGTTTGGTGCAGTCTTCACTTTGGCCACTTTGATAGATGCGCAGCCGTAACGCTTTCTGCTCTGCTGACAGTTTTACCACTAGAGGGTTGTCAGTATACCTAGTTTGGTTGTTTTTAAGAACACCTATGGGGCTGGGAGCTGATGATTCCATGGATTTCAGTATTTTGGTTAGGGCTTCGTTTGGATCAAAGCTGACATCGATGTTAGCTATCTGCTCCCCGAGGGCTTTTTTGTATGACATTTGAGTGTCAGTGTCGCTGATGAGCTTGGGTAGGTTGTAGGTGACCCTACCCTCTTGCCTGGTATGGTGTTTATATATTAGGTAGAGGTCGCTCATCTGAAGGCGTGTAATGACTAGCTTATGGTCAGAATTGAGGTATGTGCCGCCATACGAGCGAGCGTTCCGGAGTAAGGGTTTTGCTTCTGTCTTGCATAGTATGAAGTCTATTTGGTTGATGACAGCTGTTGTAACCTTAGAACCCTTTGGGGCTTTGCGATCAGTAATGTGTCCAGTCCGTGTTGTCCGGTGACGGCATGGGTGTTTGAAAGCCGTATTTGTGACAAATAGGCCATTGGAACTAAGGAATGCCACCAGTGCATCTCCATTGCTGTTGCGTGTGCCCTCTCCATAGGATCCCTTGCATACGCCAAGTCCTGAACTTTTGTCCGCAATTCCGAGTTTGGAGTTGAAATCTCTATATGATGTCATAATCAATTACGTTACATGTAGGCTAACGTCACACTCATAATTGACAGAACTACTCCGTCATGAACCTTGAACAGTCTGTCAGATATATGATTTGTATGTCCGTGTTGTCCGGTGACGGCATGGGTGTTTGAAAGCCGTATTTGTGACAAATAGGCCATTGGAACTAAGGAATGCCACCAGTGCATCTCCATTGCTGTTGCGTGTGCCCTCTCCATAGGATCCCTTGCATACGCCAAGTCCTGAACTTTTGTCCGCAATTCCGAGTTTGGAGTTGAAATCTCCACACACGAACAGTTGCCATCTAGCTGGGATTGTAATGGCGGAGCTCAGTTCTGCATAGAAGGAATCTAATATTGCTGGATTCTCTGGCTTTTTCAGTAGTTGGGCCGTATGCGTTAACAATTCGACACTTAGTGGTGGTGTGTTTTCGCGTAGGTATAGCCAGGTCGATGAATGCAACGCGATCACTGATGTATCCAAAACTCATGACATGATCCAAGACCCTTGGTCCGATTACGAAGCCTAAGCCCCGGTATGTGGCCTGTTTTTGCTCCATGAGCACTAGCTTATGGCCTGTCAGTAGTTGCTGCTCCGAGTGTTTAGTTACTTTAGTCTCTTGAATGCATGTAATTTCGATGTTATAGTGGTCACAGTCTGCACCCAAGGTTTGCCTCTGATGTTGCACTCAGATCACGTACATGCCACGTAGCTATAGTAAGCTCCTGGGAAGATTGCATCATGCGAGGATGTCGAGCACAGTTTCTTGTTTGACGAAGGGTAGACATAATCAGAGTTGCCTCTGTATGCAGATGTCAGCCCGCAATCCTTGATGACTTAGTTTTCCAACAAAGTTTGTACTTACGGAGAAGACCGGCGTGAAGGAGTCATCTTTCTCCCCATCCAATCTGTCAGTCAAGTATATGATGTCATAATCAATTACGTTACATGTAGGCTAACGTCACACTCATAATTGACAGAACTACTCCGTCATGAACCTTGAACAGTCTGTCAGATATATGATTTGTATGTCTTTACTATTTAATAACCATTCTGTTGAATATTTTAAAACTAATTTGACTGGGCGCTGTTGCTGCAGCAGCCCCAAGTCAACTTAGTTTCAAAATATTCAACAGCTTACATGTATAGTTTTCTGGAAATCGAGATTCAGCGTTCGATCGATCCCCACACAGGCAAAACATGGTTGGAGCTTAGCTAGAGATGGGCGGGGCATGACTAAAAGGTAGAATCAATTGTTTTTAAAAATGTAATGAGGATCGACATGCAAGCATAGGCCTCTAGATAGCTATACTAATGCTCCCTCGCCCGGTGTCTGTCTGTCCATCCGGCTCGAACAACGGTGGCACTTTCTGGATTGCACCAAACCTGATCAAGATGTTCATATTGACATCTCATATCTGCATTGTGAAAATGAAGTTAATTTGGTGGCAAGTACCAGAGGTCATACACAATTCGAATTTAACACTTTAATGGTCACACTGGCCAAAACCTTGACCTTGGTACACCACTGGGTTTTTTCAATGTTATTTTTTTATCGGTTAACAAAACCTCTCAGCTTATGTTTCAGTATTGCTTGACACTATTAGATCTAACCTTGTATACATCGTTGCCTATGCTGTGAGGAATCTGTATGTCAGATGAAAGTGGGTCAAATGTCATGGTCAGTGTCAGTGTCATACAAAACTCTTTCAAATCAAATTGCAATATTTTTTCCCCGCATTTGTCCTCTCTAGTTCAAAGAGTTTTAGGCAGCTGAGCGTCAATGCCCCTGGATATCTTTTTTTATATGTTTTGATACATACAAATTTATTTATATTACTACAACGATGTTGTATGAATAATGTTCTTATTGTTACAGATAAATCTCTTGATATTCCATATGATATTAGCCTGAAATAATTAACCTTTAGCACTCTGGTGTCAATATTCTATCTTTTTACCATTTCAATAGCAAAGAAACTGGTGTACAGTTTTCAACAATTTTGATGGACGATGTTGCTGTCTATGACAGCAACATCTTCCACCAAATTTGTTGAAAAATGAACACCAGGTAATCTTTTAATTTAATTTGAAAAATAAAAATTTTAACATCAGATTGGTACGGGTTAATAATTCTTAAAATGTTTTAACCATCTGCATGCTCAATTTTTGCAGACAACTTTTTCCATGGGGTTTAACTTAGGCTATGCTGAATATTTTGAATAAAATTTGACTGAAAGTTGTTGGTGGCTAAGCCACCAACAACTTTCAGTCATATTGTTTTCAAAATATTCAGCGGGTCCAGATTTATTGCCCATTGAAATTCTCTGTTCGCTTGGAGTAGTCAGACAGTCAAATATGGGAATATTCAATTGGTGAACTACAGTTAATGACAGTCAAAGGCCCGGAAATGAGGCTGTTCATTTGGTATATAGTTGGCTATATAACTATAGTGTTTGTGTAGAAAAGTCCATTTGATTATTTTTAGTTACCTGACCAGGTGAGTTTGCACGATGGCGTCTATCTATCATCCATGCACCTAGCAATTAGTTTTCTTAAAACAATTTTACGAATCACTAGACATTTTTTAACCAGGTTAGTTTGATTACAGAGATGCAAGTTTGATCAAATGGGGCTTATTAGTTATTTTCATCTGTGACCGTCTTAGATTTAGCATTATTGTTATTAGATACACATTAAAATCTCTGTGGAATGGAGGGATCAGATGCATCACTCACGATATCTGACATCATAATCAAAATAAGTGACTTATTAGCTGATCTCACATGCAAATGGCATAGGTCTGTCATGAAACTAGCTACGGTCAGAAAGTAATCATTTGAATCCTATGTCTGTGTTACAGATCTATTCTGTCGAGTTTTTTAAAACTAATTTGACTGTTGCTGCCATACTTTTGTCACAAATTAGTTTCAAAATATTCAACCAGTATACTATGCAAAGTGTGTAGAGCTTTATTAAAATATAGGCATATCTAGAAATGAATCACTATTTAATCCCAGACTCAGAAGATATAGTGTAACGACCAGACATAGAGGGTGAAGTATCTTCAAAACAAGGTTGCTCATTTAACTTAGCGGCCATAATAATATCATTTTTACCAAAAACTTAATTTATGTCCAGAATCTCTAAAGGGGATGGAATGAAATGTAGCCGCTATTCAACTCTGTTCATGAAGAGTTGCTGCACAGTAAATACTTAATAGATCTCTGTCATCGACTACTTATCAAACTTGAGCCTTTGACAGGATATAGCGTTGTGCATGCATCCGTGCCTTTGACAACTTTGTAAATCAATCAGCTATTGCGTGGGAATGATCCCAATCTAAATTGATAGTTATACAAATTCTGATTTGTCTACCAAACATTCATCTTTTGGTCGCTTCATATAGCGATTAAAATCCAAAACAGGTGAATGAATGTAAAGGACGTCCACTTGCAAGCAGTGAGTATTTTTCTTTAAATTTAACAATGGAATGACTGTCTCGGTTATCGAGCCAGACATTCCAGCAGTAAAATTTCAAAAATACTCTTCTCTAAGCACTCTGCTGATGGATATTTCTCGAGGCCAATTTTTGTGGGCTTGACCATTAACTGTCTGACTGCTACAAAGACACCAGGGAATAACTTAATGAGCAATAACTGTGGACCGGCTGAATATTTTGAAACCAATTTGACTGAAAGCCACCAACAACTTTCAGTCATATTGTATTCAAAATGTTCAACATATCGAAAGTTAAACCCAATGGAATGTATAGAAATTCAGCGGGTATTTTTTAACGGTTAATATGTATCCGTATCACGTTATGACTACACTTGTTAATCATGTCTGTTAATATTTTGTTATGGTGCTTAGCTTTTAATAGTATGAATATTTAGTGTTTATGTAAATAGTATTTTATCATTACATCATTGTCTAACGGTGATCCATTGTTTCCTCATTCTAACACGATGATTCACGTTTCAGTGCTTATCAAAGTGACGTTGTTTGTTGTATCTGAGCATCTCCGATCATCACTATACAATCAAACCTCTATAACACACTTCTACCCTTGTGGCCAACATATGCTGGTGGTAAGACCACACATCTTAATAAACCACTATCATTTGACCCCAAATAATATTTACCATGACCAGTTGTATTAGCCCTTTCACTGATAAATCCCTGAAAAATTAAACTCTGTGATTTAAAACGTATTCTTTTGAATATTTTTAAATTAATTTGACTGGAAGGCAGGCAGCAATGGATTTCAGTCAAATTAATTTCAAAATATTCAACAATTCCTGAATGATTGTCTTGAAAACTAGATATCGGGAATAATAGGTGACATGGTTATGACCACTTTTAAAGGCCAATACAGTCTCTATTCTAGACAGGTTTTACTGTATACGAATAGCATTATCTTTCCTTGCTCATGATGGTCATTAAGCCTTCAACACCTACAGCGCAGAAATGATAAATTCTTTATAATGTCTTACGGAATATTCTGTTGTATATTTTGAAACTAATTTGACTGGCAACCGCTTCCAGTCGGATTATTTTCAAAATGCTCAACAGCTTTCCTATATAGTTGTCTTGATGTTGAGACAATGGAATTTCAAGAGTTAATGGTGACCACTATAGAAGTCATGTGATGTATAAAATCTCTTCTGTGGACACAAGATGGTTGTTCTTTAGGCCAGGTGGTCCTTCAACAGAGGTGCTCACACAGGTCGTCATTGGATCACCATTTTGAAGGCACCACCTTTTGGCCGCAGAATACTGACGCTCTCTATTGAGAATTAATTGTATAGCTTGTGACTATATGTCTTTAGAAGTATAATAGTTTGAAGTAAAAAATGCTCAATGAAATGACTGAATTCAAATTCACATTATTGGCTCACCTGGCCTGAAAGGCCAAGTCAGCTTATGCCATGGCATCCGTCGTGTGTCCGTCAACTTTTCTTTTAAACAACTCAAGAACCTGTGAACCGATTTCGATTATATTTGGCAGGAAGCATCTTTAGGACATAGAGATTCAAGTTTGTTCAAATGAAACCGATCGGTCAATTTGCCCATCTTGGCCGATTTTTAAAAATGTTTTTAAAAATCTCCAAAACCACTTGGTGGATCGATTCAAAACTAATGAAACATCATCTAGGGCAAGAGATAAGCCACATTTGTTCAAGAGAATGTGATTGACCAAATGGCGGCCATTTTCGATGACCTACCTGTAGTTTTCGCTAAAACGACTTCTCAGGGATCGGGCCGAAATTTGAGAAATATGCTTAGGGACTAAGGGTAATTACAATGTGTTCAAGGGAAATTGATCCGTCAAAAAACATGGCCGCCATTGGCCAATCAAAATGTAGCTTGTTTGGTGGCCATATTTGGGTTTTTTTAATCTGATTTCAAATTTGCCGTTTTCGAAACTCGGATAAACAGTTTGGCGGCCATCTTGGATCATTTTCTCACCAAAAGCTCCCATATTAAAGCAATGGGAAATTTAAAATGTCTTCTCGATAACCACTGAGCCGATTTCAATTATATGTGGCAGGAACAATCCTTAGGCTATAGAAGTTCAAATTTGTTCAACCAAACCCGATCGGCCAATTTGGCTGGCAGCCATCTTGTATTTTGGCCAAATTTTAGAAATATCTTTAAAAATCTCCGAAACTGCTTTAGGCATTGATTAAAAATTCATGAAATATGATCTAGGGGAAGAGTTGAACCAAGTTTGCTCATGGGAACTTGATTGACCAAATAGTTTGGTGGCCATCTTGGATGACCTAGTTTTAGCGAAAACTATTTTTCCAGATAAATGGCTCAGGCCGAAATTTGGCAGATATAATTAGGAACTAAGGGCCATTAAAGTTTGTTCAGGGGAAGGTGATCTGTCAAAAAAACATGGCCGCAATGTGTCAATTAAAATGTAGTGCCTTTGGCTGCCATTTTGAATTTTTTTATTTGATGGAATTTAAAGCCGAAATTGTTTTTCTAAAGGCTTTTGAGTATGCTGATTTCAAATTTACCACTTTATAAACTGTTGGATAAATGAGTTGTCGGCCCTCGTTGATCGTTTTCCCGCCAAAAGCTCCCATTTAAATTAAAATTTAAAATGTCTTCTAGAGAATCACTGGACTGATTTTAAGTATATTTGGCAGGAAGCATTCTTAGGGCATAGAGATCCATGTTTGTTCAAAGTCCATCGGCCAATTTGGCTGGTGGCCATCTTGGATTTTGGTTGATTTTTATAAACATCTAAAAATCTCTGAAACAGTTTGGGGGATTGATTTCAAACTCATTAAATATCAGTTCGGGTAACTGAACCAAGTTTGTTCAAGGGAACTTGATTGGGGAAATGGTTCGGTGGCCATCAAGATGGCCTAGTTTTCATGAAAAAGACCTGCAGAACCACTGGATGGGTCGGGACAAAATTTGGTCCTACGGGCCATTAGAGTTTGTTCCATGGAGATATGTCAAAACAACATATCTACCATGAATCAATAAAAAATTTAGCTTTTTTGGTGGACATCTGGTATTGTCTACAAATTTCTGCAAAAATAAAAAGACAACTTAAAAGTTTTCATCTATTCTTAAAAGATACATATCCAAGCTAATAGGACTATTTGTTACTTTATGGACACTAACTAACTTGGACTGCCATTTTAGATAGGTATTTGTGGCCTCCATTATTTCAGACTGTATTGTCATCACCGGTGAGCAATTGTTCGTATAAAACCATGCCCGTAGTGCTAATGCTGGTATGTTTAAATACAAATGTTTCAAATGCTAATGGTCCAGGTGAGCATCACAGGCCCTTGGACCTCTTGTTAGTTAGTGTCGATAAATTAACAAATAGTCATAAATTTAGCTAGGATATGTATCTTTTAAGAATAGATGAGAAGTTTAATAACCACTTGGCCAATTTTAGTAAAACGTGGCTAAACCATCTTCACAGAAATTTGATTGGTAAATTTTGGTCATCTCATTTTGGTCGGTTGTGCCATTGGCCAATAGTTGCAGGTGAGCGATACAGGCCCCTTGGGCCTCTTGTTTTGTTTTTATCATCTGCTTTGCATCGTTGTAAGATTTCAGTATAGTTTGTACTATTATCTTGAGCCAAAAACGGCTTCTTCATGAGTCTTGAGAAATTGCCATTTGTAGAACAAAATACTATTTTGAAAAATTTGCCAGTGGAATGTCTGGCTTGATAACCGAGCCAGTAAAAAAATAATTCTCTCCCTGAGAAAATATTAATTTTCTTGACCAAGTTTGAGGATTAAAGCATTACCTATCATTTCAAATCTACTCTATTGTTACAATATAAACAAGAGCTCAGCAAATGGTGTATAATACCCCGCCATGATGACCAACCAATGAATGAGAGCTATGAGAAAATAGAGATTTCTTCCTCAGACCCAGACCAGTCATCCTATGAAGTTTCAAAGCGATCCGTTAAACGGTCAATGAGCTATCGTCTGTTGGATTTTGGATTATCGTAAATTTTGATATGTTTCTTCACCAGACATAGTCCAACCACCCTATGAAGTTTCAAATCGATCCGATAAATGGTAACGGAAATGTCATCCAGAAAGCAATTTTCAAGATGGCAACCTGTAGCTGGCAGCCATATTGAAGTTCGGATTATCGTCAATTTTGATAGGATTCTTCCCCTAGTCCAACTACTTTATGAAGCGTCAATGAAATCCGATAAATGATAACAGGTTTATCTGAAAACCAATTTTCAAGATGGTGGCTGGTGGCCATCTTGGATTTTGGATCATTGTCAATTTTGATAGGTTTCTTCCCCAGAGGTAGTCCAACCACGCTATGCAGTTTCAAAGCAATTTAAAAAACAGTTAAGGAGTGATCATCCGGAAACCAATTTTCAAGATGGATGGCGCCCATTTTGGATCATTGCCGATTTCGATAGGTTTCTTCCACAGACCTAGTCCAACCGTGCTATCAAGTTTCAAAGTGATCCGATAAACGGTAACAGAGTTATCATCCGGAAACAAGATGGCCGGTGGCCATCTTGGATTTCCGATCATCGTCGATTTCAATAGGTTTCATTCCTAGACCAAATCCAACCACCCTATGAAGTTTCAAAGTGATACGACAAATGGTAACGGAGTTATCATCCCGGAAACCCCTCTGCCACCCGCCAGCGTGCCCGGACCGCGCCATCACAATACCCCACAAATTTTTTTGGCAGGGTATAAAAAATAGGAGGGCTTGTAAGCCAACCAAATATATATGACTGGTTTTATTGCCATCTATCCTCTGGCCTATGGCAGCAACAGGTTCCAGTCAAATTAGTTTCAAAATATTCAACTTAACATTTCAAGAATAAGAAACCGCACCTTTCCGTCAAATTGTTTTCTCGCATGAAAAGCCAAGTGAGCTTATGCCATGATGATCGTCTTTTCAACTTGCTTTAGAAGACTACTGCTCGTTAACCACTTGGCCAATTTCAACCAAACTTGTCTCGAATGACCCGAAGGAGGTAGACTCCCAAACTTCTATACTGAAATTTGATTGGTCCAATTTTCCAGTGACCATCTTGAATTTTCCAAGTATTTCCGGAAAGTTGGTTAAGCAGCTATTACTGATTAATTAACCATTGGCCTGATTTCAAACAAATATGGCTGAATGGATCCTATAGTCATAGGCTTATGAGACAGAATTCTGTGTGGTGAATTTTAACACTAACTGGAAATTTATTTGCTCAATTTTTCCAGTGGCCATCTTGAATATTCAAAAAATGTATGAGAAATCGTCATTAACCGATTGGCCAATTTCAACCAAACTTGCCTGGAAGAATCCTATAGACTATCAAATTTTCATAGAGAAATCTGATGGGGTCAGTTTTTTTGTTGCCATCTTGCGTTTCCAAAAATGTCCAGAAAGTCATTTAATAAACTCATTAAATGCTGGGTCAAATTTAATCAAACTCTGGTGGATGGACCCTATGCTGGTATCCTTCAGAACTTCTATACCAGCTTGCATTTCCTAATATGGCCAGGAGCTCATTTAACCCTTAGCACTCTGATGTCAAAATTTTAAATCTTCCAATTAAAAAGTAAGTTCATTTTTCAACAAATTTGGTGGAAGAAAAGCAACATCATTCACCAAAATTGTTTAAAAATGTACACCAGTTTCATTGTTTTTTGACACTGTAATAGAATATTGACATACCAGAATGGAAAGGGTTAAAAGATTATCTGTTTGGCAGATTTTATACAAACTTGGATTAAAGATCCCTAGTGTGATAGGCTTATGTTCCAGGCGAGCTCCACATGTCCTTGAGCCGCTTGTTTCATATTTAACTCTACTGTAGCCAGGTATCGTTGAGGTCATAATGGTGATAATTAAAGCTGACATCTAACCATATTAGCAGCACTTCAATAATGACTTTACAGTGTAAACACGCAACCAATGGCTAAACAGTCAATGCATCAATTTTAATTTTAAAGCACCTGTATAGCCTGTAAACAATTATGATAACTACGTAATCAGATCGGGAAACCAATGTCGTAGGTATTTTAGCCTGACGCTTGGTCGCAAATGTGAGACCAAAAGTCGGAATGATCTGGACTGAAATTTTTGTCCCTTTTATACCCTTCCTGGGTGAGCCTGTGGATTGAGTGAATCTTGACCATATATGGGCAGAGAAAAACCAGACTGGCGGTTTTCCCATTGGAGGTTTGGTCAGACATTTTTGCCGGTTGACCTTCATTTTACCGGTTGGGGCCAAGTTTACCGGTTGCGACTTTTTTACCGGTTGTGTCATTTTTGGCGGTTGAGTATTTTTTTCCGGTTGTGGGTTTTTTGGCGGTTCTCCCATTTTGGCGGTTTTACAACTTTTGGCGGTTGTGGTTACTTTTGCCGGTTGTGGATTTTTTACCGGTTGTGTCCATTTTGGCAGTTTTGGAAAAAACTGTTTTGGCGGCTCAGGTTTTTTAGCGGTTGAGTTTGTTTTTGGTGATGAATGTCTTAAGGGTCTCTGTCGGTCAAGTTCGTGAGTCTCTTTACTCCTTTAGTGGAGTGAATTTTTTGGGCTGTTTTGTGGGTAATGATCATGTGTAGTCATCACTGTTTTTGATTCAGACTTTATGGCGTTTCGTTCCTTGAGCGGAACTCATCAGAGGCGAAGTTTTGTCAACTGGGAGTGGGCATTTTTGTGCTCCACTTTTTTTCTGATATAGCATCTGTTTTATGGGCGTTTGATATCTTAAAATAGAAGTAATTTGGTTGTCCTCTATTGGTCTTGGGAGTTTTGGGAAATCCAAGGATAAGTGTCAAGTTTTTACAAGATCGGTATAGATATGTATTATTATGTATAATGTATTTTTTCAATGATGTATGAAAACTTGTAAATAAAATGAATGAAAAAATAAAGAGGATGACTCGGGGGCCTGGTGAGTATCTGTCTTTGTTGTTATTTCATAAAAATTGAAGGAGACAGAGCATTTGCGCTTGTATCCATATTGGGATGCCGTAATATTGAAGGCATCTTTAAAAGATGCTGAAGTGATGACTATGGGTATGACGTCATGGGGTTTGTTGTCAGCGGCGAAAGTGGCGACGTCGCTATAAAGTGTGTGGTTTACCTTTTCTGATTGAAAAGATGAGCTGTGGGAGCACCTATTTTAAAAAGTGTAATAAGCTGTGGGAGCACCTATTTTAAAAAGTGTAATAACGTACTGGGCATGTCCGCCTATAGTAGGCGTGTTGGTCCCGGTAAAGGGTGTTCCCATACCTGCTAGATTGATGCCTATAGGTTCCATCGTGTGGAGCTGGTGTATCCAATGGCATTCCTTTGAGACAAAGAGATTGATGCACAAACTGCCTCCAGACTATTACCAAAACCGCCAATCACGGCTAGATTTTACCTACTACCAAAGGTACATAAAAGCAAACAGAACGGTTTAGTCCCAGGCAGACCGATCATCAGCGGCATAGGTTGTCCCACAGAACTCATCAGCAGTTTCGTGGACGAACACATCAAGGTTCATGTCACAAAGATCAAATCATATGTGAAAGACACCACAGATTTCATCAACCAACTAGAAGCATTCGGTCCAACAAAACCTGGCACGCTTCTAGTAACAATGGATGGCACCTCACTGTATACTAACATACCCAACAATGAAGGACTAAGAGCGGTGGCCAAATTCTGCAGCAAATTTGAGGTAACAGGCGATCTCTCCATCAGAGGATTACTAAACTTTTTAAAACTTGTCCTCGAATGCAATAACTTCGAGTTTAATGGCGAGCACTACCTACAGATAGGAGGAACCGCCATGGGAAGCAAGGCCGCCTGCACCTTCGCATGCATCTTCATGGCCGACTTAGAGCAAAGATTGCTGCAGACTGCACCACACCAGCCTGCATTGTATGTTAGATACATAGATGACATATTCATAATCTGGGAGCACGGCAAAACAGCCCTAGAAGAGTTCGTCACATACATGAATGAAGCTCACCAGAGCATCAAATTCAACATGGAATGCTCAGAAACACAAGTTTCATTTTTAGACACACTGATCAAACATACACAGGATCATTCTATCATCTTTAATCTCTATACAAAACCGACAGACACCCACGGCTACCTGCATTATGACTCAGCCCATCCCTCAAACTGTAAGGACTCATCCCCATACGGACAATTCCTCAGGTTGAGACGCATCTGCACGCTCATAGAGGACTATGACAAAAACAGTATCCTCCTACAAGGACACTGAAGCACGAGACTACCCCACAGGCATCCTGAACAAATCCAGGGCCAAAGCCAGATCACAAGACAGACAACAAATCCTCCACCCACCGCCAAAACTCAGATACAAAGACCAATCTTTGTATGTGAGTTCACCAGGACAGGCGTTTTTCTGAAGAAAACCATAAAAAAGTACTGGCCAATTCTGGAAGCCAGCAACAAATGCAGGTTAGCATTTCCAGAACCACTGCTGTTTGGATACAGGAAGAACAAAACAATCAAAGACACGATTGTCAGGGCCAAACTCCCAACAGAGCACGCCCCTGTAATGCACAGAAACCCATTTATCGCATGCAAAACAAAAAACTGTACCATCTGCCACAGGATGGAGAAAAACAGATTCTTCACAAGCTCCCACACAGGCCTAACCTACAAGGCCAAAATCATAGGTAACTGCCAAACTAGAAACATCGTCTACCTCCTAACTTGTAGCAAATGCAACAAACAATACGTGGGAGAATCCATGCGCACCTTTAAGATCCAAATTCAGGAACACCTGAGATCTATATCAAACCTCCACAAAAGTGAGAGATACGACACCCCAGTCGCCAGGCATTTCAACAAACCTGGACACTCACGAACAGACGTGCGGTTCAGAATCATACAGGTTCTCTCATCAGACCCCGATGATGAAAACTCCACACCATGGCGGAGACAAAAGGAATGCCATTGGATACACCAGCTCCACACGATGGAACCTATAGGCATCAATCTAGCAGGTTAGGGAACACCCTTTACCTGGACCAACACGCCTACTATAGGCGGACATGCCCAGTATGTTGTTATTACACCTAGCCTGTAAACAAGCAGTGCTGTAGTATAGTTGGATAATAGCTATAAATTAGTGCTAAATATTTATTTACTGCTGTATATTTTCTTTAATCTGTTTATGAATTTCTATAATAAAATTATATACACGTATTTTTATGATTGTATAATATCTCCTTGTTAAAATAATAAATATAATATCATTAAATTGTTTTTTGTTTTTGTTTTGCTAGTGTTATCACACTCTTTCACTTACATACCCTTGCCCATAAATTTGATATTTACGGGGGTTTTCTGAGGTGAATATATTAACTGTTTGTGTGTTGAATTTTTTCAGACTACATTTTTTCTGGGTTTTAACTCTGGATATGCTGAATATATTGAAAACAATTTGACTGAAAGTTGTTGGCGGTTAAGCCACCAACAACTTTCAATCAAATTGTTTTCAAAATATTTTGTAGGTCCATTTTTATTGCCCATTGAAGTTATTGTCTTGTGGCATGCAGCAGCCAGACAGTTAACGAAGATTGCGTTGATGAATGATTAATGATTTATTCAACATGTTACACCTCTCAGGTTCTGTTTTGAATATAACTGATCAGATATCATTATTCTCTGTCGGTTCAATCCTGTCATGTTTTTCGTTGACATTGTTCAGGTTCACTATAGATTTTTCCGATTTGAGAAGTAAGCCATTCAGGTCGCATTGACTTCCATCCACGTCATGTTTTATGATCTACTCGGCTGATTTTTGGCAGTTTTCAAGTGGTTACTCATTTTAGTAGTGGCACCAAAACACCAGGGTTCATTCCTGAGTAGGTTCCCGAGTCCATTCCTAAAATAGTGTTTATCATGGAAGTTATGTGGTTGCATTAATTTACTTTACTTCTCGGATCACAGAGCCACATGGATTGCTGTACCAATGCTGGAAAATTAATAAAAGCCCTACCTGGTACTATTATTAGTGAACATTGAAATCCTCAATATATAAGCAACTTTACCTGTGATTGGGCCTGTGATTGGACTTTCAATGAAACGGCTTATTAATAATGGTTGAAGGAACAATATCAGAATCACTACTAGTTTATGAACAGCACACTATTACAGCATTACTCCAAGAAACATCAATGATTAGATTTCTCACTATATACTTACAAAGCATGACCAACCACATCATGCCATACTGTCTTCACCTCCAGCACCATCCAGCGTCATCACACACATTTCAGTTTACTGTCTCCCTCGCAGTTCTATGAGCATCACATCGCCTGAATGAGTTACAAGAGATGGTACATACTATTGGAAATGCATAGTTCTGTGTCCATTATCTTTGGTTATATCATTAAAAAACTAAACCTACTTGAATGTGTTATTGAATAGGTTAGTAATCTCATGTGGCCAGTTTATAATTATTAGCTCCCATTTGTCTGTGTATCTATCCATATGTCTATCCAAATCAGTGGGATTATGTCATCCCACGAACATGGCTACCGTTGTGGGGGATTATTTGATTTATATCATCTAGTTGTTGACCTCATAACAGTGGTTATTATTACACCACAAAAACATCCATTACCGTTCAATCACTACTTGCTAAATCAATTATCTGCATTTAGCTACCAGAATAAGATTTTTATGCTTGCATACACTCCTCCCCATGCCTATTCCTATAAATATGGACCTTCAACCAGGCTACTGGTTAGGTCCATCTCCAGTATATTAACTGATATAGACTGGCACCAGTCTGTACTCACTCCATAGTAACGCCTGTCACTAAGCATGCTTGCACATGCGCACTGGAGCCCAAATAGGAAACAGATTCACTTTTCAATTATTCTGAAAGCAGAACAACTGCACAAATATTATCAGGAAGTTTTTATAGCTTTGCGCTGTCAGCTTACTATTGAAGGACTTTCTCACGCTAAGATATGCCTACTATGAAGTCTATCCTCCCAAAATTATGTGTTTGGAAGTATTTCGTGGTTATATTCAACTTTATAACTATGTATATAAATGTTACCGGTTTTCGTGGGTTTGGTTTTCGTGGTAACAGCTTTAATATGCCTAAGTCATCATCATATAAAAACACTTTATTACTCCAGTGAGCCCTTAATCACTTTCAGTTAAAAGAAAAAATAGTGCTTTACAAGGAATTACGTTTATTTCCCTATGATAGAAAACAATTTTGAATTTAAACTTTCCGGCCTTTCTTTGAAAGGCGTTTGTATGTTTCTAGACTCCTTTTATCGAAATTCTAAGCTGTATGCTTCTTTCGTAATCTTTTTTCGTTTTTAAGTCTATTTTAACGAACGATAAATCAAGTGCACGTACTGTGGCGTATGGTGGACATGTCTGTTTTAAGTGCACTACGTGTACCCCCACATCAATGTGCGGGTTTTGCATAGGGTGGTCTGCGTTCGTATCTAAGTTTTTAATTAAGGATTATTCGTCCTTACAGCACTGCCCTCTGGTCATCTTTCCCCTACCTTCGTTGCTAGTAAGACAAAAGCTGTGTCTTTTGCAATATTCTAATATGTCTATTC
Organism: Chaetoderma sp. LZ-2023a; assembly: GCA_034401795.1. Classification (NCBI taxonomy): domain Eukaryota; kingdom Metazoa; phylum Mollusca; class Caudofoveata; order Chaetodermatida; family Chaetodermatidae; genus Chaetoderma; species Chaetoderma sp. LZ-2023a. Next base: position 65,768,305 of record CM067371.1, read on the forward strand.
CAGCAGCAACGGACGGGGGGGGCCTCTTCGGCGAATTCGGAGGCTGTGTTAGCTTTATTTGCAAGATTTGAATCCTTCGCTGCAGTTTTGATTAAATCTTTAGACGAAAGGATATCTTCTGCCATCATGGAGGCCAAGAAACAGGAAGTTTCATCTGGTTCCAACGATAGCCCGAGGGCTAGCGGGCGTTCCCGCAAATGGGGGAAACCGATCCCTCTAACGTCAATGCAGGTTATTAGGTCTCCAAAACTAAAGTCTAGAGCGACAAAGCTCTCGAAGGTGAGCTCATGCAGGTCACCGGGTCAAATCCGCATTAGACTTGAGGGTGATAGGCATAAACCTCAGGCAGTGGTGGCGGAGGCGGAAGCTAACGTCCAAAAGCCTTATGCTAATGCCAGTTTTTCGGTCATACCGGTCGTCAAGATTCTCTGTAGGTCGCCTATAGCTAAGAGTTTGCATTCTAGCCTTGCTAGTTCTATCTAGATCCGGTTCTTTCTTCTGTTCCGTCCGTTTCCTGTTTGTCTTCCGGTTTTGCAAGACATCCAGGTCTTCAAAATCTGGTTCTTACTTCCATTCTGTCCGTTTCCCGTTTGACTTCCGGTTTTGTAAGAAATCCAGGTCTTCAAGATCCGGTTATTACTTCTGTTCCGACCGTTTCCGGTATGACTTCCATTTTTGTAGGACATCCAGGTCTTCAAGATCCGGTTCCTAGTTCCGTTTCTGGTTTTAGAAGCGCTTCCGGTCATACCGGATATCCAGGGTCTGTGGACTCCTATTATTTTTCGTTTCCGGTAGAAGCGCTTCCGCTTCCAGTTTGGATTCCTGTCTGTACACTTCCGCTTCCGGTTCTAGAGGTGTACTTCCGGGTCGTTCAGATCCGGATAGACTTCCGTCCTCAGGACAGGGGTTACTTCCGTTTTCTGGATCTACCTCCGTTCTTTCCGTATCCGGTCTGACTTCCGGTTTTGCGTATTTCCGGTTCCTTTGCTTATTCTGGTTTTTTACTGTACATCCGGGTTCAGTTTCCAGTTGTCTTCTTCCGGTTTGCACATTTCCATTTGCTATTTTTTCACTTCCGGATTCGTACATCTGGGGATAGGGTCATTACCGGTTTCATGGTGTTCTATGATTAACTTTCGGTCCTGTTTTCCTTTGTTGGATTTCCGGTGATAGCTCTTACTGAGATTCCAGGTTTGTCTTTCCTAGGATCTAGTCATCATCTTTCCTAAGAGTTAGTCTTATTTCAGTAAGTGCTTTTAAATTCGGAATGTTTTATCGCTGAAAATATTAATTCCGAGACATTGCCAATCTTGAAGTCGCTCTTGGAGTCGTAGATATTCAGCATTTATTCTTTTATCAATGAAACATTTCAAAGTAATTAGACTCTTCCGACTGGTTGCCAGATGGGTTTTTTGTTGCAGTCGATAAGTCAGTCTGTATTCTACACATTATCGCTAGATACATAATTTTTAATTTCATCCAACTTTAGATGGCCAGTTGTCTTCGGGCCGTTCAGCCTTTTTTCGCGCTCTTTTTTCCTCTTATGTTGGCAGGTTGACATATTTATTTTATCCAAAGGGAGTTCATTTCTTGAAGAAAATCCGTTTCTAGCGTAATTCTTAGTCTAATTCTGACAGGCGCTGAAAGGAAAAGTTTCAGTAGTGGATTCATAGGGAAGAGAATGGCTCTAAGATTAATGATTACAAGAGCTAGAAAACGCTGAGAATAGAGAAATAAGATTAGGGTGAAGGAAGAAGGAATAAAAGCCAAGGTTTTTCTTCTGCATTGTCAGTCATGGTTTAGGTGAGTCTTTTTGCTTAGATTTTATATCGCCTCTGTTTTTCAGCGTTTTGTTTCGTGATTCATCCAGTAGTGTTTAATCATAATCAAGTATTAGTGTTTTGTGTATTTAACATCCAGCTGTTCCCGGGATTCATTATCATTCTATCAATCATTCCTTTTATTGCATATCAAACTCAATGACATCCGTCTTTACAAGATGATAATATTGGTTCTAAGTCTTTAATAATAATGAGTAAAGATAAGTATAGGTCTCTTCCTTCATCCTCTGCCTCTTCTCCTAAAGTTTTCTTCTAGTCATGTTCTCCTTCCTCTCTCTCTCTCTTTCTGTCTTCCTCTTTTTTCCCTCCTCTGGGGTTTTCCCGTATTTCATCTATCAATCCTCTCCATGGATCTTCTGGTCCTGTTCTTTCCTCTTCATCTTCCATTCTTCTTAATTCCTCTTCTTCCTCTTTTGATCATCTTGATCCAATTGTTTCTGTCGTTCTCTCTTTTGAGCTTGAGTTTCTAATTGTTGATTAAGGTCTGGTTTTCTCATTGTTTTCTGTTTTTAGGGATTCGTCCCTTGTTCGTTCTTTCATGTCAGCTTTTTTCTCTATTCTTTCCATGTCCTCTGGTCAGGATGTCGTATCTGTTCACATTCCTTCTGATCAATCTTTTTCCTTTTCCGATTCTTTTCAGTCTTCTTCTCTTCTAGCTTCCAAGAGGCCTTGCTCTCCTCTTTCCATTTGAACTGTTGATTCTATGGCCTCTGGTGACTCTTCTCATCTTTTTTCTTCTCCATCTCCTAATCCTTCTTCTTATTCTTCTATTCCCTAGTCGATCAGGGCTGAGATTTTGTCCAGTCAGGGTCTCTTTGGATGACTGGTCCCTGGCTCACTGGTGGATTGCTTAGACTCTTTCTCTTCCTTTTAAGGACGAGTTTTCTATAGACCTTCCTTCTTTTGTCAGCTCTTTCCTCTTCTAATTCTTCTTTCTCGTCTCCTCTGGTCCTTTCAATTGACAATTTGGTCTTTATCATGTTAGTTTTCTTTGTGATTTATGTTAATTCTAAGGAATTTATACATACATGAGAGCGTCCAGCCTAGGGTAGGTTTTCCTACCCTGTCATTAAATCTTAGTAAAATGATCTCTATTCACTCTGAAACATTCAAATCTGCATTAATTTTAATTTAACAAGGGGGTATGTCATGATTAAATCTCATGATTCTTACTCCCAAGTCAAGATGGAGACCATCTCCCAGATCATTTCCAGTCTAGATCAGGGTATGTGGTCGTTTCCATCAACCAAAATGACACCTTCTTTCATGTTTTCATTTACCCGTCAGAAAATTCCTGAGATTTGCTTACTAAGATCGAGTTTGGCAATTTCGCGCCATGCCTTTTGGCCTGACCACGGCTCCTTTTCTTTTTCTCACCTAGTCTGTCGTGGCAGAAATTTTCACTGTCGTTCTATCCATCTCCACGTTTATATAGACGATTGGTTAGTAAATTAAGTCTTCTTCAATTCTCTCAGGAATTCTTCCAGAGGTTTGCAGTCTGGCATGCAACCTAGGGTGGATTTTAAATCTAAATAAATCAAGCCTAGGTCCCTCTCAAATCTTCACGCATCTAGGCGGGTTTTTTCCCGATCTGGTCCAGTGTCTAGTCTTCCCCTCAGATCCAAGAATAGAGGCTTTATCCATGGCAATGGAAATCCTATCTTCTTCCATGGTCTGAGCAAGATTTCTTTTAAGAGTAATATGTTTGATGGTCAGCATAGAGAATGTTATTCCATGGGCGACGCTGATGAGAAGACCCATCCAAATGTATTTAATGTCCGTTTGGAAGCAGTCAGTTCACTCTATTCACCATCAGATTCCCATCAGAGAACACTTGATTCCTCTTCTAGATTTTTGGAAAAATCCTCTGCTTCTGATGGGTGTTCCACTGGTAAAGTCCTCCCCTCAGGCGATTATCTTCACAGACTCTTCTCAGAAGGGATGGGGAGCGGTCTGGGACTCGCTATCGGTTTCCGGTCTTTGGTCTCTGGAGGAGTCGACAGCTCATATCAACATTCTGGAATTGTGTGCTATCAAGAAGGCTCTCCTTTCATGGTCAGATCTTGTGATAGGTCTCAAAGTCTCAATTCGGTCGGACAATTCGACAGTGGTCTCTTATATCAATAGGCAGGGGGGATCAAGGTCATCCCTCCTTTGTCTAGAAGTGTGGAACCTTCTCTTATGGTGTCGCAAGAATCAGATTTTTCTAGTGTCTTCTCATGTCCCAGGCAGTCTGAATTTTCTTGCGAACCAACTGTAACATCCCAGCGGAGTGGCAGTTAAAGAGGTCGGTTGTCAAAGCGATTTTCAGTCTTATGGATCGTCCTCTGGTAGATCTGTTTGCTCAGATCGCCTCTTACATGTCTCTTTTCCCGGACAGTCAAGCCCTGGCGGTGGATGCCCTGTCTCAATCCTGGACAGGAATGTTCATCTGTGCGTTCCCTCCCACGATTTTGATTCCGTTACTGTCAGAGCTCTAGATAAGCAGGGTTTTTGCGTTTTCACCCAATAAAAATTGCCAATCACCCAATTAATTTTTAACATCATGAGTACTGAAATAGAAAATCACCCAATTAATTTCAGTTCTCTTGCTAATAATGTATAATAACCCAATTAAATTCCAAAGGAACCCAATTTACACAATTTCTAAGAGTGAGTCACCCAATTATTGAAAAGCTTATCTAGAGCTCTGGTTAGTGTTGAAGAATGTCAAAGAACAAATCTGCGAGATTCTTTTATAGCTCACTTTTGGTTTGTAGACCTTCTAGATCTCCTGGTAGCCTTCCCTCGTCTTCTTCCATTCTCCAAGGATCTTCTGTCTCAAGTAAGAGGTCTTTGTCTTCATCCAAACCCAGAAATCTTCAGTCTGTATTTGGAGAATATCGAAACTAAAGTCTACGAGAATAAAGTTTCTTCAAGATCTCCAGTAATTATCGATTCTTCCAGAAAAGAGTCGACCCGCAGTTTACAAGTGTCGACTTAAAATCTTTGGAGAATGGTGTTCAGACCAAGGTCTCGTGCCCGATTCTGTTTCTATTCCCCAAGTATTAGACTTTTTAACATATCTCTTTGATTCCTTACATTTATCAGCTAATACGGTTAGGGGATATAGATTTTCTCTGGAATCTTCTCTTCCTTGCCTTCTGTATGCCGATAGTTTTTATTAGAGGTCCAGGCAATATTCGTCCTCCGATAGCTATGTCTTTACCTTCATCGAACTGGGCTTTGGTTCTTCAAGTGCCGACAGGCCGTCATTTTGAACCTCTCCTCTATTAGTATTAACGGCCTCTGCTAGAAGGCATTCAGAATTCATGCTTTTTCTGCGCGAAAGGGAGAGATTTGTAGTTTCAGGAGACGGTTTAGTTTTTTATCCCAGAAGGGATTTTTAATCTAAAACTCAGTCTAACCGGTTTCCTGCTAGTCCGATCATTTAAAAATCATTATCATCTTTTTCGCCTTCCGATAAACTCTGGTGTCCTGTTAGGGCATTAAGAATGTACAAACAGCGAACTGATTTCAAAAGATTTGATCAGTCCCTTTTATGGTTTTCTTATGCGGAAGAGTTAACTAAGCCGGTCTCAAAGTTTACGATATCCCGATGGGTTTGGGAGACGATTAAGCTTTGTTACGGGATTGCTTCTCCGGAACAAATTAATCTCTCCCATATTAAAGCTCACAATGTTAGAGGAATGGCTTCCTCTTTTGCACTTTTTGCCGGTTCGTATTTAGATGAAATCATGCAGGTTGCAGGATGAAAATCTGAATCCTCTTTTACAACCTTTTATCTGAAAGATCAGAGTGCAGCAGCCTCCTTTCATAATATTACGATTTTAACCAAAATATCTGAAGACCATTTACCAAGCACATCTCGCCATTTTCGTTAAGACTAGTCTGTAAAAAATGGTGAGTTTATTTTGGTTTATATTTATCTCTTTAAGTTCAAGTTTTCCTTATTTGATAATCATGGTGTGATTGATTTAAATGCACTATTATGTTATGTTATGAACATTTGGATAAGATTGGTTTGATTTTTATCGTTGTTTGTTGATTCTCAAATTGCCTCCCACATAATGTTTTAAGTGGGGCACTGACCAAATCTACGGGTTTAGCAAGTAGTGATTGAATGGTAATGGATGTTTTTGTGGTGTAATAACAACCCCCACAGACCCACCCCCCCTTGTGGGTTGGTCTGTTGTTTTATTAACCACTATAAAAACATACTTACTGTTCAATCACTACGACCCGGCCTCAGCCACCCCGTGTGGAATTGATTTGAGGAGTTGCCTATAATATTTGGCACTTAAATTCAGAAAAGTTAATGTTTCCTATATGGGCTCCAGTGTGCATGCGCATGCGCATGCACGCTTAGTGACAGGCGTCACTATGGAGTGAGTACAGACTGGTGCCAGTCTATATCAGTTAATATACTGGAGATGGAACTAACCAGTAGCCTGGTTGAGGGTCCATATTTATAGGAATAGGCATGGGGAGGAGTGTATGCAAGCATAAAAATCTTATTCTGGTAGCTAAATGCAGATAATTGATTTAGCAAGTAGTGATTGAATGGTAAGTATGTTTTTATAGTGGTTAATAAAACAACACATCAAGCCGCAAGGGGGGTCTGTGGGGGGGGGGATTAGAAGAGATTTCCACTGAGATAAGAAAGGTAGTGCCGATAAGTGCGCATTTGCAAGGAAATGAAGAATAATAACTATGTCATGGACACATTTGCTGGAACAGATACTGTTTGGTGTTGCTCACAGGGTGTGCGTCTATCTAATGCGCTCTTTGCCCGCATTGTTGATGCATTGAGGGGCTTCATACAGTGTAGTTGATGGATACAGTGGTGCTCCTTCTGTGTTCTACATTGTATGATGCGGAATTGCATGTCATTCAAGAAGTGTAGCCTGTCTTGTTGTAATGCCTGGAAACTGAGGAATCCACTGATCGTAAAGACAGCTTGGAAAGAAATGGTGCACGTGGATGCCTCTATCTGGATGAAGGTTCGACATGGCCTCAACTGGTGAAAAGGCTTTGTTGTACAAGTTTAATAAATACGTATTACCTCTGGATTAGATTTTCTTTAAGCCCTTCAGCGCCAATCAAGTTAGTTTCAAAATATTCAGCAGACCATTTATTAAATAGTAAATCCATCAGAGACATACAATTCATATGCTTGACGGACCTCTCCAGCTTCATGATGGAGTCTGTATGTATAATTACTGAAGTGTATTCTGCGGCTGTAGTAGTAGAAACATCCTACAACTGCAATCAGTCATTTGCTTTTGCCAACTGTTTCTTGTCCTCAGCCGAAATCCTTAGCTTCCTCAGATCCATTCTTGACTTGAGTGAACCGAGTTCTGCTTTGTATTTGCTGGATCCAAGTAGGGCAAATTCCAAGGCTCTCTGTGCTGGTGTCTCTTCTGGCATCCTTAGCACATGGCCAAACCTGGACCATCTTTGTTGGGTGACTTTTACAGACAGCGGCGACGTATTACACAACTTGTTTAGTGCATCATTGGAAATTATGCTGTCTGGCCATAAGTGTCCAGTGATGGTGCGTAGGTGTTTGCGGTGACAGGCATCAAGTTTGTCTATTAGATGCCTTCTATGCAGAACTGAACTCCAGTAGTCACCTACAACCTACCCAAGGTCATCAGCGGCACCGACACTCAAATGCCATACAAATAGGCCCTCAGGGAGCGGATATGTCAGTTCCAATCCAAACGAGGCCAACCAAAATACTGAAATCTATGGAATAATCAGCTACCAGCACCATAGGTGTTCTTAAAAATAACCAAACTAGGTATACTGACGACCTTCTAGTAGTAAAACTGTCAGCAGAGCAGAACGAGTTACCAGGATGACTGTCACAAAATGTTTCGGGCAGCCCGAGCCCTGAGAGTTACTGACTACACACCACCACTCACAGTACACAACTTTGAAGGGCACTTTATCGGGACTGACCAAGGAAAAACAGAGGCGATTCGAGAATGGTTCAAGGAACAGTTCACTGACCATGATGGTGAGCCCTTGCACCCGTTCTCAGGAGACCCCAGGCCATTACTAACACCAATTAAAACAGCACATGAGAAGGCACTTAGCCCTGAAAAATGGACATGCATCTGGACCGGATGGCATGAGCAATGAACTATTCAAATGACTATCTCAAAACCGATCATGGACCTAATCGATTCAGCTTTTATGCACCACCTTCCTATCGACGCTGTAGCCCAAGGCACCCTTATTGCACTACCCAAGCACAAGAAGCCACCTGCCCCCCGCCAATCTGCGACCCATTGTGTTCCTCAAACGCATACGGAAAATCCCAATGTTTCAAACATAAACGCAGCTGCGCAGAGATTGTATGGGCTCAACGCATGCTTGTGTCAGTAGTCATGTCGAAACACTGGGATTTCCACAAAATGGGCATTGACATGTCACGAGCCTTCGACACAATTAAACACTCAAAAGATCCTAGATGTACTACGCCAGGCCAGTTACAATTAAGATGAGCTACGACTAGTGAGACTACTGCTTGCAGACACCAAGCTGAGAGTATGAGTCAAGTCAGTGAAGGTTGTAAAGTTTGAGACATCAATCGGCTCCCCACAGGGTGATGGTCTATCTCCGGTGCTTTTCACCTGTTACCGTGCTGCTGCATTAAAATCGGTGCTGTAAAGTTCCACAAGACCAAACCCTCCCGACCTACCCACCCATCCACCCACCCCCTCATGATAGAGTATTGTCTGCCAATTATGACTGTCACATCAACCTATATGTGACGTAATTGATTATGATGTCAATACTTGAGTGACAGATTGGATTCATCCATTATTAATTGTATCCGCATCGTGATTGCTTTGCAGGGCTTTTCCAGTCTCACCTTTAAGGCATCTCCTTTCTCAAGGCATCCTTTCTTGGCTTTGGAAACCAATAGTATCTTTTATAAAGGTGGCCTTTATACAGAGGGTGTTTCTAACGCATGTTTTGTTGTATACACTGATCACAGGTGATAACATCACTGGAAACTATAATTCTTTGCCTTAAGGATGATAAGTATATCAGTTATTAATGGTCTGTTGACATTTGGACATCATTCAGCTTCATGCATGCAAGCATTTTACTTGCTTAGCAGCTGTATCATAAGTGTGTGAGATACATCTGTGGATGCATGCGCACACGCATGCACGCACACACAGGACAAGGGTTAAAAAGAGATGAGCTATATATCTGATGTTATTTATTGCATGATAATGCCGGTGCTTTTATGTCACCGCTTTAAACCTTTATTGCCCAAATTTGGTCAAGAAAATCTACATACTTGTTTATTAAATGTCTATTTGTAGACCAAGAGAAGGCTATTTTTGAAAATTTACCACTGGAATGGCTGTCTCGGTACTAGCTTTGAAAATTTAAGTCAATACCCCAAGCGGTCATTTCAGTGGTAGATTTAAAAAAAAAAATCTATTGACCTGCAAATGGGTATTTACTAAGAATTTTTGTTTCAATTTTCTCGACCAATCTTGATCCATAAAGTATGAAGAACAAAGCTCGGAATGACAGTATGACCAGAACTATATAAAATAATAAATAGGAAATGATATATTTATAAACAAGCCACATTACAGATGACTGATTCTTAACTGTCTGACTGCTTGCTGCAAGCCACCAGACAATAATTTCAATGGGCAATAACTCTGGACCTGCTGAATATTTTGAAGACAATTTGACTGAAAGTTGTTGGTGGATTATCCACCAACAACTTTGTCAAAATTTTCTCAAAATATTCATATCCAGAGTCAAATCCCATGGAAAATGTAGTCTGCAGCAATTCAGAAGTCACGGTTAAAATAGATAACACTATTCTAACAACATTAACTCAAATCACTCCTGAATTCCCAGATTACAGTTTTTCAAGGAAGCTAATTACGAAAGCCGGTAAATATCTTGAAAGTAATTTGACTGAAAGTTGTTGCTGTTGTATAGTTAAATTGTTCTGATTTTACCGTGATCATCCAGGGCCTGATCCAGGATTTTAATTTTAAAATTTAATTTTACAGACAGAAACAACAAATTCAACTGAATATTTTGAAACTAACTTGACTTGGAGCTGCTGCTGCCTATTGCTGCTGCCTTAGGCAGCAACTCCCAGTCAAATTAGTTTCAAAATATTCAACAACATTCCTGTATTGAAAGTTAGACACTGGAAACTTAATTTGTTAAATGATTAAGCACCACTATGAGCAAACATGGTGAGAAACAATCGTCTGAATAGCTGCTATATGGACTCCAAATTTATTAGGAATGTGTGTGAGATTTTTGAGTGGTTTATCTTCACCCAAAGCGATTTCACCAAAAATACTTTAGAGGGGTTTTAAAGTCCTGACCCAGGTTCTTCTATCATTACTATGTATAACCCGTTCATGATGAAGCCAGCCAAAACGGGCTACTGCAGTGGTCTTGAGGAATCTTCATTTGCAGGCCAAGATTTTTTTTTTTAATTTACCACTGGAATTACTGGCTCGATAACCGAGCCAGTTATTTCAGTGGTAAATTTTCAAAAATAATCTCTTGGCCTGCAACTGGACATGCAATAAGCAAATATTTTTATATTCTTGACCAAATTTAGGCATTAAAGAGTTTATGGCTAAGCCAGCTAATAATCATTCAAAAAGTAGATTTTCAAAAATAGCTTCAAGACCACTGCAGACATGGCAGAGGCCATGTTGTCTTGACCGTTAAATGTTAATCCTTAACGCTATTGAGAACATATTCCTGGGACTTCAGGAGGAGATGTCTATTTCATTACTATTATATGAGACTCATATTGACTTAAAGCTATGGATTAATGTACAGAAAACATCAAAATAAATAAATAAATGTACAAAGACAGTAATTATGCCATAACAAGCTTAATGGTAACCCTTTCAACACTACCAACCCAGTATCTAAATGTTTAACCAAATAAACTGATGAATATTTGGCAACAAATTTGACTGCAAGCTGCCAACATCAACAACAAATAACTACATAAAACATCAAAATAAATAAATGTACGAAACCATTAATTATACCATAACAAGCTTTATGGCAACCCTTTCAACACCACCAACCCAGTATCTAAATCTTTAAGCAAATAACCTGCTGACTATTTGGACACAAATTTGACTGTAAGCTGCCAAAGTCAGACAACAGACAACGGCTAGTTAACTTTGTTTCAATATATTTAATAGCATATTTCTTATATTGTAAAGAATGGATGAATCCACTTTTAGCTATGCCCCGCCCATCTCCAGCTAAGCTTCGCTCATGCTTTACGCGTGTTGCGATCGATTTATATAGTTTGAATCCTGATTTACCAGAATCCCAATTTCATGGTAACTATGCAGCTAACCTGTTGAATATTTTGAAACTAATTTGACTGGGGGTTGTTGCTGCTGATGGCAGCAACAACCCCAAGTCAAATTAGTTTCAAAATATTCAACATAATTTTTATTGAATGGTAACGACATGTAATTCGTACAACTGACGGACTATTTCGGGTTCATGACGGAGTATTTCTGTCAACTATGATTGTGACATCAGCCTACATGTGACGTAATTGATTATGATGTCATATACTTGAGTGACAGTTCGGATTCATCCATTTATTGTTACGTTGAAACGGTTAACTCTGTAACCCTTATAGACCACACTACAAATTCTTTATGATGTAAGGAATATTCTGTTGAATACGTAGCAAATAAATTGAATGGGAGCAACAAGTTCGAGTTGAATTAGTTTCAAAACATTCAACAGCTGTCCTGTATAGTTGCATTGAAATTGAAACACTGGCATTTCAGGGATTAACTGTCTGACTGCTGCAAGCCACCAGACAATAATTTCAATGGGCAATGACTGGACCCACTGAATATTTTGAAACCAACCAAGGCCACCAACAACTTTCAGTCAAATTGTTTTCCAAATATTCAGCGGGTCCAGTGTTAGGCCCCATGAAAAGTGTAGTCTGCAGAAATTCAGCAAGCAGACTGTTAATGTGTTATAAATCATACACAGAGATTATAGATGGTGGATAAGTAGCATCCAACTTCAGAATACTTTTGTGTATATAAAAAGTACAAATTAAAAGCTGAATAAAAAACCTTAAAGTATTAAAAGCTCATAATCATTAACTAAGGTGCTGAATGGTTATGTATACAAAAGCTGTCAGTCATTTCTGTATTTGAAAATATGCTTGAATATATTAATGAGCCTAATTTTGAATAGGTACTGAGATTTCAAAATTTGTATCACCAGGCATTATGCAATCCCCTCCCCCCACCCCCATTCCATGAAATTCTACTCCTGCAATAAGGTGAAAAAACATCTGAATCCTACCAACCCTTTAAATGTCAAGCCGAAGACGAATCTTCAATTTACAGGATAAGGGAAGATGAATAACCAAGCCAGCCAGTCATTACACAAATTTCAAAATTAGTCTTATCATGGACTGTAAATGGACATTCACTTGACCGTTAACTGACTCTCTGCTGCAAGCCACCAGACACTAATTCCGATAAACAGAAACTCTTGACTTGGTGAATATTTTGAAAACAATTTGACTTTAAGTTGTTGGTCGCTTACCCACCAACAACTTTCAATTAATTTGTTTTCAAAATATTTACCTGGTCCAGAGATATATCACTTGGAATGTTGTCTGCGGAAACTCAGCAGTCAGACGGTTAAATGGTTAAGATAACAAAGAGAAACATCCCGAACAGACTGAAGTGACCCATGGACAAGCTGCATCAACACTCTATTTGATCGCAATTTTCAATTACAATGAGGACTCGCACAAAGACACCATTTAACACAGCAATCCATAAGACTTGAACAATCACACCCACATGTTTTAGATGATCAGAGATGTTAATTACTGTTTTAAGGAGGGGTGGCAAGTGATTATTAACACATAGGTAGCTTCATCAGATATGTCAGATTTGAATGCCACATTGACTAATTTGATGACAGTCATATCCAATTAAAAGCAGAGACAGAGCTACGCATTAGCCAAATGCTAGCGAAATTTTAATCTGACTAACAGAAGCCAGGTCCGTTGTGTTCCAAAATCTAATCTGCTTACACAGATAGAACCTGTGCTTATTTGACCGGCATTGCACTTTGGTGAAAATACAATTCACAAGGCAATTATATATATATATATAGCAAATTTAGTAAATCCAAGATTAGACGTAGGAGAGCAGAAACAGTAAATGAATGCACAATAAAAACAGCAAGCAGTGTACATGGGTAAATGAATATCATGATTAAAAGGTCAAATAACAGGCACTGATCAATTACAGTGCACCAATAATGAGTATGTTCAAGACAGTATCCTGATTCTTGAAATTGCTAATTATACTTTATTTAATTGCATAATTGCTCATTTCAATCATTCTGTTGCTTTGTAATAGTAGATGGACTCCATTCTGAGAATGCTGCCGCTGAATAACAGTTTAATGGTCAATTCGGCCAAAACCAGCCTCTGCAGTGGTCTTGAGGAATGTCCATTTGCAGGTCAAGAGTAATCCATAACCAAGTTAACCGAGCCAATCATTACAATGGTAGATTTTCAAAAACAATCTTGGCGTGGGAATAGATATTCACTAAGAAAAATATCAAATGTGATTTATTAGCTAAAGAAATGTGTAAACCATCTATTTATGTGTATTCATGTGTATATGCTGGTTTTACTCCGTTAAGTTCCCTCATTATCATATAATCTTTTTTTGTACCAAGAGCTAAAATGTTCATATATAATATAGCAGTCAGTACATGAATGCAAAACTTGCTAACGTTTCAATAATTCATTACAGCTATAACGGTGAAACTAAAATCACAATGCCACAAAAGCACCACTGTAAATCAATTAATACTCTTACTTCATGACATGATGTGAAATTTTGAAATTAATTTCAATGTTTAAAGAATGGTTTGATGATCACATGAAATTATTATTATTAATTCTTTCATTACTGAAATTCCAACGTTGCACTTTGAAACCCAGCAATAAAGTAATATATTTTGAGACTAATTTGAGTGGAATACATTGCTATCTTAAGTAGTAACATCTTTCAGTTCAATGTGCTTCAACATATTCTACAGATGTTTAGCATTGTCAATAATTTGCTGCATCCCATCTATAGGACTGAAACACGTTATCATGCAGGGTGTGGATATAAAAATGTATATACTAACATTTCAGAAATTTTGCATCGCATTTTGACAGTAAGTTAGCCTATTGCCCCTATACATCAATGATATAGCACACGTTTCTGAATAATTGTCGTAAAAATGTAAATACATTTTAAATGTTCAACCCTTTAATCCTCAAATTTATACGAGAAAATTCAAATTTTCTCATAGAGCTGAGTAAATTCTTTACAATTTAAAACTTAATCTGTTGAATATTTTAAAAATAATTTGACTAAGTTGTTGCTGCCTCAAAGCAAGACTATTTTTTTTAATTTACCACTGGAATGGCTGGCTCGGAAATGAAGCCAGTCATTAAAGTGGTAAATTTTCAAGAATAGTCTCTTGTTCAGAAAATGGATCTTTCAGAATAACACTGCAGGGGCTGTTTTGGCCGACTCAGGCAGCAATGGCTTCCAGGCAAATTAATTTTAAAATATTCAACAGAATACGTTTTAAATCGTAAAGAATTTACTTTTTCAGGGATTTGTCGGTGAAAGGGTTAAGAACCTTGGGAAAGCATTTATAAAATTGGCACATCTGGAAGCACTACCTATATATGCACAGATTAACTCTTTCATTGCTCAAACCTTCAATTTGAACACTGATATTTCAAATACTAACCAATATTTAAAAAGAAACAATTTAACTGAAAGTGTTGATGAATTTACATGTAGCAACAACAGCTTTCAGTAACATTATTTCAAAATATTGAGCAAATTCTTTCACATGGGGTAAAAATCACTCTACATTGTGCTGAGTAGTAACTAATGGCATATGCTCGACGTGCAATTGTCTTGTTCTCAGATGATATAAAGTCATGTGACAGATCTTGGTTATCTAAGTCTAGTCTGTGGTCAGTCGACACCAAAATCACTGTCGCTGTCATCACTGAGTACGGCTGATCGCAGCTCACCCGTAGCCTTATCTCTGATTGCCTGGTTTATAATATCTTGTGTAGGAAGAAAGCCATGCCTTAAAATAAGAAAATTGAACAATTAATTTTCATTCTTAAGCTGAAACATCACAACATAATTTATGTGAATGTTTTCTCCCCCACCTGCTATTTAATACAGTCAGCTTCAGATAAAGCTAAATATACTGTGATAAATTCATATTACCGCTTTAATAGTCAAGCTAGCCAAAATCTGTCCCTACTATGAGGAATGTCCATTTACAGGCCATGCGATCAGATAATAAGACTATTATTGACAATTGACCACTAGAATGACTGGTCCGTTTATCATCATATTGTCCCATTTTGACCCGCAAATGATCATTTTTCAAGACTACTGCTGAAGTCACTTTTGGTCAGCTTAACCATTAATGGGCTAGCATAATGTTAGTTTTAACAAACGCTTTTTCAAAATTATTACATCAACTGGCTGGAGTAAGCCTTTTGAATTTTGTCTTAATTCTTTCTGGTGAAACACAGTGATACATCTGGGCAAGTTGCTGCTTTAATGATCCATTACTGATCTGTACACGACAAAGGTCTCTAGGTCATGGAATCAGTGGTTAATTGTTAGCCTGTATATTAAACCTTTCATAATCAAGACATCCAAAAACGGCTTCTGCAGTGATCGTGTAAAAATGTCCATGTGCAGACCAAGAGAAGATTAATTTTGAAATTTTACCATTTAACACTTTAATCATCAAATTTATTCAAGAAAATCTAACTTTCCTCATGGAAAATGTTACTTTGCAGACAAGAGATTATTTAAAAAGAAATTTATCACTGAAATGATTGACTCGGTTATCAAGCACAAGGACTTGGGGGTGGAGCCTAATCTAAATATTGTCTTGCAAATTGGCTTGATAACCGAGTCAATCATTTCAGTGATAAATTTCTTTTTAAATAATCTCTTGTCTGCAAAGTAACATTTTCCATGAGGAAAGTTAGATTTTCTTGAATAAATTTGATGATTAAAGTGTTAAAGTTAGTTCCATTAAAACACAGCCCTGACCACTTATTCTAAACTCACAATTTAGAAATGTTCCATTGTACTGATAGATTATGGTATATAGATTCCTGATCATTCACTTCTTGGTGCAATCACAATGACTGTATCACAAGGACTGGCTTTTTACCACCATGTTAATCTTGAACTGTGGTCGCCACCATTTCATCACCTCAAGTGAAAGTGTGTGATGCAATGTAGGTGCAGATACTGAATATTTTGAAACTAATTTGGGTGGAAACTGGTGCTGCCAAAAAATGTAATATTCAACACCCATGGGTAGAAATAAATGAAAAAATCTAGTTGTGTCTCCCCCCCTCCCCACCCCCCCCCCTCCACCCCCCCCCGGGCAACCTGTAACCCGCATACCAAATTTGGTTGAATTCCACACAATGATTTGGGGTGAGATGCATTATACTCAATTTTACCTTTTAACCCTTGCCACGCCACCTTGGGGGCGGAGCCTAATCTAAATATTGTCTTGCAAATTGCATTCCTATGGGTAACCTACTTACCAAATTTGGTTGAATTCCACCTAACATTTTGGGAGGAGTTAGAATCACGGAGACGGACAATCCATTTGACCTTTTGACCCCTGTTACGCCCCCTTGATGGATCTATAGCCCGTCTTGCAAAGTGCATTCCTATTAGTAGCCCACATACCAAATTTGTTTGAATTCCACGCAACGCTTTGGGGCGAGATGCATTATAATCAATTTGACCATTTGACCTCTGCCACGCCCCCTTGGGGGCGAAGCCTAATCTAAATGCTGTCTTGCAAAGCGCATTCCTATGAGTAACCCACACCAAATTTGGTTCAATTCCACCCAACGGTTTGGGAGGAGTTAGCGTGATGGACAGACGGACGGAGGCAATTATATCCCTGTTTTTTCAAAACGTGGGGATAATCACTGAAGAGATGCTTTCCAATGCATAGTACTGTAGCATATGCTATTTCTATTTAATATTTTGAAGTTAATCTGACTGGATGTCATATCTGCCGAAGGCAGCAATGCTTTCCAGTCATATTACTTGCAAAATATTTGATAGATGATTCATTGCAAAGAGTTTACTCTTTCAGAGATTTGTTGTTGAAAGGGTCAATGTGTGCACAGTAAATTACAGACTAGACTCTAGAGATACTCAGAAGTCAGAATTATTCAGAAACTAGACTGAAGACAAAGCGAAGTAAACTCATTATAGTGTTTGAATTTGAAAGGACAGATTTTATTATTATTTTGACATTTGTCAATACTGTCAATTCAATTACCCCCATCTAGTGAATAATTGAAAAATGTGATCCACCATCTTGTCTAAATTCTAGCCATTTCGATCACTTTTAAAGCCGTGAAATGACTAATAATGATAGTGTGAGTTACAAAGTCATCTCAAAACATTCTATTTTCGTCATTTAACACTGTCTGTAGAGTTTGAGACATCAACCGGCTCCCCACAGGGAGATGGTCTATCCCCTGTGCTCTTCACCTGTTACCTGGCTGCTGTATTGAAATCCGTGCGGGAAAACACCACAAGACCAACCCCCCGGTGTCAATACTGGACATGCCCCTAGAGATGGAACATGATGATGATGTGGACTTTATAGATGAGGAAAAGAAACCCCTTGACGACCTTCTACCAATAGCTGCAAGCAAACTGAAAATTGAGAATCTCTTTATGAATGAATCCAAAACAGAGTTCACCCACATATACCTATCTACAAAGCATGAAACTAAAGAAAATGACGATCCACTCCGTGGCGGCAAACCATGGAGGAAAAGTACAATCCTGGACTCACTGCTTTGCAGTACTGCTGACATTGCTGCATGCTGCATCATGGGAAACATAGCTTTCCAGTCCTTCTGGAAGCTATGGATTCGTAGATCAAAGATGCCCTTGGTAAAAAGACTATGTTTATACAATGCAACCTGTGTATCCTTGATGATGTATAACTGTAACAGCTGGGCAGCTCCAAAGGCATCTATAGACAAACTTAACGCCTGCCACCGCAAACAGCTACGCACCATCACTGGACACCGCCGCTGTCTGTAAAAGTCGCCCAGCAAAGATGGTCCATGTTTGGCCATGTGGTAAGGATGCCAGAAGACACACCAGCACAAAGAGCCTTGGAATTCGCCCTACTCGGAGCCAGCAAATACAGAGCCAGGAGAGGACGTCATTGCATAAATCTGCTAAGCGTGCTATGAGGTCACCTCAAGAAAGCAGGATTAGGTACACTCAAGTCAAGAATGGACGTGAAGAAGCTAAGGATTTTGGCTGAGGACAAGACACAGTGGGCAAAAGCGAAGAAGGACTGATTGCAGCTGTAGGATGTTTCTACTACTACAGCCGCAGAACACAGTAATCATACACAGGGATGTAAATGGCTTAAATCGGGCGGGAAGTTCATCAGTAAATTGTACAATTTGTTAAATTCTGATAAAGATTCACAGGGAAATCCCCTTTATCTCACGAATACAATGAGTACTCGATTGAGAATAGTTTGGACTCGAAATTTATTTTTATTATTTAGCGTGATTTTGAGTGTACCGACCGGACTGACAATCGGCCCATACGTGATGGCTATGGTCGTCACTACAACTAGTAAACAGCTATTTATGTATGCTCGGCAATATTCCGCCTTCAAATTGTACAGTTAAAAACACTATCCGACGTTTTTATTTATCTTGCTGAAGGAGTGGTGAGCCCATCGGGGGCTCGCGTTCCAAATACACATATAGACGGGTACCCATTCGAGATCTTATTCTCAATCACATCTGTCACGGTTTTAGCGAACAAATTTTGACATTTTCATGGCTGATTTTACATGTTTAAAGGAAATTATGAGGCTATTGTGCAATGCAAACAGCCTGGAATGCAAACTGAATTAATTATTACTAATTAATTCTCTATTTCTCATAGTTGCCCGATGTACCGACAATAGCAAATGTATAGTTGCCCACTTGAAATTTAGGTTGCCCCAGGCAATCGGGCAAACAGTTATTTGGAACCCTGACAACATACCTATATGCTTGCTTTTCCACCCCACTACCAAACTAGTGATTGCCCCTAAATGATTGAGAAAATATACCAAGACAGGGTCCAGGTTTTTTCCGATTGAGTGAAAAGTAAATCATGGCAGCATGTCATAGAATGAAGAAGTGTATCAATATTTGCCCCTTAAAGCCTGTATATTGTTCTTTGATAAAAAAGCGACAAATGCCATGCATGTTTTGTGCAGCATATAGTATCACCTGAATGGATAGTAGAAGATGACTTGAGCATTCCTTTAAATGCCAGCATTTCATATTTAACTCTATGGGCTTGTTAAGTGTGACGTCACTGCGCGTGATTCACAACCCAGAAGTGTGTATTTTGCTTTATTATGTCATAAGTACGTGTTTATGATGTCATCATTTGTTGTTAAATAAAACATTCTTTTGTGTATTTAACAATCGAGCTGAACCCGGAAATACGTCATCACTTAACAAGCACATAGGTTAACTGATAATTTCAAACTATTCAACAGAATTACAAGCTATAGTTATAATTCTATTTTGAAAATAGGTTAACAACATCCAGTCAAATTGGTTTTAAAACATCCAATTAAATGTGGCACTATCCAAATATCGGTGGTTACTATAAACTTTCACAGGCCACTGTAGATTTTCCAACATACTTACTCATGTAGATAGCTTTCTAGATCATTAGCATAGAAATCATCACTGAGTTCATCAGAGACGCGTATCAGATTGCCTATCAGCTCACCAGCCTTATAAACCAGTAGAGCGGGCACACCCTCCTGTACCTGGAAAACAGAAACATACCCAGGTAAGATAAGGTAACATTTTATCACTCAAGCAGGACAAAATTGGCGCCTGTAGGGGTCTTGGGAAATGTCCATTTGTAGACCAAGATACCATTTTTGAAAATTTACCACTGTAATGACTGGCTCGGTAACTCATCCAGTCATTCTCGGGGTAAATTTTTAAATAATAATCTTATCTTGGTCTGTAAATAGATATTTTCTATGAGAAAATGAATATTAAGGCACTGTTTGGTTGCTACTCCTGTTGCTACTGACTGCTGCTAATACTGAATAGAATTAACCTTATTGATACTTACAAACTTTAAGCTGAGGTGTGTGTCAGAAGCCTTGATTTTGCAGAACTTCACAGTAGGGTACTCCTGTGCTAGGCACACCAGGCACTTGTTCATAGTATCACAGGCAGAAACACGCTGGGAAAGCAGCAAATATAACAAAACATTCAGAGAAACTGGGACACCAAACCACAAAATATTCACCCTGCTGAATATGTTAAAGACCATTTGACCAAGTGCTTTTGTTGCCATGTCGTAGATGCTATCTTGCGATGGCTAGTGACTAATATCGATAGATCATGAATCCAGTTTTAGCTATGCTCTGGAAATCTCTAGCTAACCACCCACAATTCATCTGTGTTGGAATCCATCGATCACTACACTCCGTGAACGTCAATTTCCAGAAAACTATACAAGTAAGCTGTTGAATATTTTGAAACTAATTTGACTGCGTGCTGTTGCTACCTATGGCCGCAACAGTGCCCAGTCAAATTAATTTCAAAATATTTAACAGCATGCTTATTAAATAGTAGTCACACAATTCATAAAACCTGAGACTATTAAGCATTTAAGGACTAAATCGAGTCATACATGACGTAATTGATTAGACTTCAGATTATATGTCACGTAGTTGATTATGACATCATATGGTTGACTGAGAAACTGGATTCCTCAATTCCTCCAACAAGCTGATTTTCATCATGATGAAATGATGAACCTATTGAGGCTCTGACTGGCAAACACAAAATTAACCCATTCGCATCAAGTCCATCCTTTCTGCAAAATTTGACACATGACTAGGATGTCCACAAGGAGATGGTTTCTTCACATGCTACCTGACTGCAGCGCTATCACCTGTTCAAATGTAGATGATATTGATTTGATTGAAGGGTCACTTGAATAGTTTCCGACATCTGCAAAACACCTCAAAGACACAAACGGTGAAAACCTCTTCCTGAATTAATTAAGCTAAATCCTGTAAACCAGTGTGACAAATGATGAATCTAATTTACTTCAGGATGGGGAGAAGTGGGAAAAGGGCAGAATCTTAGACTCACTCCTCAGCAGTACAATAGGCATTGAAATTCACTGTCAATTCCCACGGAAGTCAAAATGCATCAATACAATGCTTTACATGTGTCTCATCGCCATACAACTGTGACAGCTCCAAAGGTCTTAATTCTTTAACACTCATATCAGCCAAAAACAGCTTCTGCCATGGTCTTGAGAAATGTCCATTCGCAGACCAAGAGAAGACTACTTTTGTAAATTTACCACTGGAATGACTGGCTCGATGACCGAGCCAGTCATTCCAGTGGTAAATTTTCAAAAATAGTCTTCTCTTGGTCTGCAAATGGACATTTTCCATGAGAAAATTGAAATTTTCTTGAACAAATTCGAGGGTTAAATGGTTAATGCTCGTCGTCGCACACTTGCTAGCCATCACAAAACACTGCTCGACACACAGCCTACTCTCTAACATAGTGCAGCAGTGATGGTCAATGGACATGTTCTTCAAATGCCAGACAAAATATGCCCACTCAGAAAGCATGACAATTTTCAATACTTGGTGCCAGCAAGTAACAGTCACACAGAGGATGCCATAACACCAACTTGTTAAATGTTTTGCGATCAGACCTAAATGATTTAATCTACCCTCTAAGGATGAAAAGGATCCAAAAGAGGCTTAGGATGCCCACAATGGACAACGTAAAGGGGAGAAGGTGAAAGAAAAAACTTATTGCAACTAAAAGAAGCATCCACTCATTTTACCCACTGGCAAATATGTAGGTGTCTTGCGCAGCGCTAGTTCAATTCAAATTCTTAGCCAAAGTAATTATTTCTTAGAGTTATTGTTCGAAAACCAATTTCCAAGATATTCAATGGTGTCTGCCAGCAATAATGGATGTCAGATCATAGTGGATTTTGATAGGTTTCTTCATCAGACATTGCATAATATAAAATACTAAATATATTTTAACATTTGAGATGGAACTTAATTAGGGCTGTGCATTCGGAACGGCAACATTAACCGTTTAAATGGTCATTAATTAAATGTCTATATGTAATGTGGCCTTTCACATAGGTAATGGAATTTGATGGTGACGTCATAGTACCAGGCCCAATAACGATGTTGTTGTAATAATTTTGAACATGTCGAAATTAACCAAAAATTGTCCACGCACCAAGCCCCTCCTATATGTGATTCAAGAGCCAGCCAATTGCGCACTTGGAAGTACATTGGTGTAAATGTTGTTTTTAAGACATGAATCTCTTGCAGAACAAATGATTGTTATAAAAACAGTTAAATATGCGTTAAATACCACATCCTGTCTATTTCAAGTCAGTGGATTATCATATTTTTATTGAGTCAACAATAGGCCTTGTTGTCCACACTGAATCTCACGCCATGTTCTTTAATATTTTGAAACCAATTTTACTAAAAAGTTGTTGCTGCCGACTGTTTTGACAATAATTTGACAGGCTGTTGCTGCTTCATTTTCCACTAAAATTGTTTTACAATCTTCAGCAGAATACTGGGTACGGTGCTCATGAATTATTATAACAGCCAACGATTTGAGCAATTTGTTGATCATGGAATTCAGAATTACGTACATGATAGATATCCATCTAACAGATTATTAAACGTTTAAACATGCCCAGTCCCAAGCTTAATGCATGAACACATTTATCATTAGTAGCAATGGTAAAGCATAGAGATAAAATATTTTAGTTCAATAAACTTGTTTGATCCATAAAATTGCTTACCATTTTCTATTATCGTGAATTTGTGGACAGATAGATACATTGTACCATTTGACTTGATATGTCAGGCCCTCTGTAATTTTGCTAAGGCTGTCATAGTGACAACAGCCTTATTTATGACACCATTAGCCATGACCTTTGACACAACAATGTGATATATGAACACAAATAAACTTGCTCCATAGACTACTGAAATTTCTGATACTAATTGTCCATTTCCTTTCATATTATAACAAGTATTCATTACGAAATTCAGTGACTTTTCACGACCAGAATTACTCGAAATCATGACCTTGGGGACTAGATAATGGTGTGCATGCATGTTCTCACTATAGCTATGAAAACCTATTGTAACTTAATAAATGGTTCTGTTGAATATTCTGAAACTAACTTGACTGGGAGCTGGTGCTGCCTATGGCATATTTCCAGGCAAATTAGATTAAAAATATTCAACCGCTTATCTGTCTAAATGTCTTGAAATAGATATGATTTCAGGCTTCAAATAGTTAACTTTCCATAAGTTTTCAACGTTGATTTTCAAGAACTTGCAACGGTTGATTCTAAATTCTCATAAGCCATGAAGATATGATTTCAATGACTAATACGAATCCTGTGTTGCTGTAAACACTTGATGATTCACCACCATTCCAAGAGCAGACTAGATTTGAAAATTTACCACTGGAATGACTGGCTCAGTTATCAAGCCGGTCACTCCAGTGGTAAATTTTTAAAAATATATATATCTCATTTTCAAGGCAACCATACAGGAAAATAGTTGAATATTTTGAAATTAATTTAACTGGAAGCTCTTGCTGCCTTCGTTAAATTTTATTAAGTTTTATATCATAAAGAATATACTTTTTATACTTTTTCAGGGATTTGTCGGTGAAAGGTTTAATATACCTCTTCATATATATGTACTATAACAGTAACTTGTGGCTTCTCTTTGTCTATAGCATCACCGTAACCAGACGCGTCCAAGGTGATGACCTTTCCGAACTTTGGCCTAAAATAATCAACAAGATCAATACCATTTGAATACCACTGAACATTAACAAACATTATTAATCCCTAAACAGTTATAAACTTTATTTCATATGATGGTCATATCTGCCTTGAGTAAGTCGCAGCAAATACCGAACAATAGTTCTGCCTTCATGGTGAAAATATTGAATTCATGAATTTTAAGGCCGGCTTATAGCCTGCTAAAACATTAACCCTTTAATGGTCAAGCCGACCTTGTGAAATATCCATTTGCAGGCCAAGATAACTCTTTTTTTAATATAATTGAGCCAGTTATTTCAGTGGTATATTTTTTTTAATTGTATTCTCTTGGCCTGTAAAAGGACATTCAATAACCAAATATTTTGAATTTCTTGAGAAAATTTGACAATTAAAGGGTTAATCTGCCAATTACGGAAATATTTACTACACTTCATCTGTACTGTTATTGTTTTCCCAATTAATTTGTGTAAGATAACAATTATGTACATAATTATTTTGATAAGTCCTTTCTTAGGTATGCTCACTGCTTGGTGGCACCGAGTTTGCAATACTCGACGAATCAGTCATATGAATACAACAACACAGCAATGATGAATGTAACTAGGGTAAATGTGTTAATTCATAGAGCTGTTAAGATCTAGGTAAGTCATCTACTGTTATTAAATAAATTCCATTGTATGAATACTCTAAAGATGTAATGTATGAAATAACTATGCTATGACATACTTAAGCACATATTAGCACAAGTATTTCGCCCAGTATTCTACATCAGTTTTCTATATTTTCACCCTTGTGCATATATTGAAATCGATATTGAATACTGGGCAAAATACTCGCGCAAATATGAGCATATGCAATTATCAAAATTAATCTATGTACGATAAGTACAGTCAAAGATCTCTATAAAGACTAACTGTTCTATGGGCTAAATAACTTGCATAGAGACCATCTGTTATTGGTCACTATATATTGCCTGGTCTCTAGATCAGAAGGTTCACTATATATAAATGATTGTTATTACTTACCGCTTTTCTAAAACGGCCCTCATTTCTTGTATCCGTCGTTGTCTGTATTCCCTTAGAAACTCATCTTCAAAATCCTCCAGAATGTTATCAATATCTTCCTGTGATTTTTCTTCTTTATGTTTAGCTTTTTCATCATCAAGCTGTAATGTAATATGCCATCAAATATTAGCTAAGAAATACCCTAACATGTTTCCAAAATCAAAACAGGAACATTTTAGTTAGTATAATTTCGAACACGATGCAAAATATTTTGTTAAATATTTTGAAGATAATTGGATTGGAAGACATTGTTGCCTTAGGCAACAATGTCTTCCAATCCAATTATCTTCAAAACATTTAACAGTATGTTTTATTTCGCTTGGAAACATATTAAGTTATTTCTTAAATACGCTCCAATTTAATATTAAAATAATCAACTGTGCACAATTTTATTTTGAATAAGGTTTAGCGATATAGAAAATGTTGAGTTGCAGACCAAGACATTATTTTTGAAAACTTATTACAGGAATGACTGGCTTGGTTATTTAGCCACTCATTCTAGTGGTAAACTTTCAAAAATAGTCTCTCCTAGTCTGCAAATGTTCATTTGCAGGCCAAGAGAAGACTGTATTTGAAAATTTATTATTGGAATGACTGGCTCAAGTAACGAGCAAGTCATTCCAGTAGTAAATTTTCCAAATAATCTTTTCTTGAACAAATGAACATATCTCAAGACCACTGCAGAGACCATCATTGGCAGGTTTGAAAAAGACAGTCAGATCACTGAACAGATTTTTTTTAATATCTGCCTTAGTCTGTATAACAATTCATCCTTGACTAGTCAAGATCAGTCAAGAAAATTTTGTTCTTAGAATAGTGAAAGTCCATTTGCAAGCCAATAGAAGGCCATATTTGACCATTTTCCAGCCATTTCCAGCGTTGTATTTTCAAAAATAATCTCTGGGACAGCAAATGGACATTTATTATGACCACATCAGATGTAATTTTTATCTTACTTGACCATTAAAGGTACAATATTGAGACACCTATATAGTATAGTGGTGATTCAGTACAGCTAATAAATAAGTTAACATGTTTCCAATACAAACAAGACCTCCGCAAACGGCGCATAATACCCCGCCATGATGACAAATTAATGAATGACAGCTATCATAAAATATTTATTTCTTCCTCAGACCCATCAGACCAGTAATCCTTATGAAGTGTCAAAGCGATCCGCTAAACGGTCAAGGAGGTATCTCCCGGAAACCTGACTGACGGCCATATTGGATTTCAGATTATCATAAATCATAGGTTTCTTCACCAGACATATTCCAACAACCCTAGGAAGTGATCAGATAAATGGTAACAGAGATATCATCCAGAAACCAACTTTCAAGATGGCAGCCGGTGGCTGGTGGCCATCTTGAATTTCTGATCAGTGTGGATTTCGATAAGTTTCTTCCTCAGACCTAGTCCAACCACTCTATGAAGTTTCAAAGCGATCCGATAAACGGTAACAGGGTTATCATCTGGAAACCAATTCTCAAGATGGCCACCGGTGGCTGGCAGCCATCTTGGATTTCGGATCACCATCGATTTGGATAAGTTTCTTCCCCAGACCTAGTCCAACCACTCCATGAAGTTTCAAAGCGATGCGATAAACGGTAACAGAGTTATCCGGAAACCAATTTTCAAGATGGCCACTGGTGGCCATCTTGGATTTAGGATCATCGTCGATTTCAATAGGTTTCTTCCCCAGTCCTAGTCCAACCACTCCATGAAGTTTCAAAGCGATCTGATAAACAGTAACGAAGTTATCATCCGGAAACCAATTTTCAAGATGGCCACCGGTGGCTGGCGGCCATCTTGGATTTCAGATCATTGTCAATTTCGATAGGTTTCTTCCCCAGACCTAGTCTAACAACTCCATGAAGTTTCAAAGCGATCCGATAAACGGTAACGGAGTTATCACCCGGAAACCAATTTTCAAGATGGACGCCAGTGGCTGGCGGCCATTTTGGATTTCGGATCATCGTGGATTTCGATAGGTTTCTCCCCCAGACCTACTCCAACCACCCTATGAAGTTTCAATGCGATCTGACAAACGGTAACGGCGTTATCATCCGGAAACCACTCTGCCACCCGCATGCCCACCCGCCCGCCGCTATTACATAATACGCCGCCACATTTTTTGGCGGGGTATAAAAGCAGAAACATGTTTAGATCAATTTTTAACATAATATAAGAACTGTATTGTTGAATATTTTGGAGTTAATTTGATTGGAAATCAATTGCTGTAATGGCTTCAATCAAACCAAGACAACATATCAATAGTACGTTTTAGTTTGTTTTGGAAACAAATTAAGTTATTTCTGAGTGTACTGTAGATATAGTACATGTAACTGGTACTAGCATGACTAGTCACTCACGTGTGATCGGCATGTCATGGAGAGCTTCTGCAATAAGGCCTTCGCTTCTTGATCCTGTTCCTCGCGTCTTTCTGATTCAAGGCGCTTGTACTCACGCCAGTCATTTATCACGCCCTTAGGTCCTGTCTACAAGTAAAACAAAGCCAGCCTGGTCAAACTGTCTGGTGAGAACACTTACAGTGAGGGCCATGAGATGATGGATATCTCAGTAAAGCTGTACGATATATCATATACTGGTCTCAATTCAAAAACATAACCGACACTGCAGGTAGAAGCACAGGTAGTGTTGGGAATTGGTACTATTTTTGTGATCGATGATTGGTTTTATAAACTAACCGATGACCAATTAATGATTGATCATAACAGGTTCTCATTTTTTACCCATTTTGAATGTAGTAATTATAGCATGTTCAAGGATAATAACCCCTTTCAAACCAAGTCACAGGTATGACAGATTCTTAATAATTTAAGATATAATTTGTTGAATATTTTGAAACTTATTTGACTGGAAGCTGTTGCTGCCTTAGGCAGCAACAGCATTCAGTCAAACAAGTTTCAAAATAGTCAACATGTTATTGGTATGGTTGCTTTGAAATTAACATACTATTTCAGTGCTGAAAAAATTAATGTCTTAAACTAAGGAGTAATACTATATAGTTGTAACAATTAAATTTAAATTCTTTTCCAAAAAGTATTCATTTTCTAGCTTGACCAGTTAAAAGATATTAATAAAGTCAATTTATAAACAACCAAAATCGATTTCTGAAATCATGATCGATCGGTTGGTTGAACATGCAAACCAATCAATCATCGATCAAATCGATTAATCGGAACAACACTAAGTACAGGTGGTGGCATAGCATAACTAGTAGGGAATTTCCAGAAAGTAACAATACCTTTCAATAAAATTATTTTAAAAATAATCAGTAACATTAAACCCATTACCGGTGGAATTTGGTCAAGAAAATAAAATAATTTCCTCCTTGAATGTCCATCTGTAGAAAATAATCTTTGAAAATTTACCATTGGAATGACTGGCTTGTTTATCGAGCCAGTCATTCCAGTGGTAAATTTAAAAAAATTATCTTCTCTTGGCTGGCAAATAGACATTTCTCACGCCCACTGTTTTGGCCGGCTTGACCATTAAAGGGTTAATATAACACACATATCATTGCTGACATGTGTTTGTGATCTGACATGTGTTTGTGATCTATGTCTCCTTACATGTCTAAGAATTTCTCGTAAAAAAATAAATAGAATCTTACTTCGCTCTTTGACAGCAATAACGTTTAGCCCAACCTGTCCACTTATTTGTAAAAAAAATGTCTGTTAACCACAAAAAGGCTTAACATTCCTTTGTAGATATATAGGTCATACATACTAAATATACACACTATCATATAGCTCTGACTGTATTAATAGACATGTCTATCAATCACTCTTTTTTTCATTTTCATGTCTAACCAACGATGACAAATTACAGGACACAATGATGTTTCAATATTCTACATGGGTCAAACTGGTTTGAAAATTCATGTCATCGATGGTTTCATTTTATGCCATATCGCACAATCTAAGATATCTACGATAAGTGGTCAATAGACAACATCTCAACCCTTTAATATGCAAGCTGCTCAAAAACAGTGTTTGCAGTGGTCTTGAGATATATCCATTTGCAGGCCAAGACTATTTTTGAAAATTTACCACTAGAATAACTGGCTCGATACCCGAGCCAGTTATGTCAGTGGTAAATTAAAAAAAATAGTCTTCGCTTGGTCAGCAAATGGGCACTTTCTATGAGAAAATGTAAATTTTCTTGACCAAATTCGAGAATTAAATGGTTAATCCTTTAGTGCTCAACAAGTATCAAGAAAATCTAAATTTTTGGTCATGAATGTGCAATTCAGATGCTAGTTTGAAAGACTATATTTGAATTTGGTAAAATTCAGAATATCATTTCAAAGAAATAGAAATGTAATTGTATTTGATCAACCATATTTGCACTCAGGCCTGTCTGTATGCCAATGCAAAGGGTGACATGCGATAAGACTTATCGGTATATACTACATGTAACATACTCGTGTGGTTCCTGGTGCTTGCTTGAGCTCAGCTTCAGGAATAAACTGTACACTTTCTGTCCCCGCACCTCTCCTCATATCACCTCTTTCATCAACATTATCATCATCATCTTCCCCTTCATCTTCATCACTGCTGCAGTAGTAGTGAGCTTTTTCACCGAGGAACTTATCATCCTGACTAACTGACATTCTGGGAACGAGGAAACAATGGATAATATATCAGAGTATTAGAGTATAAATACATGATAGAGGCATAAGCAACACCATTTTCAAAATCAAAATCCCCAGTCTCGCTTTGTAAATTAATAAATCTGGTATTGAAATGATCTATAACCATCATAACCAAATCACCCACCCATGACAATATACCGTGATATCACAAGATTTTTCTATGATACAGATACCATCATGTAAGCTCTAATTGATTAGTCTCGTAACATAACTTGCGCTGATGTGAATAGATTGCACTCCAAAATTAGGTATTGGCATGATAAGTACAATGTAGTAAACAAATTTATGATCAGTATTTCTCAAGGGCTTTTGAGATTAATGTATAAATAAATACGTATTTAAAAACCCTTTTGACTTTTGTATTTTCCATCAGTGGACCAGTTTTCATCTTTTAAAAGATACCTAACCTCATCTCTTGATACATGTAGCTATTCAGATGATCTAATATATGCCTCTCATAAACTATGCAGGTAATTTTAAGCTTTTTGTCATGCAGCTAAAGTTCAATATATTAAGGCTTTACCAGCTAAATATTGGTATATTTCTACACCCTAGGATGGCTATCATGTTATACTTTTCAATCAATCAGGAAAAAACCTAGTGTGTCTGCCTCTGTATATACACTCAGTCATAGTTTGAAGTTATCATCCGGAAACCAATTTTCAAGATGGCCACCGGTGGCTGGTGGCCATCTTGGATTTCAGATCATTGTCTATTTCGATAGTTTTCAAAACTATAGTTTGACAATGTAGTGTAAAAGCAACCATACAGGTAAGCTGTTGAATATTTTGAAACTAATTTGACTGGAAGTTGTTGCTGCCTTAGGATATGAATGATATGCTATCTATATACCATAATCTATCGAGCAATACAACATATGAGATGAGATTAGCATCCTATAGGGTCATTCCAGCCAAAGTAGGCTGATATCTGCCAAGCGGTTAATGAGTAACGTTTTGACAATTTCTGGTAAATTTTTCATAAAATCTAAGCTTTTCAACAAAAAATTTGACCAATCAAAATTCTGTTCTATAGTCTAGCCCCAATAGGGCCCTTCCAGTCAAAGTAAATTGAATTCTTCCAAGCGGTTAAAGAGTAGAATTTTGACAATTTCCGGTAGATTTTTTATAAATCAGCTTTTCACACAAAAAGATTAACCAATCAGAATTCTGTATACAAGGTCTGATGCCTACCACCATAGGGTCCTTCCAGCCAAATTAGGTTGAAATCCGCCAAGCGTTTAATGAGGAGCAGTTTTTAAACAAAGGTTGATGAATGGACGATGGACGCCATGCATCAGTGACCTTGACCTTTGGTATTTTGATCCGAACATCATTGTGTGATGCTGTTTCATTATCAGGAGGAATATGTCCAAGTTTTGGTCTGGAATGATTAACCAAACTGTGAAACAGGCGATATAAACAGAAAAGTTGAGCTAAATGGAAAATCTTATAAAGTTGAAAAAAACCGGGATTTTACCAAGATCACAGTGACATTGACCTTTGATCACAAGGTCATTGTGTGGTGTAGTGTCATTATAAGGAGGCATGTGTCCAAGTTTGGATCCAGTATGATTAACCAGACATGATATATAAACAGAAAGGTTGAGCTAAACGGAAATTGTTAAAGTTGAAAAAAAAAGGTTTTTACCAAGGTCACAGTGACCTTGACGTTTTGATCCCAAGATCATTGTTTGATGCCGTGTCATTATAAGGATGCATGTGCCCAAGTTTGGATCCAGTATGATTAACCAAACATGAGACATAAACAGAAAAATTGAGCTAAACGCAACTCGGAGGACAATGCCACCGCTGGACGATGTGTAGGGTATCGCAATGGCTCACTTTAATTTGTAAAGTTGAGCTAAAAACAGTAATGATGTACAGATTAATCCTTTCGTGACTACGTTTTTTCATGTAAATGTTCCCTGGTGACTGGGTTTCTTTCCATAAGGCTCGTAAATTTGACATATTTCAACAAAATAAATATTTACTTTCAAATCATCATCATCATTTTACGAGGCATAAGCCACTGGCTTTTTATTGCCTCTGTGTTTTTTATTATAGTATGGCTTGCTCAGTCCAAATCAAAAGATCTTTCTCTGGAAAAATTAGTTACCTCTCCGGGATGTAGAAATTGTTTGAGTGTAGCTTTCGTGACCATCTCGGTCACTTCTTCAGCACTAACTGACGGTCGCTGGCAAAGTCACTCTGGTCAGTTCTTGTGGAGGTAACTAATTTTTCCTTATTATGAATCATCCTGGGATCAGGACCAACTTTTTCGGAAATAGAGATATCTAGTTTGTTCTTGAATGATTAGACCATGGTCGCTTTAAAATTAGTCTCCTAAAAACCGTCAGTATATCAGTGACATTAGAATTAAAACTTTAGGTCTGTTTTGTGGAAACACTATGATGAGGATGGGTGTTGCCCGTGTCAGCGGCCGCGTGCCGCCTACACTCATGGTTACACCCTGCTGCGCCTAGCACTTGTTTGCACGTTGACTTCTGGAGGCCATGCTTGGTTTTACTGCTGTTGTTTTCATTTTCTGTGTTCATCGTTATCCAAGTCTCCTCCTCTATGCTAGTTTCCCTTCATACAACCACAAAGTGCGGACGTGGAAGAAGAGATGTATCTACCGGTAATTGGATTCGCTACCGAGCATGTTCTTGTCTATGCACAGGCACTTCCAAGATCAGGCCACTGTATTGCCAGAATTGCAGTATGACTTTTTGATGGGCTGGTATACGTATGGCCTGTTCAGTCAAATTCAAATGTTCTTTCTTTGAAGTAGATATCTAGTTTGTTCTTGAGTGATTCGACTGTTGTTGTTTCGGCTATTGTAGCGGGCAGTGAATTCCACTTTGGTTAGTGTGGTACCACTCTATTGCCGAAAAAGTGCTTGCGAATATCTTTGTTGCTGCATTTTATGTTGAGCTTGAACTTATGGCCTCTGGTCTGTGTAACACTAAATGCAATTTATACCCAAAAACAACCTGTTCACCCAGGACTACAACGACCGTAGATATCCCATACATTAGTGCAATAGGATTTCTGATAACGCTATACATTATACCAGTACTGTGATGTGAATCACTGGAATTCTGCACAATTGGACTGCATGGGGGTGGGGTGGGTGTACTTTCTTAAAATAGCACCTATGGTTAAATACGGTTACAGAAGGCTGATTTCTGGTACAGGTCCTGTAAGGTCCTCTTCACCAGACTCCAGTTCTCCCTCATCTGTTCCCTTTCTTATATTTCTTCCGCTTCCGATTGATGCTTTTAAGTCATCATACATGATATCTTGTGTTCTCCAATATTTGTCTAGTCGGTTCTTAAAACCATTCACAGATGGTGCAGAGACTTTTTCTTCTAAGAGATTATTCCACAGTTTCACTACCCTTAATGTGAAGTAATTCTGCCTTTTAGTTAATCTGCTCAATTGTGGATATACCTTTTTAGAGTTTCCTCTTTCACTACATATTGTTGTCATATCACTCCACATCTTGATGAAATCACTAGTTTCTGTATCATATATCCCATTTATAATTTTGCAGAGCTCTATCATGTCTCCCCTCTTCCTCCTGTAAGCTAAGGTGGGTAATTTAAGCTTCCTAAGTCTCTGCGGATAGGTTAGATTCCTGAATCCAGGTATCTGTTTCGTTGCCCTCCATTGTACCCCCTCGATCATTTCAATATGCTTCATCTTACACGGTGCCCACACAGAACTCACGTAGTCCAGGTGCGTTCTTACTAGGCTCTTATACAAGGGTGTGAAGATCTCCTGGTCCATATGCTGAAATGTTCTAACATTGGAGTTAGCTTTCTTCACCTTCAAAGGTCAGGTCTTCATCTATGGTTACTCCAATGTCTTTTTTGGTTTCCACATTTTGGAGCTCTCTTCCATGGTGTGTATTTTGTCTCTTTTACTTGTGTTGTCTTCCCAATTTGCATATGCTTACACTTGTCTGGATGAAATTTTAGCAGCCATGTATTGCTCCAGTTAGCCATTTTATCCAGGTCTCTTTGCAGGATATCGTAATTCCCCTAAAGATCTTTGTGTCGTCTGCAAATAAATACATATCTGAGTCCACAATACTTGGTCATTTATGAATATTACAAAAACTACTGGGCCTAATACCGATCCTCGAGGGTTTTCCTGAGCTGGGGTAACTGTAACGTGTAACTGTAACTTAGTTACATTTTTCATGTAACTGAAGTAACTTGTAACTGAAGAATTTTTTTAGTTACAGTAACTGAAATGTAACCAGTTACATTGCAAAAGTAACTGAAATTTCAGTTACATTTCAAACTTTTTTACCAAATTTATTACAATTTTACTGGAAGATGACGCCATGGGCAACAACTTTATTTTCAAGCGTCAGTGCTATTTATTTTAGAAATTTGACATTGGAATGACTGCCTTTATTATTGGGGAAGGCATTCCAGTGGTAAATTTTCAAATATAAATCTAAAATAAACATTTCTTGTCCAATCGTGACCATTAAAGGGTTAACCCACTCTGTACCTGTATATGTGATATTTTAGCAATGATAATCTGAATGTAATTGCTACATCACGCAACAGCAAACATTAGTAAAAGTCTTATGCAGCTTTTACATTAATCTACAATGCAGCTTAGAAACAGGTTGTTTACTACATGTAAATCATTGTAGAATTAA
The DNA here is from genome assembly GCA_034401795.1 of Chaetoderma sp. LZ-2023a. NCBI lineage: Eukaryota > Metazoa > Mollusca > Caudofoveata > Chaetodermatida > Chaetodermatidae > Chaetoderma > Chaetoderma sp. LZ-2023a. The sequence continues at coordinate 65,802,638 of CM067371.1, forward strand.
CTGTTACCCTTTAAAGAAAAAATTTCTAAGAAAATTTTAGCTTGTCCATTTGCAGACCATGAGATTATTTTAGAAAATTTACCACTGAAATGATTGGCTTGTTTATTGAGCCAGTCATTCCACTGGTAAATTTTCAAAAATATCATATTTGTCTGAAAATGGAAATTTTTCAAAACCACTGAAAAAGCTGTTTTGTCCTGATTTAGTGTCAAAGGGTTAAAAGGATTAAAAACACCAAATGTTGAATTGTAAAGAAAGTTAAAATCTGCCACAGTATGTGTTAACAGTGTGTTCTGTTCTTTTCTTTATATGCTATTGATTAGTCCAGCTTAGGACATCATTGCTCAGCAATTATATTCAAGCTAAATTCAATTCACATAAGTGTGGTGATGAAGATCAAAGGACAATGCCATTGATAAAAGTTAAGCCATCAATCATTTTGGTATAGCGGACAGAATTTATAATGGTTGTGGAATTAAACTAGTGTACTGGCTTTCTGTTGAACCTTTTGAAACTAATCTTACCTGAAAAAAAATGTTGCTGCCATATGACGCAACAGCTTTCGAAAGTAAAATTACAAATGTAGTTAGTATAAAGTACAGATTAACTGATCAGAATCAATTTGCCATTGCAACTAATGAAAGTAATAAATTATTTTCAAAATATTTAAATTCCTATTTGAAATTAAGTAAACATCAAAGCTGATGGACATTTGGAAGCTAATTTCACTGGAAACTGTTATATTGCCCCATGGTAGATGGCGGATTATCTTATCACAGAAAGTCAATGCTCTAAGGAAACCTGTTGAACACTTTGAAATTAATTTCACTGAAAATGTTGATACCTTTGGTAGCAAAGCTTTCAGTCAAATTAGTTTCAAAACATTCAACCAATTATTTCTTATAATAAGATTACAGTTTGTTATATGGCATGTCTGGGTTAGAGGAAGTAATATATATGTACGTCTATGAAGGCTGCGGAATTAAACTAGTGTCTTATTATTTTGGAAACAAGTTGATTGAAATTTGTTATTGCATATGGCAGCAACAAAATTCAGTCAAATTTATTAAAGAAATTTCAGCAGGTTTTATATTTTATATCTGAAATGGATTCAGTTCTGTTAGTATATTATATCAGTGATTATAGTGGTATTTTGTTTCTACTATATATCTCAGTTTGCTTGACTGCACTACACCGTTTATGATGATATTGATGTTCACATAGTCTTTCATAATTATTAGTCAAACTAAGTAACTGTAGCTGTAACTGACATAGTGCACTGTAACTGTAACTAGTTACATTTAAATGTAACTGACCCCAGGCCTGGATGTAACCTCCATCCATCTTGACCATTCTCCATTTACTGCAAGGTATTGTGTTCGATTCTCTAGTAAGTTTGCTATCCAATCTACTACAGTGTTTTTTATGCCATATGCTTTCAGTTTGTTTATTAGACACCTATGGGGAACTGTATCAAAGGCCTTCTGGTAGTCCATGTAGACACAGTCTGTACAATGGCCTTGGTCCAGTGTGTCTGTCCACTTGTCGAGGACTGCCAGTAGCTGTAACGTTGTTGACCTGCCCGAGATAAATCTGTACTGTTTTGCTAAGAATAGATTCGCTTTCATGTGTTCAATAATGTGTTGTCTAATTAGCTTTTCCATGACCTTGCAGACCACAGAGGTCAAGCTCACTGGTCTGTAATTCCCTGCTTGGCGTCTGTCTCCTTTCTTAAATATTGCTATAATACGTGCTTTTTTTCCAGTCATCTGGTACTTTGCGTAACCGAAGTGATGGTTAAAGAGCATTTGTGCAGTTTTCTTCAGGAATCTAGGGTGGAGTTCATGTAACCCTGGTGACTTGTCCATCTTCAAGTTTTCCAGCATTTTCTTGGTTTCCGCCACCAATATTTCTATGTCCTGCATTTCATACTGCGCTGCCTTGCTTGGCAGAGTTGGAGTTTCACCTGCTGGCTCATTTACGAACACACTGCTAAAAATGACGCCAATATCTCTCCTATATCTTTATTGTTTTCTACTTTCTCCGAGTTGGTGTCTGTTGGATCTGTGTACAAATCCCCAATTTCCACTTTTGTCTTTGATCTAGACTTTATGTACTGCCATACTGCTTTCGGGTTTGATTTTGTGTTTCTGGATAGCTGTCTTTCAAAGTTCTTCTGAATATTCCTTGTGATCTTCCTCACTTGATTACATGCTCTCCTGTATTGCTTCTGTATCTTTGGGTCTTTGGTGGTTTTTAACATTTTTGAAATATAGGCCCTTGAAATTGGCTCAACCTGAAAATTATCCCATATTCAACCGTCAGGATGGCCATGTGGGATAGGTGGAAGAAACTTGTGCTCTACAGACAAGAAAGCATTACGTGTGCTCTACAACATATCCAAAATTCTATTTATTTCCATTCCTCCTTCCATCAAATTTTTTGGGACAAAATGGGGTATTTTTGCCATTTGTGAGTATATTTTTATATTACATGTTAATTTTATATGTATATTAGTTAATTTTTTCTGTCGGAAAGTGTCAGTCAAAGCAATGTGAACAAATAATATTGTTATGTAAAAAGAATGTTATAGATATTGTAATTGTCTCCATCTGTCTATCCATCTGTCACACTATCTCCTCCCAAATCATTGGGTGGAATTTAACAAAATTTGGTATGTGGGTTACCCATGCATGGTTGTGCTCTGCGATGCAGCATCTATCTTTAATGCCATGCCATCGGGGTCAAGGGAGCGGGGTCAAAAGGTCAAATATCCTAAAAACTGTCAGTCACTCAATTACCTCCTAAACGGTTGAATGGAATTCAACCGCATGTGTTAAATGTGAGTTACTGATATGATTACGGACTGTGAGATCACACTTATATTTGACTCCGCCCTATAGAGTTATGTCAAAAGGCCAAAGCCGGGAAATGTGGGCATTTGTGATGGGTTACAAAATATAACATAAAGTAGACTTTGCACACAGTGTAATAATTCTATTTTTTATTTTCAGATGACATGATTCCCAGACCCATATGGTAAAATCTGAGAACAGAACTTTTATTTTCAAGGTGCTTTATATTCTCTACCATAACACAGTGTACCAATAGTGAACTAAGTGAAGATGTCAGGGTTATCTCCCTGTTCTGTGGGTACCATGCTCAATCTACAGGATGACTGCCATAACTATTCTCGTAAAGCAGATCTGATGTCACTAGAGAAATACTCACCAACTAAACTACAATTGCTACAGCGAAGGACTACCTTAGCATCTTTAACTGCAAGTCATACAATATGTCTCCATCATGAGGAAACCTACCTAGTTAAGTTTGAAGACCTTCAGAAGAACTGTTTTCGTCTATTTAAAAACCATGTTGAGCCAGTAAAAAGAAAGTTACGATCTATTAATAGTGAACAAGCTGATGATATATGTAAAATGTTTAATGAGATCGTGATACCCGGTTGGAAAGTTTGCCCTAGATGCCGGAGAGCCGCCACTAAATCGGATAGCTGTGAAACGAGTAGCGATAGGGATACTGACTGCGACAAGCTAGGTTCATCTCTGATAGATACATATTCCTTATAGCCTGGGAGCAACCGACTGTGTTCACCATCTTCATAGAAATTTATGACTGTTTGTTTTACTGTATCGAATAAAGGCTTGCCACGCAGTTGGTGAGTATTTCTCTAGTGACATCAGATCTGCTTTATGAAAATAGGTGAGTTTATCGCAGTTATCCTGCAAATTGAGCATGGTACCCACAGAACAGGGAGATAACCCTGACATCTTCACTTAGTTCACTATTGGTACACTGTGTTATGGTAGAGAATATAAAGCACCTTGAAAATAAAAGTTCTGTTCTCAGATTTTACCACGTGGTTCTGTGAATCATAATGTCATCTGAAAATACAAAATTGAAATATTACACTATGCGCAAAGTCTACTTTATGTTATGTTTTGTAACCCATCACAAATGCCCACATTTCCCAGCTTTGGCCTTTTGACCTGACTCTAGGGGGAGGAGTCAAATATAAGTGTCATCTGACAGTCCGTAATCATATCAGTAACTCAAGTATTGAAAAAAATCGGCTGAATTCCATCCAACAGTTTAGGAGGTAATTGAGTGACTGGGTTTTTAGGATATTTGACCTCGCTCCCTTGACCCCCATGGCATGGCACCAAAGATAGATGCTGCGTCGCAGAGCACAACCATGTATGGGTAACCCACAAACCAAATTTGAGATAGCGTGAGACGGACGGATAGACAGACAGACGAAGATTACAATATCCATAAAAATAATTTTTAATGCGGGGATAACAATATTATTTGTTCACATTGCTGTGACTGATACTTTCAGACAACAAAAATTAACTGATATACATATATAATTAACATGCAATATCATAAAAATATACTCACAAATGGCAAAAATACCCCATTTTGTTCCAAAATATTTGATGGAACGAAGAATGGAAGAAAATAGAATTTTGGATTTGTAGTAGAGCACACCTAATGCTTTACTGTCTGTAAAGCACAAGTTTCTTCCACCTATCCCACATGGTCATCCTGACAGTTGAATATGGGATCATTTTCAGGTTGGGCCAATTTCAAGGGTCTATGTTTCCACATATTTTTTCTTTTATGCATAAACTAACAAATATATATGTAATTGACCTATCAAGTATTAAGTTTGTAGCTCTAATAGTTTTAACATAATTGTAATCACAAGTGGGTCTGAAAATTTGTCACTGAATAAATTTTCATTTTTAATGTTACCTAGGTTACCAACATGAGCACAAAAATTATTATGCCCTGCATATTTCAAGAGGGGTACCTACATGTGACCAAGCACTGAAAGTTTTATTGCAATTGGATGTCAGGTTAAGAATTTCCAGAGCCTTAAAAATGCTACAAAATGTCAATTGCTTCACATGTGGTGGACCCCCTTGCTGTTCTAGCGTCCATATCTCCAAAAATATTGAGATTTGAGAGCTAAAATTCTGGACGATTTCCTAAAATGTACTAGTAATACAGTAGAGAGAATTACTGTATGATAATCTGAATCGGTCATGCAGTGAGAATATCCCCTAGTTGTGATTTCATACATTAATTTTGTCAGTTTATCATTATTATTTTCAGTTCCGCTATCTGATCTGTACATAACCTCAACTAGGAGGTTGTCTTGGTGATCAAGTTCTATTCCTACAAACACACATTCTTCAAACTGAGTCTTCACAGAGACTTCTTTGGCGAGTAGTAGTTTATTTGTACAGAGCAACAATCCTCTTTCTATATCATTCTCAATATTCTTCGAGAATATATTATATTCTTTCCCCTTGTCAAGTGTGTGTTCTGCAGTTTGCACTCTATTTTTACAGTTTTTGGGCTTCACCTCTGTGATACCAATAATCATTGCAGAGGTATCTTTCACTCTGATCTGTAGTTCTTGCATTTTGTTCCTTAACTGATCCGCATTTGCATATAAACAACTAATACCATCCATAACCGTAGATTTATTTACACTATTTACATTATCCTTAGTTTTGGACTTTACTCTGGTAAGAGTCCTGTGGGAACCATTACCCTGGGAACCTTTTTCTAATTTCCTTGCCCAAGGCGGGGCACCCCCACCCCAACCTTGCAGCAGTATTCCCCATGGGCGGTTTCTTCTTTCTGCTTTGCTTCCAAGTATAGTTTCTTCTCATGTTCTCTTTCTGCTCTGGTCAAGTCATTTCCAATTCTTACATTATCATATACTTGGTTCCGGTGCAGATGGTGTATATTCCTAAATAACTCCACTTTCAATTCTTGTTTTTCAAAAGTCACTAGGAGGGGTCTTCCTGTTCTGCTTGTAGCATCACCTTCATTACTTTCTTTAGTCTTATCAAATTTCCCTAACCGTATCACCTTACTTATGCTACTTTCATTCACTTTTACTTTACAAGCTTGAAACTGTATCCATATCTTCTTTCTTCTGCTCCTGCGCTAATTTGAAGTCCACTTCTTTCACACCATAAATAATTATATTGTTTTCCCTAGATTTCCTTTCGTTCATCTCCGAAATTAATATTTCAAAGGATTTGGTGGGGTTTTTTGCAGTTGCCTGGTCATCAATGTCTGTTTGTTTGCTGCTACTCAAGTTATCGATCTCTTTTTGCATATCAGATATATAGTATTAATGATGTGATCAAATTAGGCCCATTATTGTGTACAGCTAAAGGGAGACAACTGTTTATATCAAAATTTTAGTAGCAGTTGACATCTTAGCATGTAGGCCAGCCTCAACCAGTGTAGTCCTGAGTGAACCGGCTATGGCCGGTGTAAGCACGAAAGGGTTAATAAATATCACTATATGACAGAGATATGGTCGAAAGCAGGGCTTCCACTAATTTCTAAACACAGGAAGTCTGGGACTTCCTGGGTAATGCTATTGGGAGGCCAAGCAAGAAACATGGAAGTCTATTTAGTCTAATATGGTTCAAATACATGTAATTTGGCTAAAATCATTGTTTTTAGAGATGTCAGGGCCAAAAAGACTTCCTTGGTATGTTTTTGGGGAGCCCAACCATAAACATTGGGAGCATAGTAAAGAATAATGTCTTGTCGTCTTCAAATATGTTTTATTGTCGAACGATATCATAACCTGGCAAGAAAACAATAACAACATTAACTAAGTAAGTCAGATAGGCCAAATTTAATGTTACGAAAATAGATAATTATGAAATTAAATAGGCCTATATAAATAAACGATGTGTGAAGATGACAATGAAACAATTATGAGACGATTACACAAATACTACATCTAAATATAGCGAAATACCTTAAATGTTAAAGCTGTCAAGATGTATGAGTTAAATTGTAAAATAAATTGAATTACTTCTTATTCTTCTGTAAATTACCCCCGTGTCACTCATGACAAGTATTTACGAACCCATAATACCGGAACCGGGAAATCTATACACATAGGACTCCCAGACTTCCGCTAGTGGAAGCCCTGGTCGAAAGATTCTAGAGCAAACAAGCAAAGGTACGAAACGACCGACGACCAGTATGCACCATAAGACCCCAGAAAGCATTTTTTCACTTTTAGAGTGACCAACCACTGGAACAGTCTACCGGAGTCAGTAGTGACGGCTCCGTCCATCAACTCATTCAAGGCAAGGTTAGACAGACACTACAGTGAGGCCTCATACATGATAGATTCCCTGATCATGCCTGTCCGCACCAACATACCAGTTCAACAGGTGCAGGATCCGGCCGCCAATGAAGATAGTGAAGACCTACTACAGGCTGCCTAGCGTAACAAGCAGAAGAGGTTTATGTAACTACCATGTTACGTAACTAAGACTGTAAGACAATGGGTCAAATCACGAAAACTGGTCTTTTACGGCGATATATATGTTTTCTTTCAAGATACAACTCTTTCATATGCAACATCATTTAAAGCTGCATGAATATAAAATGAATACCTATATAATTAGTTTTGTATCCGAAATATTAAGCAGAAAATGCAGAATTTGGAGAAAACTAATCTTTTACTCCTCTTAATGGTCTGTAAATTCCTCCTATAATAGTACCACCGAGGATATTGTAGCGAAATTGGAGGAATGCTACTTGGAAGTTCATGGTGTGATATTAAATTGGTGTAAAAGTCACGCATCATTGGTTTTTGCTTGTCGTGATTTGTGGTGCAACCTGAAGTTATCCGTGGCAAAGTTAAAGTTGAGGGCCTAAGGATGAACTCGGGTGGTGATAGAATCACAGTAGACGTGCAAACCAGATCTGGCGTTCGTGGTACAACTACAGAAGAGGTCTCAGGCTGAAAGGTGTGAGTGTATGTGTGATACTCCACATACCCACCACCAACCCCAGACTTTCCCTACCAAACACCCTGCCTAGCCCCCGAAATTCCCGTAAGGTTGCTTTCTCTTCACAAGTGATCCTTTCCCAAGAGATTCCACCTCTCCGTATTCCATGCACCGCTCAAGTACATGATGTGCTTGAGTCATCCATTGAACATTGGTAGATGAAACGTCCATAGTGTAGGGTAAGATGACACTCAAAGGTACACTAAGAAAAGAGTCTGAAAAGGTAAACTGCTGTTTTGAAGTGATGGCCGTGCAAGTTCTGAGTTTGTTAAATGCAAAAGCTAGGGGTTGGCACCAAATTCATAATGCACATTCTAAGACCGTACCTAGTCTGCTAATTTCCCAGAGAAGATCAGAAGTTTTTAAAGAAAGTGAATTGCTACAAGGCTAGACAAAGGAGATTGTTGGAATACATTAAGTTGGTTGATAAATGGATTTGTGCAAACTTCTTAGCTTACACACAAAAAATCTTCAAATGGCAACCACCTTGACATGCTCTAAGATCTTAATGCTAAATAAAGAAATAAATGCCAGGGGACAGCTAATCTATCTGACTAACGTGTTTCGAGTAATCATGTTGAAACAATAAGATAACTCGGAAATAGGTAAATTGCAAATGGACCAAGTGACCAAGTGATGTAGATCAATATTGGTATGAACTTAGTAAACAATAGCTAGCTCAGAGACTAAGTTTGAATAAATAATGTGGCAACAATTAACAATGCGCTGATTATATACCGTAAAAGATAGAGATTGAGCACCATATCTGGCACTGATGCCTACAGTAGTCTCGAAATGCTGTGCTAAGTAACAGCCGGCACCAATGCTCCAATTTAAGTAATATCTAGCTGTAGCAACACTTAGTAACTAGACTCTGTAAACAACAAGTACTATCAGGCTGTGTGGACAGTATCTGGCAACAAGTACAACGGGAATATAATCTGGCAATTATACCAAAATAGAGAGCACTCTAGACAATGTCCAACACTGGAAAAATATAACAATTGTAAAGGTATGAATAATTTACAAAATGCATATGAACAACCTGGTGTAGCACGGATCGGCCAGATGGGCACGGCCGTCCCCGCTCAGCTGGGTACGGGACGACCATTCTGGGTACATTCCAAGCATGCTCCCACCTCTACCCTGACATGTCAACACATGTCAGTGGTAGGAGAGACTGCATACTACCGGGTTAGTGCACGTCATCCCTTTAAATTTAACTGTTCTCGTCGTCTTTGATATGTATCAGGACCAAAATAAGACGAGGATTCTAAAATTATTTACCTTTTTAAAATCGGACCAGAAATGGCCGAGTTATCCTAATTTAGCTCATTGAAATTATCTTCAAAATATTACTGGGACATCGTAAACGTGTGTATGTACTAAATGAATGGGGAAGATGCCTATCACATGATAGCATCCTCACCCTTTCTATCTACACGCTGATTGGCTACAGATCGCCTGCTGATTGGATGAGCGTCCAGCCTCTGATATCACAAGTAATATAAAATGAGCGAAAAATCAAGAATCGAAACCACACTTCGGCGAGAGAGAACAAGTGGTAGGTTGTGTGGCCAGAGCAGTGCACGACGTGAGCAACTGCTTACTGACTGTGGCTCCCTATTATCCACAGCAGTGCCTCCAGGATTTCAGTTCCAAGTCTCTGGTCCGCAATCAGAGCATCCGCATTTAAGTTTTTGTAAGCCCTCGGACGACCATCCAGGGGAACTAAGTAAATAGAAGAATCCCTCACTACCAACACTTCAAAGGAGCCTTCCTGCGGATGGGCCTCGCGGCCCCGATGTAATTTGTCCAGTATGTAGAATGAGTGCTGAATCTTGGTGGACAACTCATCAGATCTTCCGAACCAAGTGGCGACCAAACTTCCGCGCAGCCTGTTGTGTGTTAATTAACTTTTAGGCTGCAGTCTGGTGGGACTCTACCAGGTATGCCTCAAAAGCTATGTGGTGTACCAGGTATGGTGTATCCAGGAATGTACATGCATTGTTTAATTATAAACTACAACTGTAGCCCTTCATGTTACGGGCAACTTACAAACTTCCGTTACCGGACGAACATTTTCAACAATCTGCTTAATTATTTGTATTAGCTATCATGCCTATCTAGTAGACATCTGACAATAGTCGTTCTTTTTCACCATCTTTGAGAGTGAGCCGCATCAACAGCTTGCCTCCGGAGATTTCCCGGCAACTCCAGCATCGTGCCATCTCGCATCCCTCATCTGTGACGTAGCATCTACAGTGATTTATGAACTTTTTCCATACGGATGACTAATAGGTACTCATTTAGCTATTGTATTTATTCATTTCTTCACAGGTACTCATGACTAATAGGTATGGACCGGTCGTCTGAGATCACATTTTATAATTTATATCTTTTACTGTATATATTATCCTTATTTTTGTGCTTATGACTATCAAGCACCGCAAGGTCCTATGACCTGGATTATTCTCAATGCTGTGATAGTTAGTTATATATGGCAACAGCCATCCTAGTTATTTGTTTTGTTTATTTCATATAAAACAATAGGACTGCAGTACCATAGGCTATACTATACAGCAACAATAAATCTGCATCACTTTCCTCCAGCATCAATTTTACACTGAGGTCACTGTTCATGTTCTCATTGCGCGCACCTGACATGTGATTGACTAAACCTGGCTATTCTAGCTCGATAGGATAGGTTTAAAAGTAGTTGGGGACAACCACCCCTTAGGAGACATTTCTATGTACGCCTCTTTTCTGGATGTAGCATATATGTAACACCGCACACCGGCTAGATTGTGTAAAATTGGCCAGATACCTTAGGGACTCTTATTATATTGAGTGGTTGTCTCTTTCTATGCTCCTCCAGCCGCAAGGCTTATTAATTGTCTGGAACTCCCATCGACACATTGGCATAATCCGACTTGGGAAACTATTGGGGTGTCCAAGCAGTGAAGATCAAAGTTTTGATTTCGCATACACCTCCTCAGTATCTTCGGATACCAGTTAGCATAGATAACCCCGCTAAAGTAGAATGCACTGCGAAAAGATATTATATTTAACCAGCCAGTAGTGCATTTCTGGGCATCTTGGAACTTAACACTAACGACAGGCAAACATTAGCTCCACGGAGCTGGATCTCGAAATGATCCGCCACTGACACTCCGAGTGATGGATGGGACGCAAATCTCCAATCTAACACCGTACAGTGACTGGGTGCGGTCTTGGAACCCACCATGCCCTTACGGGAAGAGCACTAGAGATGGATATCTGCCTCTTACTTCCCACCATAAACTTTTGTGTGCTTTTCAAATTGCTTGCATAATATTGACTTGTCCTAGTAATGTTATATATGCTTGAGGTGTGATATGTAACTGGATTGTTATATGATTCTGAAGCTGCCAATCCGTAACATGTACGCTCGCTGCCTTTCTGAGGGAGATGCTCTGGACGGTGACCTTAGGAAACCGAGCATCTTCATGTGTCAAAATATAGGTAGAAATTCCTGCCACTTGCAGCCAATGCTAGTATATAAATCTAACACCTAACCGGTAGTTTAAGATTTAGCAGAAGGGCCGCATAAATAAAAGCGGCAACTACCAATACAGTATCTTGGATTTACATAAGATTATGGTGTTGAATTCTATGGAAATCATCCACCCCATCTTCACGTAAAATAGGTGCATCACATTAATTATAATTTCACTAGGTTGACTCACACTACACTTAGCATATGTTTGAACAACAGAGTGGCCCTTTTTACCAGCTCTCTTCCTCCGCTTCGGCGTTGAAGGCACTTTCCTCTCGCAACAATAATATTTTTTGTTAGGGGTATAATGGTTATATTAAACTACTGAAGTGATCTCGTTAGGACGCTCCCTTGCAGGGATACCTCACGGATATATACGGTTCTGTGAGGTACCTCTGACGAATCCATGTTAACAAGACACCAACTTAGTTCTATGTAATATATATTTTCTCTCCCGTGCTAACAAATGAGTCCCATTGTTTGTGTAGTATATACTTTTCTTAAATTATCATGTCTGGTCCCCTAAATTGAGTCATGGACTGCCATACTAGTGACACCAATAATTGGGACGAGATGGTGAGGTTCAATCTCGGTGGCAATGGTCGCACAGCCGCACAGGAACGTTATCGTTCCACTGGCTCTAGAAGTCGGTCTTTGTACTTTTCAGAGATTCACGATATGGGATCCGTAACCCTGAGAACCATAGCTGACCAGGTCTCCCGTGCATCATGTACATGCGGTGCAATGGAGCGGAGCAGTAGAATGGACCAGCACATACCCCCAGTGACTGGGCCAATTACAAGTGCCAGTTCGAGATCATAAGCCGCACAAACCGTTGGACGGATCAACAAATGGGAGAGTATCTGGCTGCAAAGTCTTGGCAGGTTTGGGGTCAGATTCCACACCAACATACACGGAGCTGGAAAACGCGCTGTTGGAAAGATTCGGAGACACCACCCTCGGAGAAATGAGTCGTCTTCAGCACAAAAACTTGCATAGATGAGATGGGGAGACCTTGCCGGAGTTAGCAAGTCGTATCTGACGACTTGTTACACGCGCATACCCCAGCACCAATCACAAGTGAGTTACGCATCTTCATATTGATACCTTCATCAACCCGTTGAGCGGTGAGTCCACCCTAAAAGAAAAACTATTTCTGATCGAACATAGCACTTTACAGTCTTTAACAGCAACTGCGGTCAGAATCGAGAACTTCTTGGAGTTGGAAAAGCCAATCGCCACCAACTGCATCCAATTAATGAGGTAAATGATGCGCACCTCCTAATCACCGATGATACAACATCTGCACCTACATCCGCATCAGCAACAGACCTGCACACCACACAATCAGAACACCCCCACTAGCTATAATCACGTGCCTAGAGGAAGAGGACGTGGCCTGTCCCATCGAGGAGGCCACAACAACGCCCCAGACGCGGAAACCAGCACAACAACAGCAATCGACAAAACATGCACAATAGGTTGGAAGAGATAACTAAACAGATCTCCGCACTCACTAATTTGGTCGCTTCACTCAGCACCACCGTCGTGACACAATCGACTACACAACTAGCTACAAGTACGGTAACACATACACAGCCACCAAACACATGCTATGGATGTGGTCAGCCAGGCCATTGGAATGAACGATGCCCAAATCGGCCTCCATCAACAACTTCAATAGCTGACTGACATACACCACAACCTGAGCCCTCGTTAAACTAGAACGGGCACTGATTATAGAGTCACCTCGGTGCCCCCTCTCACAACCTGGCTCAACTACGACCTCCAGACAAAAACGTCAGGTGGCGAAACCTGCAATGCAAAATACCACTTATGTGAAGTACATAACCACACCCACCCAGCTTCACATGAGTCGGTGCCAACCATATGCACAGCATCCGTGGCACCGCCAACATCTCCCTCTGTGAGAGGTTGTGACCCACAACTTCCGCATCTCACAAAGCTTCTTTCCTATGTAAAACAGCAGTGGTTGGTTCTAGCACCTCCACTGAAACAACGTTTATACAAGCACCACAACCCGCCGCCAAAGCACTTAACAAACGGTGCCCCTTGGTGGTATGCAACTCACAGGTCCTAACAGCATCACCCACAGCATCTAGCAGCAGTAACAGCGACACGGACAGTGATCAGCATTCTGCATCATGGATCTGCAAGAAGAAGCATCATCCCAAGAACGGCAAACCGCAGCGCCATCACTGCTTCTTTTGCACATCCACTAAACATCCCATGATGCATTGTCAAAAGTGGCTAACATAGCTGGGCGTTATCCGCGACCACACTAGTCCTGTTCAGACTGCTGTCTACACAAATTCATGGTACAACACACTAGCATCAACAACACCGCCATTGCTACCCCCAGCTTCGTCGTCGCCTAAGCAAATGCAGCAGCAGCGGCGACGATGAGTTGGTCCCTTCCTCACTCAGCCACCGATTGTCACCATTTTTAACAAGCACTTGTATGAGGGCATCCCACCTCATAAAAAGCCACCCCTTAGGCCTACAAACATGTTCTTGCAAACAGGTACCGGAGCCGATGTTCCTGTGACTGGTATGGTAAACCTCGTGATACAGATAGAGGAAATGCAATTTATACAGCGAGTTGTAATTGCCTCTGTTCAAAACGATGCCCTGCTAGGTTCTGACTTCCTTAGTGCCCGCGAAGCCGTCATCCATTGCAGACAACAGGAATTAGACATACACGGCCAACGCATATCCCTTGGACCGGAATCATCACTGTGCGACACATGTGCAGTGATTTTGGCATCTACGGCCACAGTTGAGCTGGGACAAGAGGAAATATTATGGGCCACCGCACCACAGTTAGGAAGCAACATACACACAGCCATGCGAGTCTGCTCAACACGCTGCCTCCCAGCCCATCACCAGTCGGGTGGGGGTAAGTGTGGTGCGGGATGCCACCTCCTCTGAAACAGCTGACTCTCTCATATCTGAAGATTGACAGTCAACAGACGATGAGTGGAGGGTGGAATGGACAGGACGTGTGATGTCCAAACTTGGCACAGAGATTGGAGACATGAGTTGAAATGGGGATGGTGTTGCCAATGGATGGGGTGCAACTTGGAGTGGGGGTGGTCTCACGGTTTTGGGACTTGGAATGGGAGTGCACCGAGTTGTGCAGTTTTCCTGTTCTCTGCAACAGGCAAAGGCCTCATCAAGCCTCTTCACTTCCATGCTATTTATTATATGTTCCACCTCGCAAGATGCATGCCCGGGACAGCCTCCGCTTCTGCCTGTGGTAACTCTATAATTGGGGTAATAGTATGAAGTGGGTGGGAATGGGAAGCAGTCGGCGGAACAACTTTTTGGTCCTTCCCCTTGGACAGCACAAACGAGAAAGTCTTCAGATACGACTTCCCAGATCGTGTAGCCCCGCTCTGAGGAACATTGATCGGAAACCTGATGTTCCTCCAAGTGGGGATGAAATATATAATCGGACTCCAGGAGAATGAAAGTTAAATAAACCCATACATTGAGTGACCGACTCATTCGGGAACGTTTGGGCATGGTCCTCCGCCCTCCTGTGACTTCACCAAAAAGTATATATGAGGAAAGCGGGCACTGAAACTTCATCTTCCCTTCAAACTCGACACCATGGAAGATCAGGCATTAGGCCATTTTCGTGTCGCAAACCAAATTCTGCTGTTTTTCTTATTATTATAATTTTATGTTATAATTGGCCAGGAAACTATTATGAAGAGATAGGAAGGTTAGGAAAAGTTTAGTTAGGTCCATGCAGTTCTGCATACAACAATCATGCGGGAGTAGTATGTCGCTTGCTGATGATCTCGCATTGTCTGACAGCTCGGAAGAATCGGCACCTGCGAACATCGGCAAGAAATATCTGTGTACTTCAACTTCATACGACGGGAAGCCATGCAAGTGCATTTTCCAGAAATACAGACTTGAAACTTCACGTCAATCATGACCATCTACTTCAGAGAGCATACTGTGTGGACTGCACATACTTATATTCCACCATGCAGTACAGTGTTACACATGCATTATCTTTTAAACATTGTGTGTTGGTTGTAACTTTAAAACCAGCTAACAGAGTGAGGATATAGAAGCCCTCGCTCCAAGCTTCGAAAGTAGACTTCCAATAGTATTAATTAGAGAGATGGCCAAAACTAAATGCACAAAGAGACGACAACCTGACTTTCCACAACTAACTTCAGCATCTGCATCAGCAACACAGTCAGCTGGCATCAGCACACCAGCGACCATCATCACAACACCGACAGCACCCGCAAGATCAACACCAGCAGCTCCTGCAGCATCGGCATCAACACCAACTGCAACGTCCCCACCGGCAGAACCCACAGTAACCACACTGGCAGCACTCATCACTGCAACAACATACGCATCCGTGATCAGACAGCCAATTTCGGTAGCGATAACAACTCATGTGACAATTCATTATCCAGTGTTACAGGACATTTCGGACAGTTGCATATCTCTTCTCAGTTTAGTTATCGACGAAGAGATAAGTCTCACAGAAACCACCATTACCACTTCCGCGCCACATACCAGCACTCCGACATCCATGTGCAGCACCATCGTACCAGTAGATCCTGCCAGCTGAAAAGATACCATGCCGGACAGATGGTACTTGGGTAAATGTTGCTTAGCTCACTAACCCGAGATCCGCGAGTAGACTTATTCAGGCTGTAAAAATTAGAGAACTATCCACACCCATTGAAGCAACATCGCACCGCAGCATTTCCGCGACACCCAGCAGACCACACGAAAGCGCCACTACCAGCACAGCCATCACCACAGTGATGACAACAACCTCGGAATCAGCCACCATCAGGAATCACGTAATCGTCACCACAACAAGTGCATTAACCAACTTATCCGCAACATCATCACACCTGAGCACAGAGAATATTAACATAGACAATGTGATATCACCACCAGTATATCACCCTCCATGACCATCATGTTCGGATCACGGAAGTCAGACTCGCTGGGCCAACTTTTCAGCAGACACTTGTGACCATTATTGTCGTGAATGCAGCAGAATGTTTCACTAGGTGTGTGGAAAAGTGAACTATTAAAATTGTATTTTTGAAATATTTTTCTTCCTATTATATATGTTTTTAAAATTGAAACCCTGTCACGTGGCTAACTACAGTCATCCTACACAGCTACACAAATTACTGCATAGCTGTGTCTCAGCAAAATAATTGCTGCAGATTCCTGTGTTGTAAACACACTGTGTGTGGTGTAAGTACACAGCACACCACAGCGAATATGACCTATATCCCTGGCATGCCGTCTCAGCTATTGCTGGGGCTGCCTGATGAACCAGTCTTTACTATTATATACTATTTTTATTATTATTTTTCTTCTCATGTTGGTATGATGAGATGGATTTGGGATGGCGAAAGTCATCCGTGCGGACTCACCAAAACTGGATGCACTGTATGCATGCCCTCATATAATTGGCATGCATAAATAATTAATGTATTCATCATCCTGTGATATGTATAGAATATATATACATATATACTGTACTTCTATATCTGTTATATATATATATATACACCTGTGCAAAAGTTAAGCACCACCCTATTTTTACGCACATGCGAGGGTATATTCATGTGCTATGAAGAAAGCAATAGCATAAACATTTATGTACCCATCCATCTTAGTGCAAGAGGTAATAATGCAACTAGAGGAATGCTGATTATGATGGTGGGGAAACACTGTATGTTTCTGTTTGAACTTGAAAACGAGGCCTGAATATGGTTACGTTGACACAACTGACAACTATTGCCCTACAGTTGACACACGTGGGTAGATTGTCATTAATGGTGTCTGAAAACGAAGTTTAACATCTGTGCACGAGTTTGAGACTGTCATTATTAATACCGGGTATATCCACCTTGTGCCTGGATGACGGCCTGGACACGACGTCTCATGCTGGTCACCAACCGACTGATACGCCATTGTGGTATTCGTTGCCATTCAAGATGGAGTGCGTCTGTTAATTCCTGTAGGTTCTGCACAGGAGGATCCCTCCTTCTCACCATGTTTCCCAGAATGTCCCAGATATGCTCAATAGGGTTCATGTCAGGGCTCCTTGCTGGCCATGGTAGGGGTTCGATGGCATTCTGGCGGAGGTATTCATGCACAGCTCTAGCACGATGTGGTCGGGCGTTGTCATCCATGAATATAGGGTGGGTTCCAGGTGCATGATTTACAAAATGAGGGACCACAACTCTATCCAGTATGGAATCTTGATATCTTTGTCCATTTAGTGTTCCAGGTACAGTCAACAGATCCAGCTTACAATCAAATGAGATGCACCCCCATATCATAACGGAACCTCCACCAAATGGAACTTCTTCCATGATGTTACGTTGGTCGTACGCGTGCGTCTGGACCTCCATACACGAGTTCGGCCATCTGTGGCATGAAGCAGGAACTGACTTTCATCGGACCAGTGTACCCGTCTCCAGGATCTCATGTTCCAGTGTCTTCTTTCGTTGCACCACCTCAGACGCTCCTCTTTGTGGTGTGCAGTGAGGAGAGGACGTCTGACAGGTCTCCTAGCTTTCATGCCAGCAGCATACAGTCTCCTTTTGACGGTAGACATTGACACTCTATTGCGCGTTTCCAATTGCTGGCTGAGCACTCTGCTGTTGGTGAATGGAGATCTCCTAACAAGGCGTACTAGGGCTCGATCATCACGGGCACTAGTCTTCTTCGGTCTTCCAGATCTAGGCCTGTCCTTCACCTCGTTAGTTTGCCCATGTTTTGCAATCAAACGACTGATTACAGTATGGTTAATGTTCAGCTGTCTGCCAATCTCTCTGCATGACATACCAGTGGTATGCATGCCTATGATTTGCCATTTCACACGATCACTTAACCTTCGTCTTGCCATAGCGGTTCACAATCAAGAGCTAATTCTCTCTGTACAAATAAACCACGGTCATGAACACAAAATTCCTAATCTTGTCGCCTAAATCTGTATTTAATGTTCTACACCTCAAACTGGACTTTTACATAACTGAACACGTGTGCTGTTTCGCGCCACGCACGGACATCAAGCGGCGTGAAGTCATGCATGCATGTGCATTTCGTACTTGGAATTATGTCCGCTAACGCGGGGACAAAAAGTATGGCAGCCTAGTTGTACCATCATGTTTCTACGTTCTATTGTTTTTGCTGGTGCTTAACTTTTGCACAGGTGTATATATATATATATATATATATATATATATATATATATATATATATATATATATATATATATATATATATATATATATATATATATATATATATATATATTAATTTGTGTACGTTGGAGCTTGGGCATTCTTGGCGGAATTATCCGTCACCAAGAAAACAAACGCCCATGCGAGCTATTGTTTAGTAAAAGAGCACCCACCGCAATATCAAAAAAGAGCAGGCCTGGAAAAATAAATACCAGGCCAAAAATCAAAACCAAAGTATGCCTCCCAAACTCTTTAGCACCTCTATGTGTTCTTCTCTGATAAAACTACATGTCTCTCACGTAACTACGCCTCTCGGCTACAAGCCTACTCGAAAAGTCTATAATTCTCGCCTAGCATGCTCCCATGCTTTCGATCCGCGATGCGGTATCATTTGCCATGGGTGTCAAACTGGGAGGGGGTGGTGTAGCACAGATCGGCTGGATGAGTACGGACCATCCCAGCTCAGCTGGGTATGGGACGACCGTTCCGGGTACGTTCCAAGCATGTCCCCCTGAGTAGGATAGTATGTGTGTATAAAGCCATATGAGAGAGGTTTCTGTAAAATGTCTAAGTCTGTGAGATCGCGTAGCTATTGAATTGTTCAATGTGAAAAGATGTTTTGTTAGATGTGTGTCATAATAACCATGCATGATTTTATATAGTTCAATCATGTTTCCCGGTGTCGTCTATATTGGTTGGGACATTTAGTCATTCTAGCCTGTCAGGGTAGCTCAGTCTAAGTGCTGCTGTACTCCGGAATCAGGATGGCTTGTTGATAAGCCAGCTGGCATAGTTTGGCGATAAACTTGATCAGTGGTCGTGGCCTGGTCTGGCGTATCATCTACGTTCTCGGTAATGGGTGCAGCCACAGCACCTTTCATGTCATTATTCGCTTTGAGATTTTCACAGTTTAAATTTGAAATTTGCTGGTATAGCACGGACCAGCCGGACGGGTACAGGCCGTCCCTGCTAGGCTGGGTACAGGACGACCGCTCCGGGTACGTTCCAAGCACGTACCCCTGGGTAGGATAGCACACGTGTATAAGGCCATATCAGAGAGGTTTTTCTAAAATGGCTAAGTCCGTAAGAATGTGTAGCGTGCATGCGCGCGCGTCAGAGCTTCCCTGGCAACACGTGTCAGTATTGGGAGAGAGTGTATGCATATAGTGTACTGAGTTGGTACGGGCGATTTCTTCAAATCACTCCATTCTCGTCGTTCTTGGGACCGATTAGGACCGAAATGAAACGAAGATTTCAAAACTGTTTACCTCTTTAAAATCGGAACAGAAATGGCCGAGTTATTCATAAATGGCTCACTAAAATTATTTTCAAAATATTGCTTGAACGTCGTAATCGCGTGTATGCATTAAGTAAATGGAGAATGCGCTGATCACCTGATCGCCATGTCACCCTTTCTAGCTGCACGCTGATTGGCTACTGCTCGGCCGCTGATTGGCTGGGGCGTCCTGCCTCTGACGTCACAAGTAGTATAAAATGAGCCAAAATTCAAGAATCAAGAACAGCCGACAGCAAGGTTGGTGGACCAGCGCAGTGCTAGACATGGGCTAGCTGCTTAGTGACTGTGGCATCCTACACCACAGCAGTGCCCTTTGGAATTCAGATCTCCTGCGCTAGTGAGCAAACTTGGATCCGCAATCACAAGTTTTTGTAAGCTCTCGGATGGCCATCCGAGGGCAACTAAATAAATTAGAAGGGCTCTATTTCCGCAACAACTCACAAAGGAGCTTCCCTGCGGATTGGCCTTGCAGGCCCGATGTAAATTCTACAGGATGTAGAACCATGGTGATTCTTGGTGGATAACTTGCCGGATCTTCCGGACCATGCTGAAAAGCGGTATCAAACTTACGCGCAGCATGTCGTGTGTTTAATTAACTTTTAGGTCAGTCTGGTTTGACTCTCCCTGGTAAACCGCAAGAGCTATGCGATGTATCACGCACGGTGTACCCAGTTATGTATATACAATATTTAATTACAACTGTAGCCCTCTATGTTATGGGCAACTTTCAAACTACCATCGGCGGATGGACACTTTCAATTTACTGTGTAAATTCATGTATTAGTTATTCTGACTATCTAATGGACATCTCCTTACATCTGTTCTTCTTCACCGTCTTGAGAGTGAGCCGCATCAACAGTCTGCAAGCAGAAATCTTCCCAGCAACTTCAGAATCATGCCACCTCATGCTACTCATCTGTAATGCATCAACTACAGTGATTTATGAACTCTTACCATACCGATGACCAATAGGTACTCAAGTAACTATACTATTGTGCTATTCATTATTTCTGTAGTAGGTACTGATGACTAATAGGTGCCTTCCCGGCTGTAAGACCGCATTTTTATATTTTCTGTTTCATACCGCATATATTATCTTTATTTCCATGTGCTTACAACTAACGAGCACTGTAAGGTCCTATAACCTGATATACTGTTAGCATTGTACGAGTTAGTTATGTATATGGCAAGTAGCGATCCTAGTTTTGTTTTGTTTATATAAAAACTCTAGGATGCAGTATGCTAGGCTACACTATACAGCAACATTATATCCACATCACTGTTTCCCCCCAGCATCAATTTTACACTGAGGTCACTGATTATGCCCACATTGCTCGAGCCTGACATGTGACCGACTAAACCTGGCTATTTTAGCTCGATAGGATAGGTTTAAAGTGGTTAGGGACAGTCTCTCCATATGAGACATATTGTGTACGCCTCTTTTCCGGTTGCAGCGGATATGTAACACCGCACACCGGCTAGATTGTATAAATTGGCCAAATACCTTAGGGCCTCTTATTAATATCGAGTGATTGTCTCTTTCTACGCTCCTCCAGCCACAAGGCGTAATACTTGTCTGGACTTCCCATCGACACATTGGCAGGATCCGACTCTGGGAAACTATTGGGCTTTCCGAGCGGTGAAAACTAGTGTTGATTTCGCATATACTCCCCTTGTATATTCGGATACCAGTTAGTTTAGATACCCCCGTCAAGGTAGGAAGCACTGCAAAAAGAAATTATATTATGTAACCCCATCCTGCAGTGCTTCTCTGGGAATTCTGGAACATAACCCTAATGACAGGTAAAATGTTAGTTCCGTAACACACGGGTGATGGACGGGATGCAGCTTTCCTTCCAACTCGGTATGATGACTAGGTGCAGCCTTAGAACCCACCAAGCCCTCGCGGGAAGGTCACTAGCGATGGATATCTGCCTCTTACTCCCAACCATAAAAATACTACTGCGCTTTCTAAATTGCTTATGTGAAGTGTAAATTGTCCTAGTGATGTTATGTGGTTGCGGGACGATACGTGACCAGATCATCATTTGATTCGGGAGCGTTCGCTCCATAACATGGCTGCACGCTGTCTTTCTGAGGAAGATGCTATGTGGGGTGACCTTCGGGAAACCGGGCATCTTCGCCAGTTAGACTTATGTCAAAAGATAGGTAGGAATCCAGGCCACTTGCGGCCAAAGCTAGGAAGCATATCTAACAACTAAATGGTAGGTTAGAATTCAGCAGAATGCCCGAATATATAAAAGCGGCAACTACCAATGCAGTATCTTTGGAGCTACATAAGACCGTGACCTATGAATTCTTCGGAAATCATCCGACCCGTCTTGACGTAAAGCAGCGTGCATCACATTAATTATACTCTCACTAGGATTGAACCACTGCACATAACCTTTTTGCCAGCTCTTTTCCTCCGCTTCCTGTGACGGAGGACCATGTGAGGCACTTTCCTCTCGCAACAATATTATTTTGTGTGTGTTAGGGGTATCATTGGTTTATATTAAACTATTTAAGTAGCCTCGTTAGGATGCTCCCTTACGGGGATACCTCACGGGATTTACGAATCTGTGATGTACCTTCGGCGAGCCCACGTAGAAAGGACACCAGATTGGGTCTATGTACTGTATAATTTTGCTCATTTACTAACAAACGAGTACCATTGTTTGTGCTGTTATTTACTTTTAATTATTACTATGTAGAGACCTTTAAATTAGGTTATGGACCGACATACCGGTGACACCAACAGTTGGGATGAGACCATGAGGTTCAATCTCGGCAGCAATGGTCACACGGCCCTACTGGAATGTTATCGTTCCACCAGATCTAGAAGCCAGTCTTTGTACCTTCCAGAGAGTCGCGATACGGGATCTGTAACCCAGAGAACCATAGCTAACCAGCCCTCCCACGCATCCTGTACATGTGGTGCAACGGAGTAGAGCAATACAACGGACCAGTGCATACCCCTGCGAGCTACAAGTAGCACCTGATGTGGGCTCGAATGAGCCCATGCCAACACTCAACACACACACGTTTCAGTCTCCTTCATTAGACAGTTAGCGCTCCTTAGATATAGAAGTAGTATCATATGACGGGAGAATGGCACACGTGCTCACCGACTATGCTAGAAATTTCCCTGGTGTGGAACAACCAGCACCACGTTTACACAAGTATTCGCCGATCAGCGAGGGGACATTCCGCGATGCCTCGCAGGCGGGTACTCAAGACATCACATTGTCGGATATCCGCGATAGGCAACCAACATCTACGCCGGATTGTGGTCGACCACGACACGGACCCCTACAGGGGCAACCTATTCCTTACAGCCATTATGTTCACCAGCGTCATCATGGGGTGACCAATGGCCAGAACCTCATGCGCAATGTCCCGCATCTCCGTCAATATGGACGTCATCACCGTACTACCCATCAATACCGTGATGCAAGCCGGGAGATGTGGCACCTCCCTTTCAACAGTATTCCAGAAGAACATCACATGGCACACACCACCCCCTGTCAGTCTCCCAGACTGCCTACGTACGAGGAACACCCGTCGCAACAGCCGATAGAACGTCCGCGTCAATTACACAGCACACCACCACCAGTCTATAGACCAACACCTGTCTATGGACCCGCATCAGGGCGGTATTCAGCGAACCATATGTATCGTGCACACCACTATCATCAAGAATCGCCCTCACGGACACAGCATCATCGGGAACATCATCAGGAATTACCAGCATCCGCATTCACGTCAGTCTCCCCAGCACCACCACCTGGATTCGCACGTATAACTCCATATCGTGGCCATGGCTTAATCATTCTTCCTCCCGAATTTAGCAGGGAGAATGGTGAATTATAAGTCCGAATTCGAAATAATTAGTTGTACAAATCGGTGGACAGATCGACAAATTGGAGAATATCTGGCCACAAAACTGTCAGGAAAATCACTCCAAGTCCTGGCAGATTTGGGATCAGATCACACGCCAATATACATGGAACTGGAAAGCGCATTGTCAAAGAGATTCGGGGACACAGTCCTCGGTGAGACGAGTCATCTACAGCTCAAGAACTTGTGTAGACGAGCTGGGGAGACACTACCAGAGTTAGTTAGCCATATTCAGTGATTAGTTACTCACGCCTACCCCAGTACGAATTACGAGGGAGTCACACATCTGCATCTGGACACTTTCACCCTCCCTCAAGGAAAGGTTATTCCTCATAGAACATGGTAACCTACAGTCATTAACGGCAACCACGGTTTGGATCAGAAATTTCTTGGAGAGGGAGAAAAACAATCGCCATCAATTAAATCCAATAAATGAAGTGACTGATGCGAACCTCCTAATCACCACTGACAACCCAAATGCATCAGCATCCACATCAGCAACCGACCCGCAAACACAATCAGAACAACTCACCAGTCAAAATCACACATCTAAAGGAAGAGGGCGTGGCCAATCCCATCACGGAGGCTACAATAACAACCCAGGATGCGGGAACCAGCACAATAATAACAATCGTCAGAACATGCATGATAAGTTAGAAGAGATAACAAAACAGAACTCCATACTCACCAACTTAGTCACCACACTCAGCAACACCGTCGCAAGACAATCGACAACATCCCCAGCAACAAATATGATGACATCTACACAGCAACCAAACACATGTTTTGGATGTGGTCAACCGGGCCACTGGAAGGAGCGATGCCCACATTGCCCTCCGTCTACAACTCCTACTGCTGACAGATGTACACTGCAGCCTAAGACCCTGTTAAAATAGAATGGGCACGCATTACAGAGTCACTTCGGTGCCCACTCTCACAACCCGGCTCAACTGCGGCCTCCGGATAACAATGTCAGGTGGCCAACATGACAAATCACTCTTCCACGACAGTCTGCATTCACCCACACCCGGCTTCATATATGTCGATATCTAACATATTTTTAATTGTTTAGGTAAACTCATTGTATAGACATATATTTTTATGTCACCAAATCAAAACTTGTAAGTCCATAGATCACGAAATTGCTATGGGAAGGCATACTGGTGACACAAACTCATGGGATGAGACAGTTGTGTTTACTGTTCGCGATGATGGTCGCACGGCCCCACCGGAACGAGTGAGTTCCACCGGCCTTAGGAGCCATTTTTTGTTTCCCGCTGGGCAGTCTCGCACAAGGTCCATCACTCCGAGACCAGATGCTAACCAGTGTCATCACTTGCGGTACGGCGAGTCAACATACTACACCAGAACAGCCCGACACTACCCAGCGAGCTACAAGTGGCGCCCGATGTGGGGCCCGAAGAACATCAGTAACGCGCAGCGAACTCACGCCCACACCCTATAGTGAGCTTACTTCAATACCATCTCCGTTTAGCGAGGACTCCCTCGATCAAGAGATAGCCCCATACGATGGATTCTCAGCACACATGCTCACCGACTATGACAGAGATTCAGCGGAATCAACAACTCCGCACTATAACCTGTTTTCGCCTGTTAGCGATGGCACCTTTCGAGATGCCTCTCAGGCGGGAACAGAATTCAGAACCATATCGGACATCCGCGACAGGCCAACACCAACAGGGCCGAATCGTGGACGACTCCGACAAAGACCCGAGTATGGGCATATCTACAGCCCTTCAGACTACTATCGTTCACCCGTGTCATCTACGGAAACTGTATGGCCAGGTGATAATCCACAGCATAGACAACCTCCCGCACTGCACCCTTCTAGTGAAACACTGTACTCAAGGGGATTACCGTGGCAATATCGGGAGGAATCGGCACCACCATTTCGCCGGTATATCAGTCATGCGACACATCACGTCCATCAGCCGACAGCACCACCGCAATATGAGGAATGCCAGTCCTCACTTCGGGAGGAACGACCGCACGATCTTCACAATAATCTGCTTCCCGTCCATAGACCCATGCCGGTCTATGATTCTACAAACGGGGCGGACTCATTAAATTGGAGTACGCGTGTTCTGGCTCCTCGGCATCGTCATCGACGAGAAACACAGACACTACCACCATCTGCACTACGACCAACCTCAGTACAGTCATCAGCTTCCCAGATACCAGCACCACCCGGATTTCAACCACTGCATTCTTCCTGCGGTCTTGGCCGAGTCATCCTCCCTCCCGAATTTAGTTGGAAGAATGACTGGACCAATTATAAGCTACAGTTCGAGATCATAAGTCGAACTAACCGCTGGGACGGTCGACAAATGGGTGAATATCTCGCCACAAAACTTTCCAGAAAAGCCGTTCAAGTTCTTGCGGATCTGGGAACGGATTACATACCCACCTACACACAGTTGGAACGAGCACTAACGGAGTGATTTGGCGACACAGCCCTCGGAGAAACCAGTCGTCTTCAACTTAAAAATCTTCGACGACGCGCAGGAGAAACTCTTCCTGAGTTGGCTAGCTGAATTAGGAGGCTAGTCACCCGCGCCTATCCGAGCACCAATACGGAGGGTGTGATACATTTGCATTTAGACACCTTCATCGATGCATTAAGCGGTGAACCCGCCCTGAAAGAAAAACTGTTTCTGGGCAACCACGGAAGTTTGGCCCAATTAACGGCAACCACGGTACGCATTGAGAACTTTCTTGAGCGGGCAAAGAATAACCAATGCCAACTCCATCCTATCAACGAGATAGAGGGTGCAGCTATCGCCCCTCCCACTAGTGCCTCCCCCAGATCATCAACACCAACCACACAGACACCACCACCACTGGATATGCAGAATCCCAGTCAGAATCAAGCACCTGGAGGAAAGGGCCGTGCCCATAGAGGAGGGTACAACGGAGCCCTCGGGCACGGGAACCAGTGAAATAACAAGAACAACGGCAACATGAGAGAGCGGGTAGAAGAGATTAACAAACAAATCTCCGCACTCACTAATTTGGTTACAACACTCAGCACCAACCTCGCCACCACCCAGTTTAGGACAGCAAACACCACCAGCACCGCACCGCCACCGAAAACACCTGTTTCGGATGCGGTCAGCCAGGACATTGGAGGGAGCGGTGTCCTAACCAACCTCCCTCTACAATGCCTGCTCCAGACCGTAGCACACCACAACCGGAGAAACAGTCAAACTGCTAAGGGCACCGAATCACACCGAGCCACTTCGGTGCCCGTATCCACTTCCCGGCCCAACTGCGGCTTTCACGCAACAAAGTTCAGTGGCTAACCAACATCCACAGAAATCAGCTTTCACACCGACACCAAAATGCACGGCTTCACATATGTCAGTGCCTAAGTTGCCTCCCCAATCCGCAGCAAGGACATCCCCCTCTTTTTCCGCAAACGACAAGCCTTCTTTCCCATGTAAAATGGCAGTGGTAGGTTGTAGCACCTCCGCTGAGAAAACGTTTTTGAAGGCACCACATCCCAACACCAAGACACTAGATTCTCGGTGCCCTCTGGTGGTATGCAGAACACAACCCCCTCCAGCATCATCTTCCGCATCCACAGACAGTAGCGATTCGGGAGAAGCGATTCACTCTTCCACAGGAACATCGCAAAGTAATCTACAAATGTGCCTGTATGTTTAGTGGCATTTCCACTAGTGCCACCGTCGACACCGGTGCTTCTATCACAGTATTTAACCAGCACTTATATGAGAGCATCCCACCTCATAAGAAGCCTCCCCTTAAATGACTGATGATTTACCCGAACATTTACATGATTTATATCTACGTGCCACCGTTGGATTACTGCAATCACAAAAACGAGGAATTCGGAAACTACTACATAAATATCGCGATAGTTTTTCCTCCGGAGACATGGGTCTCGGAGAAACTCATCTCATACGACACTCCATCGATACAGGCAATAATCGCCCCGTACGACAACCGGTACGATGGCTTACCGTTCACAAGGAAGCGGAAGCACACAAACAAGTGAACAACATGTTGCAGACTTGTATTATTGAACCCTCAGCATCTCCATGGGCTAGCTAGGATGGCACCTTGCGGTTTTGTATAGACTACCGCCGCCTTAATGATCTTAGCGTTAAAGATGCTTATCCGTTACCACGGATAGATCAGGCCTTGGATTCCTTGTCCGGAGCCAAGTGGTTTTGTACCCTTGATTTAGCTAGCGTTACTGGCAAGTAGCCATGGATGAAGCTGATATGGAAAAGACGCCATTCGTTTGTAGGGACGGCCTTTTTCAATTCTGCAAGATGCCCTATGGGTTATGCAATGCTCCCGGAACTTTTGAACAACTCATTGAGCAGGTATTAACCACCCTGCAATGGGAGATCTGTCTCTGTTACATCGATGACGTAATAGTCTTTGGACCTATGTTTGAGCAAACCGTGACCAATTTGGACACTGTGCTCTCCCGCTTCCGCACGGCCAATTGGAAACTCAAACTAAAGAAATATCATCTCTTCAGACAGAGCGTCGAGTTCCTGGGACACGTCATATCCGGTGATGGAGTGGCTACACAGCCATCGAAGACTAAGGCAGTAGCAGAGTGGCCTCGGTCCTCTTCAGTTACGGAGACACAGAGTTTCCTTGGCCTATGCCAGTACTATCGCCGTTACATCCGACATTTCAGCGAGATTGTTTCACCCCTCTTCAAGATCACCGAGAAAGAGTGAGCATGAAGGCTCCTTCAGGGCGCTGAAGGAACTCTTGATGACCGCCCCAATTCTTGCTCATCCTGATCCAAACCTCGATTTCATCTTAGACGCATCAGCTTTCACTATAGGCGCGGTTCTATCTCAGGTCACCGAAGACGGAACAGAGCAGGTGTTGGGTTACAGTTCGCGTACTCTGAATAAAACGGAGAGAAGATATGCAACCACCAAGCGAGAACTATTGGCGGTGGTCCATTTCGTCAAGTATTATAAGTACTTTCTGTACGGGCGCCCTTTTACGCTCCATACAGACCATGCCTCGCTACAGGGGCTCAGGAACTTTAAAAATCTGGAGGGCCAGGTAGCGAGATGGCAGGAATCCCTGCAGGCCTATAACTTTAACGTTGTTCACCATCCCAGCAAATTACATGGAAATGCCGACGCCCTTAGCAGAATCGGCGTGGAAACTGAACACGAAGAGGCCGCCACCATGACACAGTCAACACAGCCATCTCCGGAGTTCCCTAAATTGTGGTGCGCAGAGTAGAATCCGGAAAAAATCGCACACCACCAAACAACAGACGTGCAGACACGGAATATATATGCGTGGATTCAGGAGTGGGTACGTCCTCCTAAGGAATCGGTAACACCTTTATCCACCATGGCAAAATATTATTACCAACGGTTCGAAGAATGTCAATTAATAAATAACGTTCTATACATTAATAACCGCTTGGTAGTTCGGGAAAGTTATCGTGAACTTATATTAAAACAACTACATGATAACGCCGGACATCTGGCCGTGGAAAGGACTGTTGCCCGTATCAAACTGAGATTCCACTGGATCGGGATTCACGATAGTGTCAAGGCATGGGTTGCCAAATGTATCCCATGCCAAAAACGCACTGTTGGCCAACACGATATCGCACCATCTCAAATTAAGATTGTTGGTGCACCGTGGGAGCGAGTGGCTATCGACGTGCTCGGACCCTTGAATACGACGGATGATGGAAATAAATACATCCTCGTGTTACAAGAGTATTTTACGAAGTGGGTAGAAGCATTTGCTCTGCCGGACCAAGAGGCATCCACCATAGCGGAGGTCTTGGCCAGCAATGTGTTCAGCCGCTTTGGTATGCCTTGTGATTTGCACTCCGATCAAGGAAGTAATTTTGAGAGCCGGCTCATATCAGAGCTCTGCAAATTATTCCATATCGTCAAAACAAGGACAACCCCATACCACCCCCAGAGCGACGGGATGGTAGAGAGATTCAACAGAACTCTCGTGGAGATGCTTACCAAGGAAACACACCTTGATTGTAGAGACTGGGACAGTTACACTTTCACTATTTTCTGCATGCTGTAAAGTAGCTTTCTATTAGATCCACCCGAATGCATGAGTTTGCATTTGGATGCATTAAAGAGCTGCTGCCAATTATCGAGTCTACTCAAGAAGTCATGTTGGCAGTCAGAAACAGAGTTAGACTTATGACTCAAATCATCAATGAACGAGCATACCAGACACCCTACAGTCTGGGGCCCTCCCACAAATGAACTAAAAAGCCAAGTCATGGCCATACAGAGAAAGGCAGCAAGGTTTGTCGTCTTAGCGCATCCTATTTACCAGTTCCCTCAACACAGTGTCTCCAATATGATAATGGAACTTGGTTGGGAATCGCTAAAACAGAGAAGAAAGGCCAATGTATAAACTGTCAAATGGGCATGAAGCTACACAACCTGAATATCATCAAGTAAGAGCAAATGTCAACACTAACAGATGAAGTTACTCACAAAAGTTGCATACATTCCAAATATGCATCAGTCAATACTAGCATTCATTCATACCAAGAACAGTGCCGCTCTGGAACAGCCTTGGCAACGGATGTAGATACCTCATGAACTGCATCCGGGAGGCAACCATCTGAAAACACCAAACATTCCATGTAAATAGCCTTTTTTAATCTACTGGAATGGCAGCCACTTTTCCAGATGCGCACACAGACATGATGGTCGACAAGAATTTTGTCTAGTAAACATATAGATACTGATACAGATGTGATTGGCTCTCATCTCCAGCTCTCCTCTTTGCACACTACCGAAGTCATGATTTGCTGCCTTTCTTGGAAATCCTGTCTTGTGGGTGGGCTCTTCTATGTAAGGATATGTCGAAAGAGTATTGCTAGGCCTGGCAAAATAGTGCTTTACCTTCTTCAGCACTCTTGGATGTAGCCCATCAGACTCTTGTGTCTTGGGACACTACTCAGCCTTTTCTGAATATCCTCTTCTTTGATAGTGAATTTGTCTAGTGGGCTGCTAGGTTTTCAGGTTTTTTTTGCTGTGGTAATACAGCGTAATCATCACGCTTAAATACACTGGTAACACGCTTAAATACACTGGTAACAAGCTTAAATACACTGGTAACACGCTTAAATACACTGGTAAAGTATGTGTTGAGCTCTTCTGACTTCTGATGTATTAGTTCTGGTTAATGTACCTTCTCCACGTTTCACATCTGTGGTCCCTGATGAAGCCTTTAACTTGGATTTTACATAGCTAAAGAATGCTTTAGGATTACTTTGAGACTTTTTAGCAACGTCTCTTTCAAAATCACACTTAGCCTTTCTTACTTTCCATTTTAACTGGTTTCTGAATTTTGCATATCTTTGTCCGTTTATATCTGGCGACGAGTATAATAGTCTCTCATACTGAAAAGCACCATATATTGAAATATTCAGCGACTGTTTGTATGTTAAGATGGTAATGTGTTTATCTGCGGATTGCATTATTGTAGCTAGATAGATAGATAGATAGTGCATTTATATTGCGATTGCATGCTCTAAGCGCTGTACATCTGATCCCCCTGTTCATTTGACAGTGGCCCGGCAGCCACATACGGCGCACAGAGAGCTATGCCATCACAGGTACCTATTTACAGCTAGGTTGACTGGAGCAACGCAGAGCTAAGTGACTTGCTCAAGGACACAACATAGCAGACCGGCCAGGAAGCGAACTTGCGAACCTGGAGTTACGAGCTCAAGTTCCTAACCACTCAGCCACCACGTCTCTTCAGGTCCATTCTTGACTTGCTACTGTGAAGACTATGATTCGTCCACTGTTGGAGGGTGGACTGTGTTGTCTTGTCCATGTGGAGGTGTTGTTAGCATCGACCACACAACATTAGGAATTATTTGTAGATGGACAAGGCATGGGTTCACACATGAGAACCCTTTATACTGTTTTGCTCTTACCGTTCGTGTCTGTCTCACCTCTACTAAGTACCGCTAAGCGGAATTGAGGGCACACTGATTAATGATCTTGTAAAAGAACTTCTCAGAGCGACAATGACTATAAAAATTATGCAAATGCAAGAAATCAGGCAAAAAATGGTGAATAATCTAGAGATTTGAACAAACGAAGCAATGAGGCAATGGCACATCCCAGAGTCTTCTTTCACCTCAAGATATCACACTGACTACAATTGATAGGGAGAAAACAGAAGCATAACTGAGAAACCTGAAAATGTGTGTAAATTGAATTTCTTTTGGCCCACAACAAAGTAGAATATGAACAATTATTGTAAAACGTGTGTTGTATGGCTGTGTTCAGTGGGACATGACACTAAACCTCATGCAGAATTTTGTGAACCCTCTCAGCCATGGAAGGACACTGCTATAGATTTGAAGGGACCCATTCGTTGTGTGATCACAGAGTTAGGAAACAAATTTCTGCTTTTTTATAATAGAATTCTTCACCAGGGTAGCAGAAATAGTTCCTATTCCACAGAGAGATTACAGGGACAATCGCTGGTAGATATAAACATTTTTTGGAAAATTCTTATTTTATTTTTGTAGTATAATGGTCTCGATGTATTGTTATTGCATACAGTTTTCTATACATATATTGCAGACTGGTCACACATATTTGTTATTATTTCCTATTTTTATGCAAACATTTGTGCGCACTGCGGTTTCTTCATGTGAAGAATTATTTGAAATACGAAACATTCCTATTGGTAAGAACTCAAAGCAATCTTAAACAAGCATTCTACCTGGTGATATAAACCTTTAGAGATTGACAGTCAAAAACTCCATTAAAAATTGACTGAAGCAGCTTAAACTCGAACTTGATCTGTAACTTCTCATAACATAGCAATAAACCAAGTTTCAGTCATATATGGTGAAGGAGAAGGAAAGTCTTGAAAGCTGATATGTTTGTATTTCATAAGTAGAAAGGGGACATAATTCCATCAAAAAATGACGCAAATGCCTGAAACTCGAACTTAATCTGTAATTTCTCATAATAAAGTAATGTACCAATTCTCAGTTGAATATCTTGAAAGACTGCGAGAAAGTGCGGAAGACTAATATTTTTCATATTTAATACGCCGAAAGGGGGGCATAGCCCCATGAAAAATTGACGAAAATGTCTGAAACTCGAACTTGCTCTGTAATTCCTTATATTAAAGCGATGTACCGATTTTCCCTTAAATATCTTGAAGGAGTGCGAAAAAAGCGCGGCAAGATGATATTTTTCGTCAAAAGGGGGCATAACTACATCAAAAATTGACGCATACGCCTGAAACTCGAACTTGGTCTGCAACTTCTCATAACAAAGCAACGTACCAATTCTTATTTGAATATCTTGAAAGACTGCGAGAAAAAGTGTGGAAGACTAATATTTTTCGTATTTCATAAGCCGAAATTTTCAACCAACTTAGCTTCATGAAAAATTGACGAAAATGTCTGAAACTTGAACTTGCTCTGTAACTCCTTATACTAAAGCGATGTACTGATTTTCCCGTAAATATCTTGAAGGAGTGCGAAAAAAAGTGCGGAAAGCTGATATTTTTTGTATTTCTTAAGTCGAAAGGGGGCATAACTCCATCAAAATATTCAACAGCTTACCTGTATTGTTACCTTGAAATTGAGATTCTGGGAAATCATGGATTAAGGTGTTAAAATCAATTTAAATATGTGTATAAAGCGGACAGAGCGTAGATAGAAATTGAGGAATCCAGTTTTAGCTATGTCCCTCCAATCTTTGGCTAAGCTCCACCCACATTTCGCCAGTGTTGGAATCAATTGATCCTTGAACTCCGTGACTATCAATTTCCAGAAAACTAGACAAGTAAGCTGCTGAATATTTTGAAACTAATTTTACTGGGTGTTGGGTGCTAACAGCGCCCATTCAAATTAGTTTCAAAATATTCCACAGCAAGTTCATTAAATAGTAGACATACAATTCGTACAACAATGCTTTAGTCTGTCATCAATTACACGTTTGTGACAAACTTAGCTAAGTTATTCATGACGTAATTGATCACAACGTCATATGATTAATGGATAAAATGGAATCCTCAATTGGCAGCAAATAGCAAGAAATGGATAGCTCTATTCGAGAGGGATTGTGGTGAATGTAATGAGCGAAGTACCCTCTATTACATAAACAGAATGAACAATAGTAGACAGATTGCATCAAAATGTATTACATTATAGTATACCAGTATACAGATAAACACAATTTAAACTTTTCTGGTCACGAACCTAGACATATAGTTTTGGTTAGTCATTGGTATGGTAATAATATACAGTACTGTATTGTTACAATCAGAGTTGCCCTTATGCATCCTTTTGCGTGTATATACGCATAAAAATGGCAGAGGGACGCATAAAAATTAACCCTCTGTGTCCCTGAGGACGCACTACGGACGCAGTGAAAAGGTGTAACGGAAACTGATAACTTTGCGTGTGCTTAATTATCGATTATATTATCGTGTGTGTATATTTATTTGTGCATGTTTTTACTTTAAAAATGTATCTAATGTATTGTGTGTTCAATAAAAACGAACGTACTGCATTGTTTAAGACTATGAAATCCAATACAACTGATCAAGCGTATACAAACGTGTCTGATCGTCTTAACCCTTTCACAGCTCAGAACATTTGACAGATCACAAAGTTGGTATCACTAATATGCTGAATATTTTGAAATTAATTCGCGCATGCCTACTTGCCTAAAGCGGCAACGACTTACAGGCAAAATATCTTTTTTCTATTTACTTATTAAAATATCTAAATGGATGAAGGAATATATGGAAGATATTGTGATTTCTTTTACATTTGAATTGTCATTTGACTCATTTGTATTGCTGTTTGAATAACGGTATCAATACGCGCTATAAGCCGTCTTTTATTTAGCAATAACGGCTGATTGATTGACTGATGGATTCGTGTTTATAGTGTTTAACAATACTCGATTGTTAGGTAGGCATACGTTAAAATATTGATTTTTTCCAAACAGAGTATAGCTCAAAGCTCCCCGATACAAGCATCCTTATTGGATACACGCTAATGCGTTATCTATGCTTCAACCAATCAGCAATCGCGTTACATAGTTACTCCCTATGAATTAGACATATCCGGTTATTGGCTGATATATTTTCACTAATTACACATTTTAATCTGATTTATAGATTATTTTACATAAATTATTGTTTTGTCTGATCTTAGCCTATGTATTCCACTATATTTAGTCATTCCAGTTACATTATAAAAAAAAATACACACGCATTATATCGAAGTAGGTCAAGTCGTCCTTGAGCAAACTCGCCCCAGATACTCGTAATTTTTCAATTCGTCCAAAGTCAAGTTAGAGTTTTATAGAAAAACTAATGCAGTGGTCTTTGCTAATTACTAATGTAGTGGTCTTTGGAAATGTTAATCATACAAGGTTGTCAATGTAGGTTGTAAGTACAGTGCTTTAGGTTATTGTTTATTGACATGCAGTTCAAATGTTATTAGTTAAATATACAATGGCCATTTCAATAGATCAATTTTAGCCACCATTGTAGATCACAGAATACATATGTTTGAAAATTTACCACTGGAATGACTGGCACTGTTTAGAGCCAGTCATTCCAGTGTTAAACTTTCAAAAATAGGTATTTTGGTGATCTACAATAGTGGCCAAAAGTGTTACGTGCTAAGGGTTAATAAACTATGCATAGTTAATATTCTCTCTATATATATACATTAACAGTATTTACTAGTGCTTTCAACATGTTTAATAAAGTGCTTTATAATTAGATCAATGTGTTGTGTTTATTTTAAGAAAAAACATTGGACCCCCATATTTCAGATGAGGACCCCAGGGGACCCCCAGATTTTACAATGGGACCCCCAAATCTGAGTGTGTTGGGTCCTTGGGACCCCCAAAAATCAGATGTTGTGGGCAACACTGGTTACAATACAGCTCATAAATAAGTTAAAATGTTTCCAAAACAAAAATAGAAACATGTTAGTTAGTAAGAAATGGTCTGTTGAATATTTTGAACATAATTGGATTGGAATGTTTTTATTTCCTTCATATTCAATTATGTTAAAAATATTCAACAGTACATTTTATTTTGGTCTGGCAACATTCTAATTTTTTTCTGAGCTGTACGGTACTCATATTAGCTAGGTACCCATACACATCAATTGCTACAGAGATCATTAATGTATTACCAATGGCCATTTAAAAAATGCTATTACTTAAATCTTAAAGAAACAGCTTTCATTATTGCCATGCTCCAAATGAATATCAACTAGTAGCATAAATATAGGAACAGACTGGTGACACACATAGACAGTAAATTGCGAGGAAAAAATCGCTACCAACAACTTGGCTTATGTGTCACCCACAACCACAGGTTGATTCCAACGAAACAATGATCTGGGTCACTGCAGGTGAAGGTCACACTAATCTACATTTATTACAAGACATACATTAACCCTTTTAACGTTCAAATTTGCTCAAGAAAATATAAATTTTCTCATAGAAAATGTCTTATATGCACAGTTTTAAAAATAATCATTTTAATCGGGTCACCATGTCCTTGACCTTTTGATCCCAAATTTATCACGCATCTTCGGGACCCCATGGGCAATCTTACACTCAATTTAGTCAAGATCTCTTAGTAAAACCAGAGTTATTGACCAATATACGTCTTTCAGGCACATAGTTTTCAAAATAATCATATTAATCTGTTCAGTGGCTTTGACATTTGAACACCAAGTTAATCAAACATCTTCATCACACCACGCACAACATTTTCTCCATGTTTGATAACTGTATATGGAAAACTCTTGAAATGACAGGCCACAATAAGCGTTTATGACTGAATGACTAACTGATTGACTAACTAAGAGACATGGCGGTTTATTGAGCGACTCCCCTCCCCCATAAATGTCAGCTGAAAAATAGAATACTGTTCAATTTTCACCCAACTTTTTCACCCAACTTGTTAATCTGTGTCATACAACCAACTTGTTGCTAGCGATTTCTGTCAACACCTTTGACAACTCATGTAAACTTTACAATTACTTAACCCTTTCCTGGCAAAGCCGGCCACAACCAACCTCTGCAGTGGTCTTGAGGAATATCCATTTTGAGGCCAAGAGAATACAATTTTTGAAAATTTGATAACGAAGCCAGTCATTCCATTGATAAATTTTCAAAAATTATCTTCTCTTGGTCTGAAAATTGACATTTTCTGAGAAATGAGAAAATAAAATTTTTTTTAAAACAAATTTGAGGGCTAAAATGGTTAAACAAGTCTTAGGCATGCCACTAATACATTTTGTAATCATGAGAAGATAGAAAATTTATACATCTACTCTCTAATCTCCATGGACAAGATGCCAGTTCATTAGAGGGAACTACGCCAGTTTATAACCATTTCTATTTCTGCCAGTCCTTGTGGCGGCAGGTAATGACGAGCGAACAATCTTCCGAATATCATCAACCTGAAATAATCCATCTGTTGTATGAATTGTATGTCTTTACCATTTAATAAACATTCTGTTGAAGATTTCAAAACTAATTGTACTGGGCACTGTTGCTGCCATCGACCCTAACATGTGCAAAGCAGATGTGGAGCTTAGCTAGAGATGGACGGGCATAGCTAAAAGTGGATTCATTCATTTTCCAACAATTTTGCGAGAGTGTACCAATTCACGAAGCTGACCTCACCAGTTTGGAAGCCTGAGACATTCCCTCCACACTGGCTAATTGCTAGTAAGCATTCAATGCTCAAGAATGGTTCAGAAAATCTAAATACTTAAAAAGTAAATGTCAATTTGCCCGGCAGGAAAACTATTTTTGAAAATTTACCTGTGTGGAATGACTGGCTCATTTATTTCCTCTTGATCTGCAAATGGATATTTATCAAGACTACAGCAAAGGCGAGTTATCCCCGGCTTGACGATTAATGTTAGAATTAAGATTGGTATCCAAGTTTCATACTTTAACATGCGCCATGGCCAGCTACACAGTATACACCACCATCTAATAGTCAAGCTGGCCGAAACAGGCTTTTACAGTGGTCTTGAGACATGTCCATTTGCAGGCCAAGAGATGACTATTCTTTGAGAATTTAACTCTGGAATAACTCGCTCGATAACAAAGTAATTCATTCCTTTTAAAATAGTCTCTTCTTAGCTTGCAAATGAACATTCAATAAGCAATTAGTTTTAATTTTTTGAACCAATCTTGATCATTAAAGGGCCAATGAACAATAATTATTTCTAGTCATAGTTATATTGCTGAAAGATTGTATAGGAGTATAATTATTAACTCTTTAACCACGAATTTGCGCATTTAAATTTTCTCTTAGAAACTGTCCATTTTGCAAACCAAGAGAAGACTATTTTTGAAAATTTACCACTTGATGACTGGATTGGTTATCGAGCCAGTCATTTTAACTTTTAACAATGGCATCTTCTTCCTCAACAACACATGATAAATTCAATCAATATGTGTTAAATTATTCATGTACAATCTATTCCATCCAAAATGCACGCACACACACACAGGCCCGCACACAGCATAAATAGTAATAGGTAAGAAAGGTATATACAATTGAGTACATTTGATTATAAAATTCATTGTTATTCTGTACATGTATTAATAAGCCATATAAGCAAAAAACAACCAAGTAAAAATTTTTTGTTAGCTAAACCATTACCAAAAATACTTTACACTAATAAATATTAATTTAACTTACGTATGCACTTTATGTCTGTGAATTCATGAGAGAATTATGTACCATGCAAATAATAGCCTAAATGCATATATTCTTGTGTGCATGAATCTGTGCATACCAGTCGACGCTTGCGTGTGTATGTGGGGATATATGTGACTAGGTACGGATATACAACAGTAAATGCATGAGGAACGATGGATACTGTATGTGGCTATATATGTGTAGGCGTTGATGTATGCTTCAGATATATGTACATGAGGTGATGATTAAGAATTACAAATATAAATTATCTTAACAGCCACAAATAAGTCACAGCTCCGCGCTTCTTCAAACGACATTACATTAATTGTCTCACTGCTATAAGCATCAAAACTATAATTTCAATGAACAAAAACCCCTGACTTGCTAAATATTTTGAAAATGATTTGACTGAAAGTTGTTGGTGGCTTAGCCACCAACAATTTTCAGTCAAATCATTTTCAAATATTTAATTGGTCAAGAGTTATTGGAAATATGTCGTCTGTAACAAACTCAGCAACCAGACAGTTAAGTATTTAACCCATACAGATGAGGTACGTCAAATTAGTTACGATGCAAGGAACATTCTGTTGAATATCTTGAAACTAATTTGACTGATAGCTGCTGCTATTTAGTTAAAAACAAGAGACCCAAGGCCTGTGGCGCTCAACTGAATGATTGGCATTTAAACCATTTGCATTTAAATAGACATGATGGATGATTTTCGGAAAATCTAAGATTGCCACCAACAAATGGACCCATCAAAATTCTGTGTACAAGCTCTGAAGCATACCACACTAGGGTTCTTCCATCCGAGTTTGATTGAAATTGGGCCAGCGGTTATCGAGTAGGCTTTTAAAGTGATTTCTAGAAACTTTCAGATAACCCAAGATGGCCGCTGGAAAAACTGACGAAATTAAAATTCTGTATACAAGTTCTGAAGCCTACCCTCATAGGATCCTTCCAGACAATTTAGGTTGAAATCTGCCAAGTGGTTAATGAGGAGTAGCGGTTTTAAGCAAAAGGTGATGGACAGGTGATCGCCATGGCATAGCTAAAAATATTCAACCGCTTTCTTGTATAGTTATCCTGAAATTGCTATACTGAAATCTTAAGGATTGAAACGGTTAAGTTAATGAATATAGCAGTGAAATCCTTAGGTCTATCACAATTTGTCAACAATTACAAAATCATATATCTAATGATTAATGATATCTCTTAACCCTTTAACACTCATATCAGCCAACAATGGCTTCTTCAATGGTCTTGAGAAATGTCCATTTGCAGACCAAGAGATATTTTTTTTTAATTTACCACTGGAATGACTGGCTTGATAAGCGAGCCAGTCATTCCAGCGGTAAATTTTCAAAAATAGTCTTCTCTTCGTCTGAAAATGGACATTTTCTGAGAAAATTTAAATTTTCTTGAATGAATTCGAGGGTTAAAGCTTTACTACGTTTATCAATTCACATTTCTACTATGCAATCAGAAATTAAGGCACTGGAGCAACAACAACTCAAAATAGCCAGCCATTTCACAAAGGATTGAGGATTTACTAAATAAATATAGCGTTTTTAATACCACATGATTTGTGTCATTAAATAGATACTAGCATTAGGCGCTTGATAAAATACCTCTCAAGTATATATATATATATATATATATTAACAAATATGAATAGTGATCCATGTCTAGCTATGCCCCACCCATTTCCAGCTAAGCTCCACCCACTTTTATGCGTGGTGGCATCGATCTAAATTTCAATGCAGCATACTATGGCAGCAATAGCTTCCAGTTAAATTAGTTTCTAAATATTCACCAGAATGTTTATTATATTGTAAATTCATCAAAAGTATACAATTCATAGACTTGGTGTCAGATATTCGTGACAGAGTTATACACGATTTTGATTGTAATATCAGCTAACATGTGACGTATTTGATTATTTGATTATGATGTCAGATATTCGTGACAGAGCTATATATGATTTTGATTGTAATATCAGCTAACATGTGATGTATTTGATTATGATGTCAGCTATTCTTGACAGAGTTATATATGATTTTGATTGTAATATCAGCTAACATGTGATGTATTTGATTATGATGTCAGATACTCAAGTGACAGATCAGATCCCTTTATAGAGCTGGTGGCATGTGTGTCATATGTGTGTCATATAACATAATCTAAAATAGAATCGTTATCATATTTCAAGCACAGTATAGGTCTCCATTGAAAGGCAACAATAAAGGAACGATTTTAAAACATATTGGCTAGAGTTCATTGCTGTGATACATAGCAAGAACTCTCAATGAAATCTGAAATATATGAAACAGAGAATATTTGACAAGTTTATACAAATGCAATCTAGATGGAACTTGATCTGTAACTTCTTACAACAAAGGTAAGCCCTTAAATGGTCAAGCTGGCCAAAACTGGCCTTTGCAGTGTGATCGTGAGGAATGTCTATTTACAGGCTGAGAGAAGACTAGTTTTGACAATTTTCCACTGGAATTACTGGCTCGATAATCAAGCCAGTTATTCCAATGAACAAATTTTTAAAAATAATCCTCTTGGCTTGCAACTGAACATTCAGTAAACACAAATTTTAATTTTCTTGAAATAGTTTGATCATTAAAGGGTTAAAAGATCTTTTGGTTGTCTTCTCATGACCTTGGTTGGAGTAAGGTAGGTGGGTTAGGTATGGAGAAATTCTTTTTTTACTTGCTGAATTATAACGCTACAAAATTGAATTTCAAGAAACAAAACTTGGCAGTTTTTTATTTTAACTTGAAAGAAGAAACTATAAAGCAAAAAGCATCTAAAGATTATTTGAGCCCATTCTGATGAAAGGAGTTGATTCTATTTCACAACAGGCTTTACATCGGGAAACAAGCATTCTGTAAGTATTGCTTTGCAATACATGTCCCCTACCTGGTGATATAAATCTTTAGAGATTGACAGCCAAAAACTCCATTAAAAACTGCCAGAAGCAGCTGAAACTCAAACTTGATCTGTAACTTCTCATAACATAGCAATAAACCAAGTTTGATTAATATATGGTGAAGGAGAACAAAAAAGTCTTGAAAGTTGATATGTTTGTATTTCATAAGTCGAAAGGGAACATAACTCCATCAAAATTGACACAAACTCCTGAAACTCGAATTTGGTCTGTAATTTCTCATAACAGAGCAATGTACCAATTCTCAGTTGAATACCTCGAAGGGCTGCGAAAAAAGTTGTGGAAAACTAATATTTTTTGTATTTCATAAGTCGTAAGGGGGGGGGGGGGGGGGGGGGGAATTGAAGAAAATGTCTGAAACTAAAACCTGCTCTATAATGCCCTAATAAAGCAACCTACCTATTCTCATTTGAATCCCTTGAAGGAGTGCGGAAAAGTGTGGAAAATGGATAGTTTTCGTATTTCATGTCGAAAGGGGGCATAACTCCATGAAAAATTTACGAAAATGTCTGAAACTTGAAGTTGCTATGTAACTCTTTATACTAAAGCGATGTACCGATTTTCCCTTACATATCTTGAAGGAGTGCGGAAAAGTGCGGAAAGCTGATATTTTCCGTATTTCTGAAGCCGAAAGCCGACTTTTTGAAAACTCCATCAAAAATGTACGCATACGCCTTAAACGCGAACTTGGTCTGTAGCTTCTCATAACAAAGCAATGTATCAATTCTCAGTTGAATACCTTGAAGGACTGCGAAAAAGTGCAGAAAACAAACTGTGACAGATGGATGGACAGACAGATGGCCACGCTGAGTGCAAACCTATAGTTCCCTCCCTCACACCCCCACCTCCAAGTTTTACCGGTAGTGGACTGATAATACAGAGTTACCTAAATACAAACCATAAAATAGCGCTACGGTAATATATTCCTAATATTCCAGAGCTGTAATGGACCTTTACAGTTTTTGCTAAGCCCCACCCATCTCTAGCTAAGCTCCACCCACACCTTGCTCGTGTTGGGATCGATCGAACTCTGAACTCCCTGACAATCAATTTCCAGAAAACTATACAGGTAAGATATTGAGTATTTTGAAACTAATTTGACTGGGCCTATGGCAGCAACAGCATCCAGTCAAATTAGTTTCAAAATATTCAACAGTATGTTTATTATATAGTAGAGACATATAATTCGTACAACGTGTCGGACTATTAAGAGTTAAAGACGGTCCATATAGAATCATTTATGACATAATGATTATGACATCAGCCTACACGCTTAGCTGATTATGACATCATATGATGTCATTACTCTGGAAAGGTCAATTCTGTCATCTTCGTAAACGCATTGGCAATATTCAAATATCCAGGACTAGAATTTAATTTAATTATGATATTATGACGTCAGATTGTTACATTTGAAAATTTACATAGAATTCACAATTTAATAAGCATTCTGCTGAATATTGTCAAACTAATTTGACTGGTAGTTTTGCTGCTATAATCCAATTAGTTTCAAAATATTCAGCAACTTCTCTGTATAATTACCTTGAAATTTAGATTCTGAGAATTCTGGTTTGAAAGTTTCAAATCGATAAAAAACACATGAAAATTGGGTGGAGCTTAGCAAGAACTGGGAGGGGCATAGCTAGAGATGGCTCCCTCTAAGCTATTTGATGGTCAATATTTGTCAAGAAAATCTAAATTGTATCTTACTCTTAGTGATAAATGCACATTTACAGGCCCAGAGGCTATTTTTCTTAATTAACACTGAAATGACTGGCGTGTTTTTCGAGCTAGTCATTAGTGGCAAATTTTCAAAATTAGCCTTCTCTTGGCCTGAAAATGAACATTTATGCAGACCAATGGCGAGGCCATTTTTGGATGGATTGACATAAATGGTTAATACACATTTAGAGTATTCCAGTGTCTTAGCCAAGCAGTTACATTTGTCCTAAAACAATTACAGTTATCTTGAAGCAATAACATTAGAAAAATATTTGAAAATTTCAGTGACAATCGTCTTCTTTTGAGACGCCATTTTACTTTTATTCTTGTAGCCACCATTATTTTGGATTCTATTGTTCTCGCTGTCGCGTCAACCTCAGTATAAAACCATTCCCGTAATGTTAATGATAGTCATTGTCCTGTTGACCTCCGAGGTACACGGATCTATCTGGACAGCGTGTAGTAAGCGTATAGTAGTTCAATTCCAATTGTGTATTTCCTATTGTTAACGTGCCAAGCTAGATATTTTTTATAGCAATTTGACTGATAATTGTTGCTGCCGATAGCAGCAACAACTTTCAAATTATTTGCAACAACTTCCAACCAGATTGTTTTCAAAATAATCAATAGGACTATCAATGTAATAACACACTCTGACGATATTTAGAGCAGTTCGATTGACAGTCATTGCTGACTAAATCAGCAAAAACGTTATCAAATTATTTCCAGAATAATCATTGCCAGGTTTTCAATGTGGTTAGCCAACATATAGACCTGTGTCGTATATGTTATCCAGATCAGACGTGAAATATGTTGAAAACTGTTCAGTCAGTAGGTAAACATGTCACTGCATGTCAGCTTGTGCAAGTGCTTTATTGACATACTCATCTATGCAAATATATTTCAAGGTGGATCTCTATTACATTTATGCCACAGGCCTAGCTAATTGTACAAACATGTATTAGCTAACGATATTGGCAGCTCAACACTAATTATTCTGAGAATTTCATTTCATAGCGTTGTTGCTGCCTTAGTCAGCAACGACTGTCAACCAAATTGC
This sequence comes from Chaetoderma sp. LZ-2023a, assembly GCA_034401795.1. Taxonomy (NCBI): domain Eukaryota; kingdom Metazoa; phylum Mollusca; class Caudofoveata; order Chaetodermatida; family Chaetodermatidae; genus Chaetoderma; species Chaetoderma sp. LZ-2023a. The sequence goes on from CM067371.1 coordinate 65,847,028, forward strand.
TAGAAATATCTTTAGAATGTGTTCCTACATTGAAGATCCTGCTGATTATTTTGAAAACAATTTGGTTGGAAGTTGTTGCAGCAACGATTTTCAGTCAAATCGTTTTCAAAATGTTAACATTTTCTGCTGATTATTTTGCAATTATTTGAAGGAAAATTGTTGCTGCTATCACCAGCAACATTTATCAGTAAGCTTGTTATAAACATATCTAGGCTAGCGCATTTCACATCTACCACAGTAAATACACAATTAGAATCGAACTACTATACGCTTACTACACGCTATACAGGTAGATCCTCTCACAACGGAGGCCAACAGTACAATGACTAGCATTAGCATTATGGGAATGGCTTTGTACCTTGCATTGGGCAGAAGCGAGAACAGTAGAATCCCAAATAATGGCGCCTGCAAATATCAAAGTAAAATGGCGGCTCAGAAGAAGATAATCGTTACCGAATCTTTCTAAATATTTTCTAAACTTAAAGCTTCAGGATAACTTTAAGGGTGGAGCACACGGAAGCTACCAGCTTAGGACGTATAAAATAATAGTTATGTTTCCGGTTTCTGACCGACCTGCAACAAAATGGCAGGCCAATCTGTACCTCAAATTTTGCGACCTCAATTTACAGCCAGAAGTTGCGACCTCCCCCAAGAATGCCCAGAAAGCTGCGACCTCAATGTTTTAGTAGTACATAGTTCAGACCCTTCCCTAAAATTTCACTGCCATGGTGGTGGTTAAACCATTAACCCTTTAGATTACAATATCTCAATTTGAAATTCTGTCCATTGACTGCGCAGCACTCCTAGAGTGAGCTTAGGTTCTCAGTAGAATAGCTCTCGAGGTGCCATGGAAATGGCAAGAGTTTGCACTCGAATACGGGTAGGTACTCTTGTCAACACACGCCAATGTGTAGCAACTCTTGTACAGCCCTCAAAATTTCAAATATTTGTGAGACCCATTTTCGGGTCCCGTGTTTTCAGGTCTGCGTAACCAATTGTTCGGTTGCGCAAAATCAGTTTGCGTAACCAATTGGTTGCGCAAATTGGTTATGCCATTTTTTATCCAAACCTGCTTTATCTGAACACATTTCATCTGTATATTAAGTTAATAATGAATTTAAAGTGCATGCTGCTGAATTGTGATTAGCATATTGATTACAGCATGGACTTATCCACCAATTACCTAATTTACAGATAAAATATGTTTAGTTACTCAACTATTGACCTCAATCAATTACATCACTTATAGGTTGATGTCACCAGTCACTATTATAATTGACAGACAATACTAACTCATAGTAGTCTGTCAGTAAGTATTAATTGTATGTTTTTGCAATTTAATAAACATTCTGTTGATTGTTTTGAGGGGAAGTTTGTTTCAAGTTAGCTGTATAGTTACCATGAAATTGAGATTCTGGGACAAAGCTTGGAGCATAGCTTAGCTAGAGATGGGTGGGGAATAACTAAAAGTGGATTCGTCCATTGTGATATAAGTACTGTAATATTTCTCAAGTAAATTTGTCAAAAAGCAGATTGAGTTTTTGTTTTATGTCCATTCATTCGTTCCATTTCCAGACCAAGAAGAATATTTTGGAAAATTTACCACTGAAATTACAAGCTCGATAACCGAGCCAGTCATTCAGTGTTAAGTCTCCAAAAACAATACTCCTTTGGTCTGCAAATGTACATTTTCTCTGCCAAAATATCAGTATTTGTATGACAACACTCACCAAAGTTACTTGCAAAGTAACATCTTTCCAGCTTGCAACAATTTCATGGTTCATACACCTTGGGCACAATAAAATTCCATACTTTTTCCAAACATATATTTCAAAATTCCAGACCCACTATAATAATTATTGACTAATGACCCAATATTTAGAAATATCTTAACACCCTCCACCCACCCCACCCACTACAAAACCAAGAATTGAATATCTTACATTGTTGTGGCTTACCTAGTTAAGCAACCCTCTCCAGCCCACCCACCACCACCTTGAAAGCAATGGCTTCCAGTCATATTATTTTCAAAATATTTAAAAGAATATGCTTTAATTTGTAAAGAATTCCACCTGTATCAAAGAACTACTGCCAAAAACAACAGGGGTTGAAATGTTTATAAAATTGTACCTGTGACGGGTAGATTTTTTTGTAACTGTTACCAAATATGTGTACTTTTACAAGCAGCATACAATTCTAATATAAAATAATAACCCGCGTGTCCGCCACAATAAAAAGCGTAACCAGCTCTAAGGCATTTAGTAGATATCTTGACCCTTCTTAACTTGTACGCTTTAAACTGACAATTTAGTGCAAATGCGATTTACTTGAAAATAAGAGTTACTACGCACCGGTTTTCCTGACATATAGTCCTGTTTTCTCGGTCGCTCCAAAGCAATGAACCCCTTAAATATCGGGTGGTATTACTGTCAGAACCTTCCAATAATAATATATTGGGTCATATAACCCGTCAAAGTGGGCGCCAACATATTGCTTTACTGCGTTTAAAAGCGGCACGGTGACTAGATTTTTCGTTCACCATTAGCCGTCAATATTAATCGCGAGTCGCACAGAGATTGGTTGAAATAAATCATGTGATTAATTTGTTATGAATGACAACGAGGCACGTGATCAAAATTTTACTACGATAGTAATTTTCATTCATGCCTATTGAAATCGGATATCCCGCGAGCCAATCAGAAACTACGAGTGCGCATTATCGATTGTTATTAACTACGACTGTGCACGCGAGACATTTCTCATTACCGGTGTATTAGCAGACCCCCCTCTAGGCTCATTCGTGACAATTTTTATTGTTGAAATTAGTAACCGGGGCGTTCTGTAAGAATGGAATGTTTACATTTTTGGAAGCGTTTATTTACGAGAATCCAGTTGGATTCCCGTATTTTTCAATTTCGGGAATATTACGAGAATCTCGTCGAATTTCGAGGCCTGAATTATTGTGTGTCATGGACAAATACACACTAACACACTAGTTAGGATCTATGAATGTAACAGTTTAGTTTAACAGATAAATTCTTAAACAACTGTCTCTACAAGCCAACTGAAACTCAAGGAGAATATACTGTGAGACTCACTCCACAAGGCATGTCTTCCTATGTTATATCGGGATCCAATCGCGTATATAAAATAATATATCAGGAACATGCCAGCCGACGGTTGCACGTACTTGCATGCAACGGTTTATAATTGAACAGTCTGTTGTTGATGCGTGTAGCGAAACTAGTTCCCGGCCTATGTAGTAATGCTAGCGGAAATACAACGGAAGTTTGTCTCTGACACATGCGCGCTGTCGCTTATTTATAGAATTTGACAGACAGATGTTATCGATCTTTTAGATGTTTGAAAATGCTAAATTCCGTTGTAAATAGCATGCTTCATATCAAAAAGTTGTTGAAACTTTTCTGTTTTCCACTATCAGAGATAACTACCGTTCTGGGCTTTGTCACTTACGCGACCATTTTTTCGTTCACGGCAATTTTACTTCACGTAACCGACACGTGAACGAAACGATCGTTCGTGCCAAATTTTGAGGGCTGCTTGTAAGGTCCTAAGCTTATGTAATGTCATTCATTTTGGCCTAGAGCGGGATACGATAATTGCTATTATCTAGGAGTATTGTCATATCAAGTTTAATAATATCTACAACAACCCATTTTGGGACAACATGCTGAGAAAATGTATTAGATCATCACCAAGCTACTATTAGAACATCGTGAGCGTGTTTTCTAGATAATACAACTTGGTATGTAATCATTTCACGTCTTGAATTGGCACGTTTTTAAAGAAAAGATGGCTACCGGATAACAATCGTCAGAACCGAGAACATTTTATTGCTACACATACTCCAATTCAGAGACCAGCCATGGGAGAATCTGTTTTAGATAAATTATCACTGCGCATAACAGCTACACAGTGTATATAACGCTGTGCAGCCTGGTTCCCTAATAAATGACCCAGGGAACAAAGCTAACGCAAGCTAAAATTACTAGCAGTTCCAACTGCCGTAACTTCCTGGTTATTATGCTATAAAACTATGCGCATGCGTGTCGAAATAATGGAATGACATGCGAAATAGTAATATAATCCGGACAGTTAATACGTTAATTCTTCTTACATGGCAGAAAATTGTTAGTTGAATGCATATCATTTATGATGTACAATGCATTATTCCTGTATTTCTCTCACAAATTTGTAAAGAAAATCATATTTAGTGAGACTATAAAAATGATGTTCATACGCGCAATTTGCCGATTACTGGAACTACACAAAATTACATGTGCCTGATTCCCTGTACAATATTATTACCATGGACGCAGGTAAAACACATTCGTGGTAAAGATAGATCATCAGACCTAAACTTGCTAAAATGGATGACCCGTGTTAAGTATCATGTGATATGCGAGTAGGCTGCAAAAGGCTTGCAGTCAAATTAATTTCCAAATATTCAACATATTCTGAGTAAAAAAATTTTTAAATAAATTTTTTTACCTACCTACCTACCTGACTTGTTCAGTGATCGGGTCATGGCCGTAAAGCAACCCTAAAAAAATCCCGACCTACCTACCTCAAATTAATTAAGCATGTAACAGGAAACATAATTTATTTTGGCCTTAGCACTCAAGAACGAGAGGCTGTTTGCTAAGCTGATAGCTCTGGAGACGTTTCACCGCACATCATGAGCGAACCTCTTAGTACAGTGTCACTATGATGTCATGAATAATTTGTCCTCTATCAAAATATCATCAAAATATCCCTTCAGCCACAATTTTTTAAATCATGTGTGTTAATCAATACTTCAGCTAGGCTGTTAGCTTAGTTGTAAGTTTCTCGGCACGTATGACAACAATTATTAAACACGATAGATATTTTCCTCATTGTCAATCGTGGCCAAAAGCTCTGAAATTCACAGCACTCGAGAGCTATCAGCTTAGCAAACAGTCTCTTGTGCCATTTTGCTCTAGCTGATAGCTCCCATGCGCACCCTGCAATGGCCTACATTAGCGAGAGTAGTGTGTCACTGACTAATGGGTGCTAGACGATAAGTACCAAGGTACCAGCAATATTACATTTTCTTTCATGCTACATGTACCAAATTATAATATCAAGCATTATAACCATAGAACAGCTCATAAATAACATAAAATGTTTCCGAAACAAAACAAGGTACATTGTTGGATATTTTGGATTTAATTTGATTGGAAGACATTGATCCCTAAGGCAGCAATTGCTTCCAATCAAATTACATCCAGAGTATAAAACAGAACATTTCTTACATCATGTTCAAAATTATACTAACATGTTTTTATTTTGGAAACATCGATACTTATTTATGAGCTGTACTCTAAGATCAGAACAAAATCGAATGTAAAATACTTGAAACGTTGTAGCGAGGTCCTGGATTACTACATATATTTATTTTGACTCATGGTAGAGGGGCTTTGTCCTGAACCAATCAGATTAAAACAATGTTGTTCACTGATTTCACTCTATATACAAATAAATTCTATGATAATCATGTTCATAATAGTAAAATACTGCTGATTACTTTTAACAATATATTTCCCTAAATCAGCCTCTGTAGTGGTCTTCACATGCTTGAGGGGTGTCCATGCATAGGTCAAGAGAAAACCATTTTTAAATATTTTATCACCTGATTGACTGACTCGATAGCCAGTCATTCCTGTGATAAATCCTAAAAAACAGTCTTCTCTTGCCCTGAAAATGGATATTAACAAAGTAAATAATTAAAATTTCTTGATCAAATCTTTACCATTAAAGGTTTAAGACCCGATTGAAACATGTTAATCATCAGCATCTGATGTCAGATCAATCACCATTGCCTCACTGCCTGACTTTGTTTGACCGGTACATGACGACTCTTCCTGAGAACTGTCTCTGAAGTGTGACAGATCACTCATAACTCCAGAGTCACAGCTATGTATTGCTCTAGAAATATCTACCACAACACCACCTAAATCATTGCTGCTCTTAGCACCATAGGTGTCCAGTTGCTCTACAATACTACTACTAGCAATTAGATTGTCTACGGAATACTGACTGAGATCAATAACAGCCATTCCAGGCTGGTCTGATGAGGAATGTCCTCCGTCTTTTTCAAAACTGATATCAACTACCTCTACTTCAGATGACGATGATGATGATGCAATACTACTCGTATCGTATTCATGCCCGACTATAGGATTTAGACATTCTACATCTGAACTGGAATCTGATCCGGACCCGATCATACAGGGGTCATCATCAGAATCACTTTCATCTGACTGGGGTGGAATGGTAGAGTCTGATTCTGAATCAGATTCCATGTCAACGTAACAACCAACTCCAGATTCATAGAAGTGATCACTATCACTTTCCTCAGAGTCAATTGTAATGTGGGGTGCTTTATGTGAACTGACATCTGGGTCTGCATCACCGATCCAAATAATATTGTCATCAAGGTCAGCCGTTTTTGCATCATTAGTGCTGATATTTGTAGAATGCGAAGATGGTGCTTCAGCTAAACCACTATCTGGTGACAGAACTACAACTCCTTCATCATTAGTACTGTGTGAAGACCTTATGGAAACACTGTCATCCTGAAGTAATCCAATACGATCTTGTTTTATTGTACTTTCTACTATGACACCATCCTTCTTCTTAGATAGATTGAGAGGAGTCTCATTACTCTCACTAGACTTGTTTCCATCATTAGAAATGTCATCCTTAACTTCATCACCACCGGCATCATTCGACACAGGAATGAAAGATGAACTTTCTTCTTTGCAAGAGCCTTCAGAATTGTCACACACTCCATCATTCTGATTAGGTTTAGTTTCTTTTATACAGCTTGCATCATCACCATTGTCGTTATGTAATAAAGAAGGCACGTCACTATTCATATTATGTTTAGCTTTTTCAGTTAGCCCATCATTAACTTTATCACTCCCGGTCAGTGATTCAGGACAATCATTCGGTAACGTATTTTCATTCTTCTCTTGTAAAGTATCCATATTGTTTTGAATGTTAATTTCATCACCAGCCACATCTTTAGTGAATGTATCAGATTTCTCCTTAGATAAATCATTTTCTGTCGTACAATTTATCACACCATCACTAATAGAATCTACGCAGTTTTCAGAACTAGAAGGTTTATTCAAACAATCATGTGTTCTCCCAGGTTCAACAGACGTACTTTCCACCCCGGCTACCGTGGCTAAGATATCTAAATCTGTTGAACTAGACAAATGTAAATGCAGAGATTCCTGCGACTTTGGACTAGTTCTTATATTATTGTCTTTAGATTCCAAATCTGTTGACTGGTTTGGGACACTGTCATCATCAGCAGCAAATAAATCACGACTGTTGCTATTCTGGCTCAAATGTTCCTCACAACTGGAATTTTTGACAATATCTACATTACAAGGCTTTGGTGATTTTGCAGATTTGTCTATTGCAACATCTGCGTCTAAAGCACTGCCATTTTCATCTACATTTTTATCAGAAACAGTTGAAAGTATTACAGAATTTTCTGTTACAGTCTTAACACAAGCGTGGTTTATAATAATATTATCAGAACTCGGATCAATATTTCCATTCTGTTGGTCAAATGTAATATCACTCGCCGTAGCATCACTAACGGCGCACTCCTTTTTCTCCTCAGGCGCATCACTATCTTCATCTTCACTAAGGTAAGTCAATGATGGATGTAAACCATCCAATGATTGCTTCAGTAATTCAGTTTTCTTCCCAACACATTTGCTATCACCTTCACCATTACGAATCATATCCTTATTATTATCATCATCATTACCCTCCTCCTCCTCCTCCATTAAATCTAGTTCACTACCACTAGCACTTCCGTCATATGATGAACCATCGTCATTGGCATGTTCTTCACCATTTTCGATGCTAGATTTCTCTTCATAATTATTCTCACTGGCATTTTCATCGCCTGCACCCGCTAGATGACCTGTTGGAGGTGACAATGACGTGTTACTGTTATATCGCGCTCGCTTTTTCACAGGAGTACCAAAGCAAAGCTCCTCAGATGACTGAAGCTCAACCACTGAAACACAGGGAAATGAAAACAACATTTAACCCTTTAATGCTCAAATTTGCTCCAAAAAATGTAAATACTTTCTTATTGAATGTCCATTTACAGGCCAAGACAATACAATTTTTGAAAATTTATCACTGGAATGACTGGCTCGGTTATCGAGCCAGTCATTCCAGTGGTAAATTTTCTAAAATTTTATTCTCTTGGCCTGTAAATGCACATTCCCCAGGACCATAGCAGAGGCCAATATGACCACTTTCCGGTGATAAAAACAGTAGTATAGCATTTACCACATGATATTGATCTGCACTGCATTAACATCATGTAACTTTTACATTTTAACCCTTACAGACCAGAAACGCCATATCTTTGTGATTAAAGGAATATTCCTATTGCAGCAACAGCTTTCAGTTAAATTAGTTTCAAAATCTTCAATAGCTTACCTGTATAGAGGTCTTGAGATTGAGACATGGGCATTTCATGGGTTAAAGTACTATTGATGCACTCATAGAACCATTAGAATTATCAGCAGTCAAATCTGCTATAACTAGACTGGCCAAGCTTAGATGTCGCACTATAAACTCAAATGTCATTTTAGTGGCACGTACATGTAGAGCCTTCCGTTAATCTCAATTCAAACTACATCCGGGAACTTCTTAAGTTACATATATGAACCAATTGAATTTTCTCACAATGATCCAACAGTGTTTTTATTAATATGGAAATGTTAACATAACCGAACCGACATACTCTACTGGAAAGCTCAGAAAAATACAAGAGGCCCCTGGGTCCTTTAGCATTCACCTGGAACATAGGCATCTCAACTAGAAAGGTCATCGCTTATAAGTAGAACTTGAAGGTTTGGCCAAAAGTGCAACAAGAATAAGGAAGTGTCCCACCAAATTTGTTTAAAATTAGTCCAGTGGTTCTCGAAGACATTTTAAATGATAATTTTTGTTAGAAAAATGATCCAAGACGGCCATTAAATCATTTATCTGCCAGTTTTAAGTGACAAATTTGAAGTCAGCATACCCACAAATCTATATAAAACCAATTTTGGCTTCAAAATTCATCAAATAAAAAAATCCAAAATGGCTGCCAAACACACTACATTTTGATTGGTCCACTGCGGTCAGGGTTCTTGAAGTGTCAACTTCCCTGAAGCAGTTGGCCAGTCAACTTTCCTTGAACAAACTTGGTTTAGCTGTTTAGAATGGGAGCATTTGGCACAAAAATAAGGTTTTACTTAAATATTTTATTTCGAATTACTGACATGACTCACGATGGATGAAATGGCAGGGATATGGAAGCCCAGGTTTAAGAGACCACCGCTTTAGTGATCTCTTTTTTCCGACTCTCTAGGGTGCTTCTTTAACACGTTTATGGTAAAGATGGCAAAAATGGATTCTGCAATCGTCCTGGGATATGTCCATTTGCAGCCCACTAGGCGAATATTTTAGAAGAATTATCACTAGAATGCCAGCATGGCTCGAAAACCAAGGTCATTAAAGTAAATTTTCTAATATATTCTCTTGGTGTACAAATGGACATTGGCTGAGATAATTTGACATTTAAACCTTTAGTTGTCAAGCCTGACAAAATGGCTTTTGTAGTGGTCTTGAGGAATGTACATTTGCAGGTCAAGAGAGGACTTTTCTTCACCACTCTTAAGCATTAAACCCTCAAATCTGTTTAAAAAAATTCAAATTTCTCATAGAAGATGCTCATTTGCAAACCAAGAGAAGACTATTTTTGAAATTTCACCTGTGGAATAACTGGTTCGGTTATCGAGCCAGTCATTCCAGTGGTAAATTTTAAACAGGCAGAAGCCGTTTTTTGGCTGATATGAGTGTTAAATGGCTACCCAGTACAAGATTGAAGGACAGACAGATTTGATTGTACATTCAGACTTTTACCCACAGTAATATACTGTACCTGCTCGTTTCTGCTGCCTGACTTTAGAACGTTTTAATCGTCCCAGAGGAGCATGGCCGGGACCACAGGTTAATAAAGCTTTACTGTCTGTAGAAGAAAAGCGGAGAAAGTTGTTAAGACGTCGCTGAATCTGATCCATCCTTGTATCAGACATTGGAAGCACATTAGGGGAGACACGCTCCGGATGCAGACATGAAACTAAATCTCGAACTTCAGCAAATGATGAATGAAATGAGTAGCACACTCGATGAAGGCTTTCCGTTTGAACGTGGATGTATCCACGACCAACTGTGCTTGTAAACCACATGGTAGATGGACGGATCATGCGGATATGAATGTCTTCTCCATTGGCTGGCTTGAAGCCACAAGGTAAAACAGATCTTGATCCATGGTGCTTCTAAATTGAAAATCAGACAACAATATTAATATATATATATTATATATATGTTAGCAGTCTTACCACAAAATGTTATTCAGAGATATTAGAAGTCAGAGACTATAATAAAGTCACCCATGAGCAATCTCTAGGTGGCGTTCATTGAATACCCTCCATTCCCTCCTCCCCCCACCACCCCTACTTCATTTCCAATACTTGTTCACAAATGTCATTATGTGTAGGCTGAAATCAAATCCCTGCTCATCCAGGGAAATAAATTTCCTAAATTGGGCTGCAGTGACATTGACCCTCCAAAAATAGGGTTCTTTGGACCACCGAGAGCAACATACAGACAACGGTTGGTAAAGGTCCCTTCAGTAGAACCTGAGTTATCATTTGGAAATGTAAATAAATTTCAAATATTGGGTCACTGTGACCCCGACGTTTAATGTTTCAACTGAAAAATTACTAGGGTACTTTGGGACACCACAGGTAAAATACAGGCCAAGTTTGTTGATGATCCCTTCATTAGAACTAAACAAACGGATGGGCAAAACAAATGCTATATACCACCCCCCCCCCCCCCCCAAACGCCCACCTCTCACACCACCTTATACCCCAACCGATTTCATCTATATAGGAGCATAATCAACATGTATTAAATTATAACATGTGCACGTAGTAAGCACTAAAACTGTATGGATGTGAAGTTGTATTTACCCTATTGAAACAGGCATGGATAGTAGTTTCTGAGGCATCTGATGTGAATACGTTCCTTAAGTCTGGTATCTGGCTGTATATGGCAAACTTGTATGCACCAACATGGATCTGAAAAACAATTTTCCACTGAACCCTCTATAAACTGGAAAGATTTTACAGTTCTGCATGGGTTTGATTTAGAGAGGCTTCACTGCACATAATAAATGGAATTTAAAGGCAGGCAAGGTTTGGGGGCTTATTAATGACCACTACCATAATGACTTTATTTAGGGGCAGGTAATGTGATGTAATTATTTAACTAATACAAAATGCCAATTACACGCAAGATGTGTTCACTGAACAGATAAATTGTATTACATACATACATGCATACACATACAGGTTTCACATTGATATCACTGTCAATTATTTTATTTCAAAGCAACAAACAATCTTTTAGGATAGCAGTGCACAATGTCCTTGATATTTCTTGATTCATTTAAAATTTGTGATTTTTTTATGATGCCACGCTAGGCCAATCAGGAACTCATTACCCTATGGCAACATGTTGAATATTTTGAAAGTACTTTGACTCGAAAACACCTTCCAGTGACATTAATTTCGAAATATTCAACAGTTTGAAGCTGTTTTAGTGACAATGTTACTGATGTATGCATATGGCCAGACTCATGCCACACTTCCGTCAATACTATTTCCAACAATGGGACACATGATATATCAAAATCGCGATATATCTACGGCAATCTCATGCACTCTATTGTACGCTTAATGTACATCTCAAACACGCACGTGCACAAACACACAGATTATTTAACTATTTAATGGTCAAGACAGCCAAAAACAGCCTCTGCAGTGGTCTTGAGGAATATCCATTTGCAGGAAGAGGTGTTGTAAATTTTCATAAATGCTCTTCTCTTGGCCTGCACATGGCAATATTTTGATATCCGTGACCAAATTTGACCGATAAAGGGTTAAACATTAACATACAGTGGGACATTCTTAAGTAAACTAGAGTCCTGGCCCTGCGCATTAAGCGGGGTGTTTGAAAAACTTATTCCATCTAATTCTCAGATAAGATCCTGGCTGCCGATCATGGGACGACATTCAGATCACTAAATTAAGTCATCATTCACTTCACACACTACCAGACTACTAGCTAAGTAGCTAACACTATCTGCTATAATACACACTAGCTAACACCCATTTTCAGCTAACTTTCTCTGTCTGCTATAGCTTACGTTAGCTAGCGCCTGTTATAAGGATATCCAAAAAGACTAACCCACAACTCAGCACTACTTTCCCAAGACTTGTGTAGGGGAAACAAAAGGACTCTTCAAACTGAGCAATCAACAGCAATTCAGCAATAATACTTAACCCTAGGACGGAGCATGTTTCTTACTGCATTACCCAGGTTTGAAGATGGGACCCATGTGCAAACAATCACTCCAATCAGGATGAAAAAGAAAGCATACCGGATATATAATCCCCACACCATGGAGTCTCTAGGCACCAGCCATATGGTTAAAGAGCCATTAGCCAGTAGGCTGCACCCCCCCCCCCCCCCCTAACCCTCTATCCCCCTATCCAACATTATCAACTCTTCAATAAAGCTTTTTTCCAGAACACATTTACCACATCAATGAATGACGTATCGGCAAATTTTAATAACGTCACACCTTTAGGATGCCAGGGCTAACTCCAGCATTAGCCTACCTATGTATGTCTCACCCTGACATTTCAGAAAAATATAATATCACATAAAAACCTTATGGAAACATGTACCGTACCGTCCCTATTTTAACCGCCCCTCCCAATTATACCGCGCCCCCCCCCCCCCCCTTGTTTTTGAGAACTGTGAAGAAGAAAAAAAAGCTCCAAATTCCCCAAAGTACAGAACGAAGACCAAAAAAAAAAGAAGAAAAATTTGCACGAAATTTGAACACATTTCCACGCTAAATATTTCATACCGTTTTCGCATATGCTTAATGTATAGCGCATATATATCCATCATCGCGGGAGTGAAATTATTAATTGGGACTGCCTAAATAGTGCTTATACTTTATTAAACATCGTTTATTTCATCAAATGTAATCCAGATTTGGATAAAATGGCGGCGCGAGAAGAGAAATAACATTTTGTGTCACGTGATGTATCAGTTTCCGCTTAGTGGGACGACTTAAGGTCGTTACTCGAGTAGTGGCAAGACACTAATATTAGTACCCGGGTAGATATTTCACAATCCACATACATAGGAAGGTAGCTTCGAGTAGCTACGAGTGACGGCATAAACTCGGCCTATAGCGGAAGCTGATTAATACTCGGAGGAATCGTCTGCGTTTTACAGACCTAATTTAATGGACTCTGGAACTCAGAATGTACTGTCTATATATATATAATCAATACGTGAGCATTATACATTTATATCCGACCCACCCACCGGGTACCCTACGGTGATCTACGGTGAATTTTTCTCCTTAATTAAGCCGGCGGTTAAATTAGGGAAAATATGCTATATAAATCCTATGATGAGCTTCCCACATGGAGACAAACGCCATAAAGTCAGATCGCGGAATGGGTTTGGAAACGCCTCTCCCATTGCCATACTATTTACCGCAACAGCCACTCATCCCTACCACTAATTCCCTGTGTTTATACAACAAATGAACCCACTGTGTATATGCACACACATGTGCAAAACAATGGCACACCAAAGCCATTTACAATCAGCGAGCATGTGCACACACATGCTCAGTAACAAGGATGCTGAATTCAGGGTCAAGCTAAGAACAATCAGTGAGCATGTGAATGCCCATGCTCAGTAGCAGGAATCCTGATATCAGGGTCCAGCTAACCAGTGTCAGCCATCTGACTTTTGTCCCCCAAATGAAGACAAGCATCATGTATATTTCAGCATCATGGCTTATCACATTTTACCAGTTTAGCACCTGTTTTATCCTAAGATTCTCTGTCTGTAACATTTGATACTCACTAAACCCTGTTTTACCGTAACTTTCTCTATCTGAATTTATAGTTGATACTAGCTAACACCTGTTTTCTGCTAACTTTCCTGTCTGCAACGCTAGCTAACACCTGTTTTCTCCTAACTTTCTTTCCTGTCTGCAATACTAGCTAACACCTGTTTTCTCCTAACCTTCTTTCCAGTCTGCTCTGCAACTTCTTTCAGCAGGTGTTCATGTCCATATGCAGTAGCAGATGCTATGACAACATAGTGATCGCTCCCCTTGTTCAGCCATTCCTCCACAATCTCACATGTAACCAGGGAGCAATCCTTGCGACTCGGGATGTGGAATGCATTCGGTGTACAGAACGTAGTATCAACATAGAGGCTTTTGAACTCCTTCATGCTGAAATATATTATGAATCTACATTTAATGATGAAAATAAACCACGTCATCCATGCAATGGATGAATCTAACCTGTCAGTCAACTATATGATGTCAATTATGTCACATGTATGCTGTTACAATCAAAATGTGTAATGAATAACGTAACTATGTTTGTCATGAACCTTGAATAGTCTGTCAGTTGAACGAATTGTATGTGTTTACTATTTAACAAACATTCTGTTAAGATTTTGAAACATAAGCAGAAACAACACCCAGTCAGATCAGTTTCAAAATATTCAACCTGTTAGCTGTATATTTACCATGAAATTGGGATTCTGAGAATTCAGGACTCAAAGGCTATAAATCGATACCATCACATGCAAATCATGGACGGAGAATAGCTAGAGATGGGCGGGGCATAGCTAAAAGTGGATGCATCTATTGCAGTACCTACAAAAAATGTTGGTTAGCCAGAATTGATGGCCTTACTTATTTTCATATTACTCTGCAATGTCTATGTTGCATAGTCTGTAGCCTGTTATTGGGCACTTGGACCAAAGTAGGGAATTAGAATAATCCATAAATAGTTAGATACGAGATTAAACATATATTTGAAAACTTCTCACTAATACGCCCGATTCTCAAATTAAATTATCTTACTTTTGCTGTATAAATGACACATTGTTACACTTGATGCATGACCAGCGCCATACAATTAACAGTAATTTCCATAATACGTCTTAACAAACTGTAATGAAATTCAAAAGTATGGCTTACTTGTACAACTACCCTTGCCTCGTTCCCCCTATTATTGGCAGAAATATGACATACACTATCTTACAATAGATGCTGCAATTCACCTTTCCAGAGTACCCATCCATCATCTGACCTCGTATGACGTCATATTCAGCTCAGTGCGTGTATGATGACATCATAATCATTACGTCACAAAGGGTTCCATATAGACCGTTATCAAATCTCAAATGGTCCGACGCGTTGTATGAATTGTATGTCTTTGTAATTCTTTGCTATTTAATAAACATGCTTTAGGCAGCAACAGCGCCCAGTCAAATTAGTTTCAAAATATTCAACAGCTTACCTGTGTATTTTTTTTTTAAATTGATAGTCATTGTGTTCAGAAATCGATCGATCCCAACACGAGCGAGGTGTGGGTGGAGCTTAGCTAGAGATGGGCGGGGTATAGCTAAAACCGGAAAGGTTCATTGTCACTAAATCTTGATGAATGTTGTGCAATAGTGGAATGGATCTGTTGATATCACTGAAGTAGCCTGCCTAGTGTGGTATGACACTTTGCTCGAGTTCTGTCAGAGCAATTTTCTGCTCTAGTTTTTTGCTCTGAAGTAATAATCTGTATACATACTTATCCCCATTCTTGAATGCTTTAACTCTTCCAGCATCGCCTGCCTCCCATCTGAAGTCCCCTGTGTAAAGCACAGTACCCTCATCGCCTTCAAACAGAAACCTGGGACATAAATACATTTCAACTGGTAATTGTAAAATGAGGGAAAGCTTAATGTATGAAATTTGAATGAAACTATATAGGGTTTTCACTTCTTTCTCCGCTTAAAAATCCATAACTTTTCCTCGAACTACTAATTTCCACGACCTCCATAATTGCAAATTACTCACAAAATATATATTGTGAGTAATTGGCAACTAATTTGATATATATGATATGAACTTTCAAGGTGTTGTATTTTTGTCGATTTAAAAAGTAAATTTCGCTACGTGTACTTTTCCATCATGTCCATGACAGTGTTCATTTTCCAGGCTTTGCGTTTAAATTGTCGAATTTCCTGCCCTTCCAGGATTTCCATGACCGACCTGAACCCTCTGTAATTCGGCTGTGTATCCTTTCAGAATGGACTGCAGGGCATTATAATCAACACCTATGGCATCAAGAATCTCAGACACATTCGTTTTGAAAGCAGACAATTCAAGTATGTTTGAAATATTCAACAGTACATTTTATTTTTCTAGATACATGTTACACTATTTCTGAGCTGCACTCTATACAGTACTATATGATAAGTATTATTTATAAAGAAATCCTGTAGGCTTCATGGTAAGCAACTTT
Source organism: Chaetoderma sp. LZ-2023a (assembly GCA_034401795.1). Lineage (NCBI taxonomy): Eukaryota > Metazoa > Mollusca > Caudofoveata > Chaetodermatida > Chaetodermatidae > Chaetoderma > Chaetoderma sp. LZ-2023a. The sequence continues at coordinate 65,863,584 of CM067371.1, forward strand.
GTTTTTCCGTGCTCCACACATCAATCACAATGGACCTTTCCAGGTTATCCATCCATCATGACGTCATAATTAACCACATGACGTGTAGGATGACATCATAATCTGGATGTCATGAATGGCTCGAATTACTATGTCTTTGCTATTTAATAAACATACTGTTGAATATTTTGAAACTAATTTGACTGGGCGCTGTGGCTGCCATTGGCAGCAACAGGATGGCAGCAACAGGGCCCAGGTCAAATTAGTTTCAAAATATTCAACAGTATACCTGTATAGTTTTCTGGAAATTAATAATCAGGGAGTTCAGGGATCAATCGATCCCAACACAAGTGTGGGTGGAGATTAGCTAGAGATGGGTGGGATATAGCTAAAGCTGGAAAGGTTCATTTGAATCACTATATCAAATCATCCTTCACTTTGAGTAAGGCTTGACAAAGAGGCAATTAATTAACTCTTTAATGGTCAAGTTTTGTCAGAGGCAGATGCAGGCCAAGAGATTATTTTGAAAATGTTACCATTGGAACGACTGGTTGGGTTATTGATGAAGTTATTCCAGTGGTAAAATTTAAACAAGAGACCCAAGGGCCTGTGACGCTCACCTGGGCCATTAGCATCCAAACTATTAGCATTTAAATAGACATAATGGATAATTTTAGGAAAATCCAAGATGACCACCAGACAAATTGACCAAACAAGATTATCGTTTGGATCCTACCACCATAGGATTGATCCACCCATGTTCTATTGTTATCAGGTTATTAATTAAGGAGTGAGATTTTAAATGGTTCCAGAAAATTTTCAGTAAATCCAAGATGACCACGAAAAAAATCAACCAATCAAAATTCTGAATAAACGTTTGAGAGGCTACAATCATAGGATCCATCCTGCCAAATTTGGTTAAAATCTACCAAGTGGTTTAGGAGGCGACACATTTTAATGGATTTCTGGAACATTTTTTGGAAAATCCAAGATGGATGCCAAAAAGTGATCGATAAGAATTCTCGCTTGATATACATGTATTAAAACCAGCCACGATTAGATCGTTCCACACAAGTTTTGTTGAAATTGGGCTACTGATTAAGGAGTAGCATTTTAAATGTTTCTGGAAATTTTTTTGGAAAAATCCAAGTGGGTCACCCAAAAAATTGACCAAATAAAATGGTGAATACAAGTTCTAGAGCCTACCACTCAACCACTGTAAGCTGTTTCAGCCAAATTTGGTTAAAATCCACAAAGCGTCTAGAAGGACAAGATGCGCTTTGACACTTTCTGGTAAATCTAACATTTTGGCCGAAGAAATTGAGCAATCAAAATCCTGAATAGACATCATGGAGCCTACCATCATATGATCCTTCTAGCCAAATTTGGTTAAAATCCGTCAAGCGGCTAAGGAGATGTGTTACATATAGCCAAACGTAGCTAAAATTTGCCAATCAGTTTAGGAGAAGATGCATTTTAAACGATATCCGGATACAATCCAAGATAGTTGCCGAAAAAAATAAAAGAAACCTGGGTATAAGTTCACTTGGGCGTTCTGGTCAGGTGACCTAAAGAGCATTAAAAACCTGATTTTGACTGGCTTGACCATTAAAGGGGTAAGGAGAACAGAGTAGCTCTATACACTATTAACCATTTAATGGTCAAGCCAGCCAAAACCTGCCGCTGCAGCGGCCCTAACTAAGGAAGGTCCTTTTCAAGGCCAAGATAAGACAACATTTGAAAATTTATCACTGGAATGACTGGCTCGATAATCGAGCCACTCATTCCAGTGATAAATTTTCAAGAATTGTCTTATCTTGGCTTTGAAAAGGGAAATAAACTGAGGAGAAATTTGAATTTTTGTGAAGAATCTTGACCATTAAACAGTTAATCAGGCATCAAGTTAGTTTTAGAAGGAATCATTCATCATGATTTGATTTACTGTTTCCCAACACTAAGTCAAGCAGGTGTGTCATGGATTACTTACATTACTGATTCAGGACAGTGGCCTGCTGGTATTAGAGTGTCATGGATTACTTACATTACTGATTCAGGACAGTAACCTGCTGGTATTAGTGTCATGGATTACTTACATTACTGATTCAGGACAGTGACATGCTGGTATTAGAGTGTCATGGGTTACTTACATTACTGATCCAGGACAGTTACCTGCTGGTATTAGAGTGTCATGGGTTACTTACATTACTGATTCAGGACAGTGGCCTGCTGGTATTAGTGTCATGGATTACTTACATTACTGATTCAGGACAGTGGCCTGCTGGTATTAGTGTCATGGATTACTTACATTACTGATTCAGGACAGTGGCCTGCTGGTAGTAGTGTCATGGATTACTTACATTACTGATCCAGGACAGTGACCTGCTGGTATTGGAGTGTCATGGGTTACTTACATTCCTGATCCAGGACAGTGACCTGCTGGTATTAGAGTGTCATGGGTTACTTACATTACTGATCCAGGACAGTGACCTGCTGGTATTCGAATGTCATGGCTTACTTACATTACTGATCCAGGACAGTGACCTGCTCGTATTAGAGTGTCATGGGTTACTTACATTACTGATCCAGGACAGTGACCTGCTGGTATTTGAATGTCATGGGTTACTTACATTACTGATCCAGGACAGTGACCTGCTGGTATTAGAGTGTCATGGGTTACTTACATTACTGATCCAGGACAGTGACCTGCTGGTATTAGAGTGTCATGGATTACTTACATTACTGATCCAGGACAGTGACATGCTGGTATTAGAGTGTCATGGGTTACTTACATTACTGATCCAGGACAGTGACCTGCTGGTATTTGAATGTCATGGGTTACTTACATTACTGATTCAGGACAGTGACCTTTGTTACTGATCCAGGACAGTGACCTGCTGGTATTAGTGTCATGGGTTACTTACATTACTGATCCAGGACAGTGACCTGCTGGTATTCGAATGTCATGGGTTACTTACATTACTGATCCAGGACAGTGACCTGCTGGTATTAGAGTGTCATGGGTTACTTACATTACTGATTCAAGACAGTGATCTGCTGGTATTAGAGTGTCATGGGTTACTTACATTACTGATCCAGGACAGTGACCTGCTGGTATTAGTGTGTCATGGGTTACTTACATTACTGATCCAGGACAGTGACCTGCTGGTATTAGAGTGTCATGGGTTACTTACATTACTGATCCAGGACAGTGACCTGCTGGTATTAGAGTGTCATGGGTTACTTACATTACTGATCCAGGACAGTGACCTGCTGGTATTAGAGTGTCATGGATTACTTACATTACTGATCCAGGACAGTGACATGCTGGTATTAGAGTGTCATGGATTACTTACATTACTGATCCAGGACAGTGACCTGCTGGTATTAGTGTCATGTGTTACTTACATTACTGATCCAGGACAGTGACCTGCTGGTATTAGTGTCATGGATTACTTACATTACTGATTCAGGACAGTGACCTGCTGGTATTGGAGTGTCATGGGTTACTTACATTACTGATCCAGGACAGTGACATGCTGGTATTAGAGTGTTATGTATTACTTACATTACTGATCCAGGACAGTGACCTGCTGGTATTAGATGCCATGGGTTACTTACATTACTGATCCAGGACAGTGACCTGCTGGTCATGGGTTACTTACATTACTGATCCAGGACAGTGACCTGCTGGTATTAGTGTCATGGGTTACTTACATTACTGATCCAGGACAGTGACCTGCTGGTAGTAGAGTGTCATGGGTTACTTACATTACTGATCCAGGACAGTGACCTGCTGGTATTAGTGTAACTGTCACATGCTGCTGCTGCTGTTCATCGTTGTCACCCTGCAATAAACGCGCACAAAACAATAATAACAAATGCAATGTTCAAAGTTATTAATTTTATCACAAACAGGAAATGGTTTTCTATAATAATTTGCGCCAGGTGCACATGCACACATAATTTTGCAACTGTTATAAAACAATCTGACTGCATTGATGCTCTACCCCACAGATAACGTTTCTCAAGCACATATGTTATTGCAGGTAAACTAGTGTGTGCATGTATTTGAACATTCATGAAACAACAGCAGAGAAATCATACATTACAAACCCGCGCCATCCCATTTTGTCACATTTTTTTATTTTGATGAGAATCCTAGTGTATGGAGATACCCTTCCTTGTGTCGCACGCGCGCGCACACACATGCGCGCGCACACACACATGCGCGCGCACCACACACACACATACACCTGAATGCAATACACTCTTCCTCTTCCAGAGTGAGGGTAATTAGCAATGATGTACTTTACTGCACAAGATTAATATACTGGTACTGATCTTACCTGCTCTTTTGAAACTGTGACCAAGGCAGGAACACTCACTTCCAACTGTTTCTAAAAGAAAAAACATTATATAACAGTTAATCCATTTCATATGTTATAGGTGATGATTGCCAAACCAACACTGCTGCTGCTACTAGTGCTACTACTGTTATTGCTACTACTGCTGTTGCTACTACTGCTGCTGCTACTACTGTTGCTGCGACCGCCATCACCACTTCTACTTCTTCTACTACTACTACTACTACTACTACTACTACTACGACTACTACGACTACTACTACCACTACTACTACCACTACCACTACTACTACTACAGTTGCTCCCACTACTACTTTTTATCATGGACAGACATACTAATCAGTGGCTGGCTGCTTCACAGTTGCATGCGCTATAATAGGTCATGCTACTTCACAGTTTTTAAGGCTATACTGAATGGCCTGAATCATGCTATAAGCTACTTTCACTGCTATTTCAAGAGTGTGCATGGATATTTTTCCATAGACTAAGTTTCAAACATCTAATATTTATTTCCAGGATAAAAAGTCATTTACCTAGCTCCAGATCTCCGAATACAACTAAATATATTAAATTAAATCAAATTCCTTTCTATCATTAAAACACAAACCACGTATGGCTCAAGATGCTTGCATGAAGCATCAGCCAGCATCAGGATCCGTGTTATTTCTGAACAGTACACTGAAACCGCATTATTTCTGAAATTGTAATAAAACATTTATTTGCATCAACACATATGTATCTGAATTGCCCCGCTTAATAGGGGCATATGGGTTCAGGTTTAGAATACAAACTTAACGTGAACAAAAATGGCAAGCAACGGTTGCTAAAATGTATACCCAGGCTGTCACTAGAGCTGCACGATATACCGATCTTACACTGTAAACCGTTTCAATGTGGTGACGGTTTGCAATCCGCCGCAATCATGCTCAAACCGCTTAATAAAATTTTGGTTTCTCCATTTCTGATTACCGGTAATCTTTTTTAATTAGAAATATTGCTGCTAAGTCAGCCTCTGCAGTGGTCTTGAGAACTGTCAATTTGCCGACCTAAAGAAGTCTGTTTTTGACATTTTACCACTGCAATGACTGGCTCGGTACTGAAACCAGACACTAGGTAAATTTTCAAAAATAGTCTTCCTTTGTGTGCAAATTTCATGAGAAAATTCTAAATATATTGACCAAATTAGTGAATCTAATGTGACTGCAAGATGCTGCTGTTGTTTGTAGCACCAAATCTCAGTCAAATTACTTTCAAAATATTTAACAGACACGATAATATTTATAAAATTGTAAATGATTGACTTTCTATTGGTCTTTCGTATTCACTGTTAACATAATCTAATTGATTATGAAATGATTTCTCTCCTTAATTCTTGTATACATGATTGACGCATGTTTGGTGGGTAATGGATGAGTCTCGTGCTGCATGAATAATTCATTATCACAATTCCATTAGAATCACACAATTAATTACCTATATTGTTTAAGACTAATTGTTCAAACCCGCTAATCTAAACAGGTAAACTAGTAAAACGTGATAAGCCACATCGCTGAAGTATACCTGACGCTTGTCTTCAGTTGGAGGACGAAAGTCAGATGCCTGACACTGGTGCAGTGCCTCCTATTTATAGGCCACGGAACCCTGACAAGGGTCCCTACCACTGAGCATGTGCGCGCACATGCTCACTGATTGTTCTTACTTGGGAACCCTTGATTAGCTGGGGACCCTTGATTCAGGGTCCCTGCTATTGAGCATGTGCGTGCACATGCTCACTGATTGTCCTTAGTTAGGGACCCTTGATTAGCTGATGAGCTCCCTACATGGAGCGAAACGCCAGAAAGTCAGATCTCAGAATGGGTTTGGAAACTTCTCTCCCACTGTCCTACTATTTATTGTAAGAGTCACTCATCCCTACCACTACTTTCCTGTTTATACCAAAAGGGAACACACTGTGTATATGCACAAACATGTGCAAAACAATGGCACACCCAAGCCATTTACCCTTCAAATGCTGACACTCGTCAGTGGTAGGGGCCCTACATACAGGGTCCAGCTAAGAACAATCAGTGAGCATGTGCACGCACATGCCAGTAGCAGGGACCCTGAATCAAGGGTCCCTAGCTAATCAAGGGTCCCTGGATAATCAAGGGCCCCCCCGCTAAGAACAATCAGTAAGCATGTGCATGCACATGCTCAGTTGCAGGGACCCTGAATCAAGGGTCCCCAGCTAATCAATGGTCCCTAACTAAGAACAATCAGTGAGCATGTGTGCACATGCTCAGTGGCTGGGACCCTTGCCAGGGTTCCATGGCCTATAAATAAGAGGCCCTGCACCAGTGTCAGGCATCTGACTTTCATCCTCCAACCGAAGACAAGCGTCATGTATACTTCAGCGACGTGGCTTATCACGTTTTACAAGTTTAAATTAATCAGCAAAATATGGTAGGAGCCAATATAGACAATCTCCACCCAGAGATATTCCTGCGCTCCATTTCAAAGCTAATTCTTCTCACAGAAGTAGCATGAGAAGTGGGCGACAGGTACCTCGACACCCCCCCCCCTCCCCCTACCAACATATATGTAAGGGAAACAAAAGACCTCAAACTGAGTAGTCAGGGGCACTACAGGGATGTCCAAAAAAAATCCAACCATAGCTCAGCACTTTACTTTCCCAAGACTTATACAGGGGAAACAGTGACTTCAAACTCAGGATTCAAGAGCAATACAGCAATACCTAACCTTAGGACGGAGCATGCTTCTTACTGCATTACCCAGGTTCTAAGAGGGGCACCATGTGCAAACATAAGCACTCCAATCAGGAGATGAAAAGGAAGCATACAGGATATATAATCTCAACACCATGGAGTTTCTAGGCACCAGCCATATGGTTAAAGAACCATTAGCCATGGAGTTTCTAGGCACCAGCCATATGGTTAAAGAACCATTAGCTGGTAGGCTGTCCCCCTACCCCTTTGTTCTTATAAATTCTTTTAAATAAATTAATCTAAACAGGTAGGCTACATCACGACTTCGGAGGGATTTTTAAATTGTCACAATTTGGATACAAACTAAACATGTTTATTGCCTCAGTCTGTATTTCTGAGTGACTCGATGGCCGTTTGCCATCAGAATGCTAAAATGATAGTAATTGATTGACAGTTTATGCTGTGTGACACCAACAATTTTCAACAAGCAGTATAAAAATAATAGCACATTCTTCAACTGATTAATGAAAATTAAGGTAATATCCCCTTGTTCAACACGTGACGATTAAATAATCGATAAATTTTGCACATTAGAATTAAATTTAATCAATTATAAATGGAACATAAATTATTGTTAGTCGGTAAGAAGCTAGATTTTAACAATTACTGGGGCAATCGGAAATTAATTTTATATACCCTATTCCATGCTTATAAAGAAAGTAAGTCATGAGCGTGTATTCTGGGCTGAAGATTCCAGACAACAGTCACACGTATATACATGCTACGTGCTTATTGAAAAACTATTATATACAATAATTGTACCCACTCATCCTTGGCCCCACCCCACCCCATAAAACTGACATACGGTTCAAGCCGGTTTGAAAATTGACATCGTGACCGGTTTGACATTATGCCATATCGCACAGCCTTAGCTGCCACCAATTTCGGCCACCATGCATTTCAAATACAGCTCAAGTTTTACAATGGAGGAATCTTGTTTTAACTATGCCCTATCCATCTCTAGCTAAGCTCCACCCACGCTTTGTTCATGTTGCGATCGATCAATCCCTGCACTCTCTGAATCTCAAATTCCAGAGAACTATACGGGTAAGCTGTTAAATATTTTGAAACTAATTTGACTGGGTGCTGTTGGTAGCAAATAAATAGCAAAGACATACAATTCATACAACCTGACGGACTATTACATGTGATCGTTTAAGATGGACTAAATCAAGTCATTTATGATGTAATTGATTATGACGTCATATGATTGACTGAGAAACTGGATTCCTCAAATCACATTGTAACTAGTTGAGATTGCATCAAATTCAACGCAAACATGATCCACATCAATGGCTAAGAGCTACGGACAGGTATTACAAGGGATGAATTTAGGCAGTCATTCTTGGGTTGCTAGAGTATCTCACAAACTGCCAGGTGTTCTACTCAAGTAGGTACTCTAGACAACATGCATCAATGGGAAGGCAGCCTACATTACCTTCTTATACAAGTAGTCGTGGCATTAGAGTATTTTGGCATTGACAGGAAATCTAACCCACAACCTGTGAGAGCACCTAGCATCATAGCCGACAAACTCCTCCACCACACCAACGCCGCAAGACTTGTTTGTGTGGTGGGAGTGTTTGTGGGCTATGATGCTAGGCGCTCTCGCCGGTTGTGGGTTCGATTTGAGCGAGCGAGGGAGGGGGGGGAGGGAGGAAGGGAGAGAGGGGGAGAGAGAGGGAGGGGGGAGAGAGAGAGAGAGCGAGAGAGAGAGAGACAGAGACACAGACGGGCTAAACTCACCCCTAGTACATCAAAAAAATTCACAAAATTGGATAAATAAACAGAATTTAAACCAACAAACCAACACAATTTTTAAATGCTATCTGATAATAAAGCCCTGCATACAGATTAATGGACCTTTCCAGTTTTAGATATGCCCTGCCCATCTCTAGCAAAGCTCCACCCACACCTCACTTGTGTTGAGATCAATCGATCGCTGCACTCTCTGAATCTCAATTTCCATAAAACTATATACGTTAGCTGTTGAATATTTTGATACTAATTTGACTGGGTGGTGTTGATGCCATAATCAAATTCGTTTCAAAATATTCAACAGCGTGTTTATTAGATAGTAAAGACACACAATTCGTACAACGTGTCAGATGATTAAGAGTTTAAGACAGACTAAATCGTATCAGTCATCCTGTAATTGATTATGACATCATCTTACACATCACGTAGTTGATTATGACATCATATGATCGATGGATAAACTGGAAAGGTCCATTACTATATTGATCAATGTACTTACTGAGATTGTAGTCGTCTCAAGAACTTGTCTGATCGTAAGCCAATTGTATGATCTGTAAAACAAACAGGTGTGTCACCAGGGTTAGAAATTAACCAGGGTTAGAAACTAACCCGAATTATCTACCAACCAGAAGATCTAGTGACTTGTAGATTCTGGTAGCACTAGTGATTATTGGCTAAGTCTTACATGACGGATTCGCTAATTACCTTAGCCATCTATTACATAATTACAACCATGTGTTATTCAATGTTGCATGGTAAATAGTCTAATTTTGCAGACACATTTTCGCTAAGTTGTTGCAATAACAATCAGCAATACAATTTGTTCCAGGGAGGGAGGGAGAGAGAGAGCGAGAGAGATGGAGAGAGAGCGAGAGAGAGAGAGAGCAAGAGAGAGAGAGAGAGATATATGTTGTAGAAAACTGGTAGGGGTAGTAATTTTGATGTAGTCAGTGGAAAGTTGTATCATAACCATACAAAATTTGCATACGTATTACACATCAACCAGTGTTCTTAACAAGAGGCCAAAGGGCCTGTGATGCTCACCTGGACCATTAGCATTTGAACCATTTGCACTAGACATAATGGATAATTTTCAAAAATCCAAGATGTCCACCAAAGAAATTGACTAATCAAAATTCGGGTTTGATATGTTGAATTCTACCGTCTTAGGATCATTCCACTCAAGTTTCGTTGACATCAGGCCATTTTAAATGGTTCCAGACAATTTTCACAAAATCCCAAATGGCTGCCAGAAAATCGACCAACCAAAATTCAGAATAGAAATTCTAGAGCCTACCACAATCGAATCCTTCCAGCCAAATTTTGATATATGGTTTTGACAATTTACGGTAGTTTTCATAAAATCATTGATTTTCATCCGAAAACATGACCAAACAAAATTCGGAAAAGAAGTTCTGGAGCCTACCATTATGGGGTCATTCTACATGTAGTTAAATTTCATTGAAATATATCAAGGAGAGGAATTTTTACAATTTCCAGCAAATTTTTCATAAAATCTAAGGTTTTCATGTTCTGAAGCCTAGCCCCCCATAGGGTTCTTCCAGTCAACTAGTGTTGAAATCTGTCAAGTCTGTTAATGAGAAGTAGCGTTTTGACAAGATTTTCACCCAAAGAATTGACCAATCAAACTTCTGTACTCAAGTTCTGAAGCCAACCCCCAGAGGCATAGGCTCATTCCAGCCAATTTATGTTGAAGTCTGCCAAGCATTTAATGAAGAGTAGCGTTATGATAATTTCCGGTAAATTTTTCATAAAATCTCAGATTTTTACCCAAAGAATTGACCAATCAAAATTCTGTATACAAGTTCAGAAGCCTACCCCATAGGGGTCCTTTCCCTCCAGCCAAATTAGGTTGAAATCTGCCAAGTGTTTAATGAGTAGTGTTTTAAGCAAAAGTTACAGATGGATGTTGGATGGATGGATGGACGATCACCATGGTATACACTCACAGGCGAGGTAAGAATTGCGGAAAGCTGCTGCAGGCGTAGAAAACTGCCTTAGACAGCAACAGTAATACTGTTTTCAAACTTCTAGAGGTCTTGCAGAATTAATTGTCACTAGCATGTTTGGTTAGTGGCTCATCAAGCAGGTTCATGATAATTTCAGATAGATTACTCCTACCCATGTCGGTGATTATATGCGCTAGTGAAGCGTTTTAAAGGATTAACACTTTAATGGTCATGCCGGCCAAAACCGGCCTCTGTTATGGTCTTGTGGAATGGCCATTTTGAAAATTTACAGAGCCAGTCATTCCAGTGAGAAATTTTCAAAAACTGTATTCTCTTGGCCTGCAAATGGACATTCAATCGGCAGATAGTTAAATTTTCTTGACCAAATTTGACTATTAAAGGATTAATGGAACACAAAACAGTGGTCTGAAAAACAGATATTCATCAAAACAAGTTTTGGGGGTTACAGAATATAGACTCTTCAAGACACATGAGCTGTTAACATCTTATGTGAAAGAGCCATCTTTGGGTCCTCAAATGGCAGAAGATCTTAGTACAAGTGACCTGACATCGGATACAGTCAGTGTTTCTCATAAGACTCTTAAAATGCAACTTGGGACCCCCAAAAGCTGTGGCAGTGCCTCCCATGGGACCCCTGAAGATTTTGTATGATTGTTAAATGCTAATTAGATTTATAGGCTTTTGCACAAACATACCCACAAAACCTAGCATTGTACCCTCATGATTCATAGCTGTAGGCCCATAGTAATCTCTAATTTTAGCATGGATGAGAAAATCTGCATGGGAATCCCAAATTTCAGTTTGGGACCTCAGGATTGCATGATGGGGCCCATAGATTTCGGTGTGGCATTTCCTGAGACCTAAAAAATTTAGATACCATGAGAAACACTGGGTACACAAGTCTTTCCAAAACAAAATAAAATGTACCGTTGGATACTTTGAACATAATTGGGTTAGAAGACAGTCTTCCAATCCAATTATGTTCAAAATATTCAACAGAAAATTTCTTACATCATGTTCCAAATTGTACTTCTTCTTCTTTTCGTTCGCTGATCATACCGCCAGTCCTGTAAGTGACTATCGCCATGATCATAAGCATTAAGTGCGTGGATCCATGGTTTATTAGAGTGCGCCGTGCGGCCTGGAACCTCCGTCTTCAGCACTCGAGGTTTCTCTCAGGGGTACCTCACCCTTACCTCCTTTAGTCGCCTCTTACGACACGCAGAGGATACGGAAGGTGTATTCTAAGCCCCACCTACAGGGCAAATTCCAAATTGTACTAACTAACATGTTTCTGTTTTGTTATTTGAAACATTTTAACTTATTTACGAGCTGTACTGCATGCCGTTAAGATCCACATATACGACAAATGTCAGACAGTGGATCGCTAGTTTAAACCAGACCACGGGTCTTAACACTTTAATGGTCAAATTTGGTCAAGAAAATTAAAATATCTGCCTACTGAATGTTCATTTACAGGCCAAGAGAATACAATTTTTGTAAGTTTATCATTGGAGTGATTCCAGTGGTAAACTTAAAAAAATTGTGTTCTATTGGCCTGTAAATGGGCATTCCACAAGACCATAACAGAGGCCAGTTTTGGCTGGCATGACCATTAAAGGGTTAACAAACCATCATCTTTGCCCCCTCCCCCACCATCCTATAGCCAGGTGTCCTTTCAAGCAAGTTTGACTGCATACATGTAGTTTGATAATCAACACTGTACCTGCATGGAAATGTGAAAGGAAGAATGCAGTAGAGCCAAGATTTTGTCCATTGAATCTATCAATGGAGATCTTCTGATACTCCTTCATTCGTCCAAGAAAACTGCTCATGATTCTGCTATGATAATCCCTTCACGCAATTAGCCTGAAATAAACAGAATAATTAAAATAATATTTATATAAAACTTGCTCCATAAAAAACAAACTAACCCTTTAAGACTTATATCAGCCAAAAACAGCTTCTGTAGTCGTCTTGAGAAATATCAATTTGCAGACCATGAAGAGTATTTTTGGAAATTTTCCACTGGAATGACTGGCTCGGTGGCTTGATAACCGAGCCAGTCATTCCAGTGATAAATTTTCAAAAAATAGTCTTCTCTTCGTCTGTAAATTGATATTTTCTATGAGAAAATTAAAATTTTCCTGAAAAAATTTGAGTGTTAAAGGGTTAACAAGAGATCCAAGGGCTGTAATGCTCACCTGGACCATTAGCATTTGATCTAAAGCATTTGAAAAGACATAATACTTTAAATTCAGCAGTAACACGGCATAAAATCCAAAATCAGAATTCAGTACTGTAGAAATGATGTTTAGTGGGAAATTAATGATGAACGCGGACCACAAAATCAGATTGAACCTTAGATTTTAATTGGTCCATAACAACCATGTTTTATTTTACAATTTAAAAAAAATCCAAGATGGCCGCCGTAAAAATTTACCAATCACAATTCTGTATAACGGATCTGAAATATACCAGCCTCATTAGTCTGGTTGAAATCGGCCAAGCAGTTAATGAGTAGCATGTTAAACGATTTCCCACCATTTTTCAGAAAATTCAAGATGGCTGCCAAACAAAAATTGATCAATTAAAATTTTGTATACAAGTTCTGAAGCATACCACTCCAGGGTCGTTCCAGCCGAGTTTGCTTGAAATCGGCTAAGTGGTTAATGAGAAATAGGGTCTTAACTGATTTTCAGAAATCTTTGGAAAATCCAAGATGGCCGCCGGAAAAATTGACAAATTAAAATTTTGTATACATGTTCATAGTATCCTTACAGCCGAGTCTGGTTGAAATTGCCCAAGCAGTTAATGAGAAGTATATTAAACAATTTCCCGTAATTTCCCGAAAAAAAAGACCAATCAAAATTCTGTATACAATTTCTGAAGCATACCACTCTAGGATCCTCCCAAACAAGTTCGCTTGAAATCACTGTAGTGGTTAATGAGTAGGCTTTTAATTGATTTCCGGAAATTTTCGGAAATTCCAAGATGGCCACCGGAAATATTGACCAATGTAAACCCTCGTTAAAAGTGTTGTAGAAAATTTTCGCAAAATCCAAGATGGCTGGCAATAAAATTTACCAATCGAAATTCTGAATACATCTTCTGGAGCCGACCACCATAGGGTCCTTCCAGACAAATTTGGTTGAAATCGGTCAAAGCATAAATGAGATGCGATTTGACAGATGGATGGATGGCCGCCATGGTATAAGCTCACTTGGCCCTTCAGTATGGCTTCACAGTATTGGAAACATGAATACCGGTTATGGTATCAATTTCCATACCGGTATACCTTTAATACTGGTATTATTATGATGGACAAAATAGAGTGAGGCTCCAGTAGTATGATTCCATAGTCAACGTATTTCCTATACATACGAAGTAGGCTTATAACAGCGTTCCTGTAACAGTCGACGCAAATTTCCACAATAAAAGCAATAAATTATACGAATCCCGATATTAAACGCTAAATATTAACTGTCTTCAGTTAAATCATATCTCAAAACGGCTGAAATTCAACCAAATCGTCTGTGCAAATGATTTGAATTTGCCACGAAATCATAACTACTCTGTGTCGAGATCACTTTACTCATTTTCCTGGCTACTTTTGTACTTGAATTGATGTATGTTCCAGAATAATAAATAAACTCTCCACCAAAACGTGTGCCCTATACGATGAAATTGCAATGGGACGAAACCGCCAGGAATCGTGCAAATCTCCGCACAGTGGAACAAAAAGCCATTATAACGCATACTAAATTGACCATAATATGCTGAGAATACATATACCTATGCTCGCTGAGCCTCGTTCTCGTTACAGTAGCTTGTATCAAGCGATATCTAACGTTACCCGCCAACATAAGAAGTGAATATAGATCCCGGGGACAGAAGTTTTTCTCTTATTGTCGGTTCCTCTTTACTTGGGCTATTGGCCGGTCACTACAAAGTTGTAAAATTCCGGGAAATTGCTAACTAACCAGGCTGTAGTAATTGATATAAAATATCACTCAAAATATTCATTTGATACTATGATTTTCTAGAAAACAAGGCCCGAAATTAAAAAATATTAGCGCAAGAAAAGATAGGTTTTAGATATTTTTAACCACCCCCTGTCCTATGAGGTTAATTAAAATAAGTTTTATTCTATTTTTGCGCTAAGTACATTCTTATAAGTATTAATTTATCAATTCCTTTAACCCTAGCCTCTAGCAACAATTTGACAGATACGGATAAATAAGAAAATTTTCAAGTGTGTTAATTATCATTTTCCCGTACGAAGAGCAGTAACTTATCGCATTAGAGAGATATATTATTGGAATGTAATAATGGAAAGCGGATTATCTGCCTAACAGAAGGTTATACCAGTTTTATGTTATATTTCGATATTTCAGTATCAGCAAAATCATACCGGTATGACTACCGGTATGGCTATGATACCAGTATTCAGTATAATATCAGTATATCGTGAAGCCCTACCCTTCAAGCCAGGTGAGCTAATAATTAAGCCGGCCAAAACTGTCATGACAAACGAAGAGTACTTTCTTAAATCGATCAATGGCATGATGGGCTCGATAACCGAGCCAGTCACTCCCCTTGAAATGGACATCTTTTATCACAAAAATGGAATTTTTCTAAAACAAATTTTGTCACTAAAGGGTTAGCGACAAAGCTACAGAACACCTTTAAAATAATTTTATGTTTCCATAACAAAATAAAATCTACTGCTGAATATGAGTACTGTTATGTTATTTTGAACATAAATGGATCGAGACATTTGCAAGGTAGTAATGTCTTGTATTTCAATTATGGTTCAAATCATTAAACAGAAGATTTCTTACATTGTGTTCCAAATTGTAGTATCTAACTGTTTTGGAAACATGTTAACTTATTTATGAGCTTTTCTGTACATGGAAAATAATCTTCTCAATTGCCGCTTGCAGAGATTTATCTAGACGAAATTTAGACTAATGAAAGTGATTATTTAACCCTTTAACCCTCAAATTTGTTCAAGAAATTTTAAATTTTAGAAAACGTCCATTTGCAAACCAGGAAATAACTTTTGATAATTTACCACTGGAATGACTGACTCGGTTATCGAGCCGGTCATTCGAGTGGTAAATTTTCAAAAATAGTCTTCTCTTTTTCTGCAAATGGACATTTCTCAAGGCCACTGCAGAAGCTGTTTTTTGCTGATATTAGTGTTAAAGGGTTAATGAGATTGAGTGAAAATGGATGAAAAACGCATAAAAATATACCATGTTAACTAACCGAGAAAAGTACTAACCATGCATAATTACTGATTCTTGTGAATTTTGAATTCCAAGTCCACAATCAAGATTTAATTTCTTTTTATTCCACACTTGATACAATGACAACCATGAAAGTTAAAACTGTTATTAGTCAAGCCAGGCAAAAATGCTGCCTGCTCTAATTTAGATAGAAATATTCAGTTGCAGACCAAGAGAAGAGTTAGAAAATTTACCAAGACAACTGAGCAAGGCATTTCTGTGCTAAATTTTCACAAATACTCTTCTCTTAGCAGGGGTCGAAATACATGTAAGTACTTTTTTACATGCACAATACAGGTTAATAATGAGTGGTGCAGATAAATTTGTGGTTTTAATGCACTATGTACATGTATATCTCTGGCAACTCTGCAATAATACCACTAACCTTTGTAACAAGAGCATGTACGATAAATTCTTGCTGATCTAAGAAATGTGTTGACAGGAGATCGAACCCACAATCAACGAAAGCACCAAGTATCATAGCCCACACACGCTTCCACAACACCAACGCTGCAAGATAAAGTTCCCTGTCAATGACAAAATAAGACTTTGTCTTGCGGTGTTGGTGTGGTGGAAGCGTTTGTGAGCTTTGATGGTTTAAACGAAATCTAGGATTTCTTTTTTCACGAGAGAGTTGATACTTACCTCCCTAATACTTTTGATATTGCTAAATATTGGCTTTCACTCAATAAACACTCAGATTTAAAACAGTTAGGTGCCCCTACTGGGCAGGGAGTCAGAGCGTAGTCTGGCGGATGCCAGCCCCACCACCGCGCATGCGCAGACTAGCACTTCCTCTGACTAGATTATTGGCTGACACACATGCAACTATTAAGAGCCTGAAGACCGAGCCTCTGTGGGGTGGAGAGGCCGGGTCCGTATCTAGGGAGGTAAGTATCAACTCTCTCGTGAAAAAAGAAATCCTAGATTTCGTTTATTTCACTTCAAGAGTATACTTACCTCCCTAATACTTTTGATATTGCCAGAATTCGAAAGTGAATCTGGCGGGAGGGAGGCGAGGTCAAAAGACCAGCTCATCCCAATACGCTTTTCTGCGTTTAAGGCACTTAAACTTCTGAAACTGTAAGAAAAAACAGTCAGGATTTGACTAACCATCGGATAACACGACCGATGTATGAGAGATGACCGAATGTCATATGCGCTCCCCCCCCTCCTTCCTGGGAGGAAGAGTCGACTGACCTCAATGTCCTATACGCTCTCTACGTACAAGTGCCATGTACTACAGGACAGAGACGAAAAAGCTCCATTTTCGTAACTCTCAACAATGAACCACACAAATACACAAACCATCACCATATTAATAACGGGTAATCGTGACAATACAATCAACAACGGACAACACATGAACAAGACTGACCTTGTTGAAATGGCTGCTGACATCATCTTCCCATCGGTAAAGATTGATGCAGGCCCAAAAAAGTGGGTGTTTCCATAAATTAATTGTGATATATATAAGTAATGAGGAAATCACCTCAAAAAATATAAACCGATTTATTTTTTCAAAACCGACAAGGCGAGAGGATTAGAGGTGTCACGGAGATAATGGTCTGTAAAACTTGACTCACAGTGCCACTGAGCCACCGACATAATATCATCCACAGGGACCCCATTAAATAGGGCCGTGGATGTCACTACGCCGCGGACACTGTGAGCCTTGGCCACGTCAACCTGCTTCCCGGTGGCGGATTTATGGCAAAACTGAATGCATTCCACAATCCACCTGGAAATGGTGTCCTTAGAAGCCCTCCCATGGGGTTCAATATATGACAACCATAACGCTGACTGGTCGGTGCGCCATGCCGCCGTACGTTGTCTGTACCGGCGCAGCGCCCGGACGGGACACCATGCTTTAGAATTAGGATCATATCTAGTTAAAGCAGGCAAAATAATAGGTTGACCTGGATATTTCAACGACTGATTTTTAGCCAAGAAATTAATCCTAGGTAGCAGCTTAAGGCCTTCCCCTGAAACCACAAAACGGTCATCCTCGGCTGATAAGGCATGAATCTCACTCCTACGCCTAGCCGAGGCCGCAGCAATTAAAAACACAGTCTTCAGTGTTAATAGTTTCATAGAAATGGAACTAAGTGGTTCAAAAGGCTTATCACCTAGTACTTGAAGCACTAGCGATAAACTCCAAGACGGAATCACAGGAGGATTCCTTGGTCTTAGATTGCCCATGCCTTTAATTAATACATTCAATGTATTTACTTCATCACTTCCCCTCTTAGCCAAGCAAGGAATAACAGACATTAATGCTGACTTATAACCAGCAATAGAGTTAGGCTTGAGGCTATAGGCATCATAGAGGTGACAGAGGAAATCAGCTACTACTTGAATAGATGAATCCATTGGATCAATACATCTTTTTGAGCACCATTCTGCAAATCTGTTGATTTTATAATTATATGCTCTGGAGGTTGACCCCCTCCTGGCTTTGGCCATAAACATGGCTGCTTGCTCAGAAAAGCCCTCCTTAATTCTAGATTCCTTGACAACATCCATGCAGTCAATCTGAACATTGACGGATTGTTGTGAAGGGCCTTGCCCTGGAAGATAATATCGTCCATCAGAGGCAGAGGAACCGGATTGCAGACCAGAAGGTCCAGCAGATCCGTATACCATGATCGGCTTGGCCAATCCGGGGCGATCAGAAGCACTTGGCATTCCTCTTGTCTGATTTTCTGAAGAATTTTTGGAATCAGGATTGCTGGAGGGAATGCGTATGCATACATTCTCCCCCAGCTGATAGCTAACGCATCTGTTGCGAAAGCGCTTGGATCCGGAATCGGAGAGACGTACGTCGTCATCTTCGCATTCTTCTTCGTTGCGAACAAATCGATGTTGGGTTTCCCCCAATGGTCGAACAGACGATCCGCCACACATTGATTTAGTTGCCATTCCGTGGGTAAAACACTCATCCTTCGGCTCAATGAGTCTGCTAGCAGGTTTAACCTTCCCGGAATATGAACTGCTTTCAAGGTAATCTGGTGATCCAGACACCAACAAAGCAGTTTCCATGTCATCATACAGAGACTGGGCGACTTCGTTCCGCCCTGGCGGTTTATGTAAGTCACAACTGTTGAGTTGTCTGAACGAATAAGAACAATCTTGCCCTGAACTTTCTGTAAGAAATGTTCCAGGCCCAGGACTACTGCTCTTAGCTCCAGTAGATTTATATGTTCCTGTGACTGTTCCAGATTCCAAAGCCCTGATATCGTGGATTCTTCCAGGCAAGCTCCCCAGCCCTCCATCGATGCATCTGTATACACAGTCACCTGAGGGTGGGGAGGGGTTAGCAAAACCCCCGGTAAGAGATTCTCTGTATTCAACCACCATTGCAGGTGGTGAATCAGAGGCGCCAACACTGACACATTCGAGTCCAGCGAACCTGTACTCTGGGTCCATTGTGTCATGAGAAACAACTGGATCGGCCGCCTGCGTAAGGCGGCCTGAGGAATGACTGGTTCCAACGAAACCATCAACCCCAGCATTCTCAAGTAAACCCGTGCCAGGACATGACGACTGTCGCACACTGACTGAATCAACGAGATGAGTATTTGAACTCTCTCCTGAGTAGGATAAACATATCCTGTCTCCAGATCGAAGAACATCCCCAGGTAAACAAACTTCTGGGATGGAGTCAGCTCTGATTTTGGGAAATTGATCATCCAGCCCAAGTCTGTGAGAATTTTCAAAACAATCTCCAGATTGGCGGACAAACTTTCCCGGGTGTGCGCTTTCAACAGCCAGTCGTCTATGTACGTGTGGACTGCTATGCTTCTCCTGCGGAGGTATGCTGTGATCGCAAGAACCACACGGGTGAAAACCCGAGGAGCCGTGGAAATTCCGAAGGGCAACACCCTGAATTCCCACTGTCTGCCCTGGAATGCAAATCTCAGGAAGCGACAGAAACTCCTGTGGATGGGGATGTGGAAATAAGCGTCCTTCAAATCTATCGACGCCGTCCACATCCCCCTCTCCAACCCCGCCAACACCGAGCGCACCGTTTCCATCTTGAAACTGGGCGTCTCGATGAACTTGTTCAATGGCTTGAGGTTGAGAATCGGTCTCCACCCACCGGTGCGTTTTGTTACCAAGAACAGGGTTGAATAGAAGCCCGGACACCTTTGTGCCGGCTGAATAGCTCCTTTTTGTACGAGGGAATTTATTTCCTCCTCGATACACAACCTTTGATCTGGATCTCTCGGAATGGGAGTCCAGACTGGCACCAGAGACAGTCGCGACGGCGGGCCTGTCATCCACTCTGGATGATACCCCACGGAAAGCCATCGCAAGACTAAACGGTCCTGAGTTAACCGTTCCCACTCTTGCATGTGGTCGGCTAGCCGGCCTCCCACCGGTCCACCTAGGGACCGCGGTGGACACAAGGCATGCAAGAGCGGCACTGTCTCCGTCGCCATACACACCGGCGTGGTCCTTACCGCGGTAAGCGCCCTGTCAGGAACGATAACCACGCCCAGATCCTCGCGCGACCCGCCCCGCCCCGCGCGCACCTCGGTGCACGGGCGGCTGCCTGGCTGACGGCGGCTGAGGAGCCTGCGCCCCCCTCACTGCTGGCCGAATCGCACGCGGCCGAGGCCGGCGCTGCGACGGCGGCTGGCCTCTGACTTGGCCAGCACCACCTCGAGCCTGCAGGGGACGATACGCAGGGGCCGCGGCGCGAACGTTAGCACGACGCAGTACCTCAAACTGTTCGCGCAGCGCCCTCTGGTTATTCACCAGGGTGACCGTCTCCTGGAGGTGGCGACATCCCTCACCTCCAAAAAGACCAGGACCCGTCATAGGCGTACGGAGTAGCCTATTATACAGGTCCTGAGACGGGCACAGATTGTCCAGGGCAAATGTGCGTCTTGCCCTGACACTCCTGGTCACCGCCCGCGTCATACAGTCCAGCGCCAGGTTAATACCATCCTGGATGGTTCGCTGGACCGCGAGCGGGCCTGGCTGGCGCGATGCGGATGCCGTTACTACCCCCTGTAACAGCTGGGAGACGTGGGACAGAGCGGCAATCGAAGCCCTCCCACTCTCCTCCGCATCACGCAACGCGGTATTCGCCGAACGCAACGCGTTCGCGCACAAGACCCCCGCGTCAGAACGGGATCCTGGCCGCGTATCCTCACCCAAAGCCGCGCGGTCATCCACGCTGGGCTTGGGTACCACACCGTACCGCTGGTAGTCCAGGGGCACGATGCGACAACGCCTGGCCACCTCGCGAGGGGCCTTCGCGAGACGTCCACTCGTGTTAATGGACGCCTCCGCCGCCTTGAACATGTCAACGACATGCTCCGCCAGCGGCAGAGAAGGCATAGCGTTAGCAGTTGGTTTCCCAGCTAACCACGGCGTGTGAACACGGTGGCTAGCCGACTGCTCCACGGGCAGATCAGGCCTAACGCTCACCAACCACTGGCAAGCGTCATACCAATCCTCCTCCGTGGCTAACTGCGAGCGCTCTACAAGACGGGGTCCTTCGTCTTCCTCCTGAGCGCAAGCAGTAGAGCTTGACGGCGGGTACGCTGATACACCTGGCAAGCCAGGGAAAACATGCGGGCCTGACAGCACCGGCATGAGAATATCACTGGTTTGACCAGGAGCAGGCACCGCGGTAGAGCGCGGGGTATATATAGCCCTACCACGGGCCCGGCCAGCACCAGCTACACTCTCGGCAAGCCGAGGTATGCGGTACCGCTGGCCATCAGCAGCGCCCTGGGCCACCACCTGAACCGCGGACCTTACTCCAGGGTGAGTAATACCGTGGAAAAAAGCGCCTGTATTCCCCGCGAGGGGTGCACAAACGTCTTCATCCATGTCCACGTCGTCAGACGGCGACCCTAGCAGGTAATCCTCATCACCCTGGTCAGAAAGATTAGACCCCGGGTCAGCAAAGAGAGCTAACCCGGGCTGACCAGGAACGGTGCCATAGGAGGTACTGGCCACCGCGGCGTGCGGATACCCCTGGACTGATAAGCAGCCAGCGGGTTCCAGCGACAACCGTCCACGGTCCCCTATCGGCGCGGCAATAAGCCTGCTGCCAGGGCCGTGGAACGCCCCCTCTAATGGGGCCACCTCTGAATCGTCGGACAACGGAAGCGGACTAAGGAAAATCGATCCAGAGGCGGGGATTACCTGCTCCGAAGCCGATGATGAGGACAATAAAGGATCTGGTCCAGGAAGCATGCCACGAAGCAACCCTGGAACCAAATCTTTTATTGTCCTCTTCATCTCTCCCAACATCTCGGTCCGGAAGGTCTCCATATCCACCGCGGACGAGACCTTCCCCTTACCCTTCTTACTTACAACCTCTCGTTTCCGCTTCTTCTTCTTCTCCTCCACTACCACCTTGTCCGTCGCCTGTAAGCAGCACAAGAATTCGGACATTAACTCGCCCCCCCAGTGCTTACATATGTCACAATTAATCAATGGACCACAAGGGCTACATCGATAACACAGATGCGGCCAGAACTTCACATGCATAAAACGTCCACAGGACGCGCAACCCGGTCCCTGAAACAGGGCAAAGGACAAGGAGTATGAGCAACTAGTTAAGCTTAGAAACTCAATCCAACTCAAGGAGAAGGAAAACGATCATAAAGATCAATATACATCAAAAACCAGCCTAGCGCTTGAATTGCTAATAAATACATAGCCAGCTGATTATGACGTCATTAATCCCGTGACAGGAAAAATTCGATCCCAACAAAACATCCAAGTGCAAAGACGAATTGTATGCTGAATGGATAAGTTGACTACACAACCATCAGATACATATAGATAACTCTTTACTGGCAAAAATGTTAATTATCTCCCTTTGATTGTTTACAATAATTAACATCACCACATTATCAATAACTAGATACCTGACACTTTGTATAGACAAACCATCCAACGTGACGAACCGGAAACTCCACCATCTGCACGCCTCTTAACTCTCTCCACCTCATGGGGAAGGAATTGGAACAAGAGGGCAAAGTGAGAAGACCTTTATACCAGGCCTCCAACTCACTGGACATAATTTTTCATTTGGTTAGATAACCTAACAGTGTTAGTAGGAAATGGAACCATGGTGGAGAGAATACTAATTCTCTGGTACTGTGACGTCACCACCTAGCGTCATACAGACCTGTGGACATAAACAGAAAGAGAAATTAGTCCTAGGTAGCACCGAGTTGATATAACCCAACCAACCAAGGCGCTTATCACGGTAAACGCGAGTCCCGGAAACACAATACACCGGGAAGAAAACTCGCTAATTTTACTAGAAGTCACCTGATTTAAAGGTCCTCCGTCCTCCTGTGGCGACGTATTCCTATCCGCCATCCAAAAAAGTGACTAACACTCCAAACAAACACCACTTAAACAGTTTAAGAGAGCGAAAAAGCTATTGAACAAAAAAACATGTGTGATCTCTTTGCCAATAATCTAGCAAAGAGGTAGTGCTAGTCTGCGCATGCGCGGTGGTGGGGCTGGCATCCGCCAGACTACGCTCTGACTCCCTGCCCAGTAGGGGCACCTAACTGTTTTAAATCTGAGTGTTTATTGAGTGAAAGCCAATATTTAGCAATATCAAAAGTATTAGGGAGGTAAGTATACTCTTGAAGTGAAAGGAGCTTTCGCCGGTTGTGGATTCGATCCCCTGTCAATACCAAAATACTGTAATGCCATGCCTACTTGTATAAATAAGAAATGTGTTGAGTATTTTGGGATTGATTTTACTCGAAGCTGTTACATTGCTGCCAAAGGTAGCAACAGGTTTCGACCAGCTTCATGTACAAATAACTAACGGTCTATGGAATGGTCAACAGTCTACCCGTATGGTTGCTTTGAAATGACTGATTGTTAAAAGGGTTGCCATGTCCATAAGTGAATGCTGATAACTTTAATTGTAGGTGAAATCGCAGATGCTTCATGCACACTGTGCAAAAATTAAATGTGTAACAAAATTTTATTTCGACCCCACTCATAGCTTGTAAATAGACATTCAATATGCTAATATTTAGATTTTCCTACTCAATTCACCTTTCCAGAGTATCCATCTATCATATGAAGTCACAATCAGCAAAGCGGCATGTAGGATGACATCATAATCGCTACGTCATAAATTACTCCATATGGCCTGTCTTTACCTCTTAATAGTCTGACACGTTGTATGAATTGTATGTCTCTACTATTTAATAATATGCTATATAGGCAGCAACAGCATCCAGCCAAATTAGTTCCAAAATATCCAATAGCTTACCTGTATAGTTTTCTGGAAATGGATAGTCAGTGAGTTCAGAGATCGATGCATCCAAACACGAGGGAGGTGTGGGTGGAACTTGAGCTGGCGATGGGCGGGGCATAGCTAACAAGTTTTAGTGAAACTCATACGCCCGCAGGCATACTTGTTTGAGGAATGCTAAATGTGAACAGTTTGTCTTTGATAAATAACACTTCATCTATCCCTAAAACATCTGCTGAACAAAAAATTGTGAGTGTCGGTTCAAAACTCTTCGAGATCTGAAGCGGACAAGAAAATTTTGACAAATTTGAGCTTTTCAAGGGAGATAACTCTAGAAAATATGGGCAGATTTTATCGAAATGAAATCATGACACTTCATCTATCACTAACACATCTGCTGAAAAATAAATTGTGAGTGTAGGTTCAAAACTCTTAGAGATATGGTGCGGACAAGAAAGTTTTGATGAATTTTAGCTTTTCAGGGGATATAACTCGGCTAAATATGGGCGGATTATGTGGGTGGGTTCAAAACTTTTCGCGATATCGCTCGGAAAGAGAAAACATTGAACGAAATCAATGCCCTTTGTCTATAAGATTGTGAGTGTAGGTTCAAAACTTCCAGATCTGCTCTGGACAAAAATCAGACGGATGGACACATGGACGGATGCATGGACAGACGGCAAGCGCCATCACATAATATGACCTCGCTTACGAGGGCGTAAAAAAATGGAAAGGTGCATTAAAAGTAAAAGCAACATAGACGAATATCATTCATTCAACGATCAATCAACTCACCAACGTTAGTTACTTTTCTGCCAGAGGAAATGACAGCTTGTCCATCAAATCATCGATCCTTTCCTGTAACACCTCTACAATATCCGCAGAAATAAATAAATGTGTTTCGTCTAAATCTTGAAAAATAAATTTGCGTCCAAATTCATTCTTTTCATCCAAATGAAGAAGGAACTGTTTCATTGCGGGGTCACATTCAATAAGAACACCTTTCATTACATTCACCATAGTGAAATCTTTACCTGAAATATAAATGCAAAGACTATATAATCTATATCATAATACATGTATCTTATGACTTCTCCTAATACAGAACTTGAAATGAATCTGGACAAAACACTATCCCAACGGAAAGTTTACTGGCCCTCGTGATTATCAACTCGCTGTTAGTTGACAAATTCTCTGATTTAGTTAGCCAATATACTTATGCACAGAATGATGATCATACTGGGAATGAGTGGTGAAAGAAACCAACTACATAATATGTAGTCACAGATCTCTGCTAAATTGGGTGGGGAGGGGTTGGATTGGGAACTGTGTTGTGTAAGCTGCATTGTGAAAGTATTTGTCTAGCCGACTTTTAAAAGCCTTGAGAGTTGGAGCAGTTACCACGTTGTCAGCAAGACTATTCCAGTGGCTGGTCATCCGAATGCTGAAGAACCGTTTTCTGGTATCACTGTGGAATCGCTGCTAGTGTAGTTTGATGCCATTGCCACAGGTTCGGTCACATTTGTCAGATGGCAGAAGGCTCTTGGCGAAATATATCTTTCTTGCATAGACATGACCAAAGGATTACTAGGATTTTGTAGACTAGACTGAATGTGCTTGGATTTAGGAAGAAAAAGGACAGGCAGATCATGCCAACTACTTTATTTGCTTTGTTGGCTGTTGTTTCGGCATGTTAGTTGAACTTTAATGCACTGTCAACATAGACGCCAAGATCTTTCTCACATGTAGTCTCCTCTATGGTTATAGCTTCAGGATTTTCTGTATGGTCACTATGGTGTACTGGTGTCTGGCATTTGTTCTACACAACTACATTTTCAAGCACTAAATAACTTCGCCAGTTGTCAGCCCATTCTTTCAGGAGGTTTAGAACCTTTGTCTACAGTTACAGAGGAGTGCTTGTATCCAGTTTAGGACTTCGCCATGAATGTTTTACATGTAGTTTATTCAGTAGTCTTTGATGTGGATCAGTCCGATATGTCAAGGAGTTGTGTTGTACAGGAGCGGCATTGACCCAATCCATGTCAACTGACAATTTGACATGATAGTTGACATGCGAGTCATCAGTTTCTGTCTGATGAACCACTCCATAGTTTTGCACATGACTGCACTGGCCTGTAATTATTGGCCAATGCCTTGTTGCCTTTTTCAAAAATTGGTCTGACCTGTCCGTCTTTCCAGTTGTGAGGGATAACTACTTCTTTGAGTGACATGTTAAATGAGATTTCCAAGGGTTTGCCAATAAATTGACTGGTTTCCTTTAGAACTCAAGGGCATAACTGATCTGGCCTTTGTCATTTTGACACGGAAATTTTTTCAAGCCTCTTTCCGATTTCATGTTCTTCAATCATATTTTTAAACATGATTAAATTCTGTACAAAAATAGATATTGGAGACATCATAATTATCTATTTAATCGCTTTGTACATAAAGTCAATCAATATATTGATATAACGATAAATCGTCTGAACCCTAGTCGTCGTTGATGCATGATTGACCTTTGATCTCGGTGAATTGATTATTTTTCATACTGAAACAAATGCCCGCTTTAGCTGGCTCAGTGGCCGCCAAATAAATTGTCCAATCAAAATTCTGTATACAGTTCTGAAGCCTACTACTCTAGGGTCCCTCCCACTGAGTTTGATTGAAATCCTCCCTGTGGTTAATGAGGAGTAGTAGGCTTTTAACTGATTTCCAGAAATTTTCAGAAAATCCAAGACAGCCAATCAAAATTCTGTATACAAGTTCAGAAACCTATTAGACTAGTATTCTTGCCACCACATCTGGTTGAAATTGCCCAAGTAATTAACGAAGAGCAGAGTTTTAAGCGATTTTCCGCCATTTTTTGGAAAATTCAAGATGGCTGCAGAGAAAATTGACCATTCGAAATTCTGAAGCATACAAGTCTAGGTTCCTTCCAGCCAAGTTTGCAATTCAAGATGGCCGCTGGAAAAATTGGCCAATTAAAATTCTGTATACAAGTTCTGAAGCCTACATGTACTTAGGGTCCTTTCTGCCAAATTAGGTTGAAATCCACTACGCGGTTAATGGAGTAGCAATTTAAATCAAAAGTTGACGGACAGATGGACGACAGATGAGGACGGTCGCCATGGCATAAGCTCACTTGGCCATTCTGGCCAGGTGAGCAAACAAACTGTAATCAACCTAAAGGCCTTAGTTATCGATAAAATTAAATATGCGTTTCAACCTGATCCATACAGCAGTTCATGAGATGTCATTTTGGAGAACAAGATGACCACTGGAACAGATATGGCCACTGAACCAATTGACCAATTCAAAATTCTGTAGACAAGCTCTGAAGCACACCACTCTAGGATACCCCCAGCTAAGTCTGTTTGAAATCATTCAAAGCGGTTAATGAGGAGTAGCATCTTAACTGATTTCCCAATATTTTCAACAAATACATGATTTCCGCCAGAAAAATTGACCAATCAAAATTTTGTATACGTGTTCTGAAACCTACCAGCCTAGTATTCTTCCAGGCAAGTCTGATTGAAATTGCAGTTAATGAGTAGTGTTTTAAACGATTTCCCACCATTCTTTCAGAAAATTCAACATGACCGCCAAAAAAAGTTGATCAATCAAAATTCTGTATACAAGTTCTGAAGCATACGACTCTACGGACCTTTCAACCGAATTTGCTTGAAATTGGCCACGTGGTTACTGAGGAGTAGGCTTTTAACTGATTTCTAGAAATTTTCAGAAAATCCAAGATGGCCGCCAGAAGAATTGCCCAAACAAAATTCTGTACACATGTTCTTAAACCCACCAACCTAATATCGTTCCAGCCGGGTTTGGTTGAAATTGCCCAAGCAGTTAATGAGGAGAAACATTTTAAAAATCCCAAAATTGTTCGGAAAATTCAAGATGGCTGCCGAAAAAATTGATCGATTAAAATTCTGTACATATATTCTGAAGTATTCCACTTAGAGATGGCCAATTTCCCAATAACATTGAGAATATCACGACCTTATCGTTATCGTATGATTTCTGAATATCGGCAATATCGGCAGTTGTCTAACTTGTATTTATTAATAAAACCAATATAAACCAGATCTGACTAGTCTGTCGTATTTATTTCAACCCAGTACTACATTAACCGGAGTCAATTCAAAGTTTATAATCATTTACTTAATCTTACTCTATAATGGGCTGTGTTTTTTTCATTAATGTATAGATTTCCCATAATATATTTATTATTCCACATTTTTATTCCATGTTTTATGGTAACAAGAGGTCCAAGGGCCTGTGGCACTCACCTGCATTTGAACCATTTGCAATTAAATAGATATAATAGATAATTTTCGGAAAATCCCAGATGGCCACCCAAAAAATTAACCAATCAAAATTCTGAATAGAAATTCTAAACTACCTTGATAAGGTCACTCTAGCCAAATTTGGTTGAAATATGTCAAGCAACTAAGGAGAAGCAGCGTTTTGACAATTTCTGGTAAATTTTTCATAAAATCTAAGATTTTACCTTTTCTTTTACCAAAAAAAATTGATCAATCAAAATTCTGAATAGAATTTCTAGAGGCTACCACCATAGAATCCATTAGAGAAATTTGGTTGAAATATGTCAAGCAGCTAAGGAGTAGCAATTTCACAATTTCCAGTACATTTTTCATAAAAAATTTGATTTTAACACACACAAAAAATCGGAATCAAAATTTTGAATGGAAGTTCTAGAGCCTATGACCATAAGGTCTTTTCTGCCAAATTTGGTTGAAATTGTACAGACTGGTAAGGAGAAGCAATTTGACAATTTCTGCTACATTTTTCATAAACTCTCAGATTTTCACCCCAAAAATTGATGAATCAAAATTTTAAATGGAAGTTCTGGAGCCTACGACCATTGGGTACTTTCAGCCAAATTTGGTTGAAATCGGTCAAAATAGAACCGAGAAGAGGCATTTTGACCATTTCCAGTAATTTAAAAAATAAAATCTAAGATTTTGACCCAAAATTTGAGGAATCAAAATTTTGAATGGAAGTTCTGGAGCCTAGGACTATAGGGTCCTTCCAGCCAAATTTGATTGAAATCGCCCAAGTGGTTAATGAGGAGTAGTGTTTTAAAACAAAAGTTGATAGACGACAGACAGGCGGATAGTCGCCATGCCATAAACTCACTTGGCCCTTCGGGCCAGGTGAGCTAATAAATGCTGGTGTATTCACAGATTATTTATATTTCTGCGAAATATAAAATGTCAGCCATTTTGATAGATAGACTACATTTAGCCTCGCTTTCATTTTTCAAATCAGAAAATCTCTTCAGCACGCCATTCTGGTGATGTCATTACTAAACTACCAGCTGTGAGTTCTCCATGCATTGGTATAACTTCACCATTATAACAGTACTAAATAGACCACCCTTTACTGAGAATATGAACTCACCATAGCTCTTTCATCTAGCAACCCTCCACCATAAGAAGTAGGACTGTAACGATTCACTGATATATCGGTGAATCGTGATACGAATGCTTATGATACGCATATCGTATCGTGACCTGTCATATCGATACATACGCGATACAAGAAAATATGCCCATGGCGTCCTTCATGCATTAACATTGTCCGGTAAGCTATAGCTAAAGCTATGCATAAGGGCACCATTGCAGGGGTTGATATGTTTATAAAATTGTATCTGTCCCAGGTGACAGGTAGATCTTTTTTGTACCTGTCACCAAATATTTGTACTTGTACAAGCAGTGTACATTTCTAATATAAAACAATAATCTGCAAGTCCGCCACAATAAAAGGCGTAACCAGCTCTAAGGCATTTAGTAGATAGCTTGACCCTTCTTAACTTGCACGCTTTAAACTGACAATCTACTGCAAATGCGATTTACTGGAAATAAGAATTACTATGCACCGGTTTTCCTGACATATAGTCCTGTTCTCTCGGTCGCTCCAAAGCAATGAACCCCTTAAATATTGGGTGGTATTACTGTCTGAAACGTCCAGTAATAATATATTGGGTCATATAATCCGTCAAAGTGGGCGCTAAGATATTGGTTTACTGCGTTTAAAAGCGGGACGTTGACTAGATTTTTCGTTCGCCATAGCCATGAATATTAACCACGAGTCGCGCAGAGATTGGTTGAAATAAATCATGTGATTAATTTGCTATGAATGACGAGGCACGTGATCAAAATTTTACTACAATAGTAATTTTCATTCATGCCTAATGATATCGGATGTCCCGCGAGCCAATCAGAAACTACGAGTGCGCATTATCGATTATTATTAACTATGACTGCGCAGTCGCGCGAGATATTTCTCATTACTGGTGAATTAGCAGACCCCCCCCCCCCCCCTCTAGGCTGATGCGTGACATAATTTTTATTGTTGAAATTAGTAACCGGGATCGCGCCGTTCTGTAAGAATGGAATGTTTACGTTACCGGACAGCTGTACCGGAGCTGATAATGCAATCTACTGGGCATTGACAGATAGAAATTGCGCTTTTAAATAACAGGTTGTCCGGGAGAGCAACCGATGTACAAGATTGACTTGTCCGCCATATTTTTCACTTTCCCCGTTAAGTTCATCATCATCATCATCATCATCATATTCTCGGGACATAAGCCACCAGAATAGCACTAAAAATAATCTATGTCAAATCGCGCAACTCGGCATGTTTCACTGTGCTGGATGTTTATAGAAAGTAAATGCGAAAGCAACCAGATGATAATAAACTATGTCAAATCTCGCAAGTCGGCATGCTTCGCTGCACTGGATGTTTATAAAAACCAAATGTGAAAGCAACTGAATGAGAACACTGGGAAGATTCGCGGGACTAATATTTCCAGTAAAATGTCAGAGAAAACTACAAAATAGATATATATCACGCTCAACTGTGGACGTTTCTCTAGCTTCCTTTTATCTCCATTGTAAGTTTTTTTCACAATACATACCAGTCGCCAGCAACAGGTAGATATTTGTTCTACCTGTCTCTGACAAAAATCGCCTGTCATCGACAGATAGACAGGCAACATTTCAACCCTTGCATTTTCACTAAATTTCATCTGAATATGTTAATTATTTGTTTATCTGCACTGAGGCTGAGAGTGGGGTAAAATGGACAGATAGAGATGAAACTTAATGAAAAAATAACGTATCATATCGTGACCAGTGTATCATGATACATATCGTATTGTGGCAAAACGTATCGCTACAGCCCTAATAAGAAGGGATTACAGCTCTCAGGGCTTGAGTATTTTTTCTCATTTCATCGGCTCCTCTTTACTTGGGAGGTTGCTTATTACAAAACTGCACTAACAGGCTCTCGCAATCGCTGACATAAAATATTACGACGCAAAATATTCATCTGAAATTGTGATTTTGTAACGAATAACGGGTTGAAATGATAAGATATTAGTGCAGGAAAAGATATATCTGATACATTTTTAACCACCACCCCTCCCATGATGATAAGCAAAAAAGCTTTTTCACTTTTTTTGCGCAAAGTGCATTCTTACAAGAAATCATTAATTTCTCAATTTCTCTGGCCTTCCAACAACAAATTGACAGCTCCAGAATACCCTGTTCACATTCCAATCTGACGATGTAATTACAAGGTCAACAACAGCCAATAATAATAAATTGGCTTCATGGTTTGATGACAAAAATCGTTCATGCTGAATAGGCCTACAATGTAGATATATCGGAACTTAAGAAGTCACAAATGTGACCTTTCAATTTTAACATCTGTTCAACACTAATCACAACACGCATGCCCCTATAATACACAGTGCTTTGGAGCATTAGTCGTCCAAGAATCGACACCAGCAGGCACTGTTATGCCGAATGCGTAAAATGTAACCCAAAGAAATAAGACCAGCTGATTATTTTGAAAACAATTAAGACAGATTTTGGTATCTGTGACACCAACTTTCCATCAAATTACTTTCAAATTAATCAGTTTAAATTGGACAAATTATTTTGTGGTGGTGGGGATGGAAAAAAGCTAAATTCGTTGTAAAAGCTAGAAAATTACGAACACAATTACTAGCCTGTTCCATAACTGGCCGTATCCTGCAGTACTTAGCTGTCAAAGTGAATCTTAACCAATCAAACAGCCAGATTTACTGGAAACGCAGATCTAGGGCGTGTTTAACTGGCAACCGTAGATAACTGCAGCTGATTATTTGCCAGCCGAAAATGGTGCATTCGACTTTAAATAATAATCTATAGTTACTATACACCTGTGCAAAAGTTAAGCACCACCCTATTTTTACGCACATGCAAGGGTATATTCATGTGCTATGAAGAAAGCAATAGCATAAACATTTATGTACCCATCCATCTTAGTGCAAGAGGTAATAATGCAACTAGAGGAATGCTGATTATGATGGTGGGGAAACACTGTATGTTTTTGTTTGAACTTGAAAACGAGGCCTGAATATGGTTACGTTGACACAACTGACAACTATTGCCCTACAGTTGACACACGTGGCTAGATTGTCATTAATGGTGTCTGAAAACAAAGTTTAACATCTGTGCACGAGTTTGAGACTGTCATTATTAATACCGGGTATATCCACCTTGTGCCTGGATGACGGCCTGGACACGACGTCTCATGCTGGTCACCAACCGACTGATACGCCATTGTGGTATTCGTTGCCATTCACGATGGAGTGCGTCTGTTAATTCCTGTAGGTTCTGCACAGGAGGATCCCGCCTTCTCACCATGTTTCCCAGAATGTCCCAGATATGCTCAATAGGGTTCATGTCAGGGCTCCTTGCTGGCCATGGTAGGGTTTCGATGGCATTCTGGCGGAGGTATTCATGCACAGCTCTAGCACGATGTGGTCGGGCGTTGTCATCCATGAATATAGGGTGGGTTCCAGGTGCATGATTTACAAAATGAGGGACCACAACTCTATCCAGTATGGAATCTTGATATCTTTGTCCATTTAGTGTTCCAGGTACAGTCAACAGATCCAGCTTACAATCAAATGAGATGCACCCGCATATCATAACGGAACCTCCACCAAATGGAACTTCTTCCATGATGTTACGTTGGTCGTAGGCCGTGCGTCTGGACCTCCATACACGAGTTCGACCATCTGTGGCATGAAGCAGGAACCGACTTTCATCGGACCAGTGTACCCGTCTCCAGGATCTCATGTTCCAGTGTCTTCTTTCGTTGCACCACCTCAGACGCTCCTCTTTGTGGTGTGCAGTGAGGAGAGGACGTCTGACAGGTCTCCTAGCTTTCATGTCTGCAGCATACAGTCTCCTTTTGACGGTAGACATTGACACTCTATTGCGCGTTTCCCATTGCTGGCTGAGCACTCTGCTGTTGGTGAATGGAGATCTCCTAACAAGGCGTACTAGGGCTCGATCATCACGGGCAGTAGTCTTCTTCGGTCTTCCAGATCTAGGCCTGTCCTTCACCTCGTTAGTTTGCCCATGTTTTGCAATCAAACGACTGATTACAGTATGGTTAATGTTCAGCTGTCTGCCAATCTCTCTGCATGACATACCAGTGGTATGCATGCCTATGATTTGCCATTTCACACGATCACTTAACCTTCGTCTTGCCATAGCGGTTCACAATCAAGAGCTAATTCTCTCTGTACATAATAAACCACGGTCATGAACACAAAATTCCTAATCTTGTCGCCTAAATCTGTATGTAATGTTCTACACCTCAAACTGGACTTTTACATAACTGAACACGTGTGCTGTTTCCCGCCACGCACGGACATCACGCGGCGTGAAGTCATGCATGCATGTGCATTTCGTACTTGGAATTATGTCAGCTAACGCGGGGACAAAAAGTATGGCAGCCTAGTTGTACCATCATGTTTCTACGTTCTATTGTTTTTGCTGGTGCTTAACTTTTGCACAGGTGTATATATTTGGCGAGTCGAATGTGACTGTAGACCTAATTCCATCTTTAGCCAATAAGATTTAAGCTTTAGGATTTCCCTTTTGCAAATAGCGAATGTCGATTTTACAACAAAATTTAACCCAATTGAATAAAATGGTGAGAACGGTTTAAAATACAAAGTGTATGCTTGGTTAATATTCACGCGAGAATCAGCAGATCAATTTAATCCATGCTACTACCCATCAGTATTGTTGTAGATGATATGTTTGTGGTATGAACCGTGACCACGGTGAGGGTTGGGTTTTCGTGGCAATTATTACAAGTTTTAAAATACACCATATCTTCAAGCCCAATCGCATAGCCGATATATCGTGATATCATGATCCTACTAACCTGGATTTCTTGAAATCGGCTATGTGGTTAAAGAGGAGTAGGTTTGTAATTGATGTTCCAGAAATGTTCAGAAAATCAGAATCATTCAAAGTGCTTAATGAGGAGTAGCATTTTAACTGATTTCCCAATATTTTCAGCAAATCCAAGATTGCCACCAGAAAAAGTGACCAATCAAAATTCTGTATACATGTTCTAAAACCTACCAACCTAGTAATTTCTTCCAGCCAAGTCTGTTTGAAATTGCCCAGCTGTTAATGAGGAGTAGCGTTTTAAACGACTTCCCACCATTTTTCGGAAAATTCAAGATGTCCATCAAAAGTATAGACTAATCAAAATTCTCTAAATAGGTTCTGAAGCATACGACTCTAGGGTCCTCTCAAGCGAGTTTGCTGGAAACCGTCCAAGTGGTCAATGAGTAGAGTTTTAAATGATTTCCTGAAATCTTCAGAAAATCCAAGATGGCCCCCGGAAAGATTGACCAATCAAAATTCTAAATACATGTTCTGAAGCCTACCACCATAGTATCCGTCCAGCCACTATTCTGGTTGAAATTGCCCAAGCAGTTAATGAGTAGTGTATTAAACAATTTCCCATCATTTTCGGAAAATTCAAGATGGGCACCGAAAAAAATAGACCATTCAAAATCCTGTATACAAGTTCTATTTTCGGAAAACCCAACATGGCTGCCGGACATACTGACCAATCAAAATTCTCATTAGAAGCGTTGAAGCCTACCAGGATAGAATTAGTTCATCCAAGTTTCATTGAAGTCGAGCCATTTACATTGGATGAGTAGCGTTTTAAATGATTTCCAGAACATTTTTTGGAAAATTCAAGATGGCCACCATAAAGATTTACTAATCAAAATTCTGAATAGAAGTTCTGGAGCCTACAACCATAGGATCAAGCTGATGGTTCGAAGCAAATGTAGTACCAATTTATAAGAAAGGTTCCAGATCATCAGTAGGGAATTATAGAACTGTGAGTCTCACAGTCATAGTTTGTAAGATTATGGAAACCATTATTCGAGATAAAATTGTCAACCACATGGAAGTGAATCAGCTTTACTGTGATCAACAACATGGTTTCAGATCTGGCAGGTCATGTGCAACACAGCTACTAGTATTAATGGAAGAATGGACAATGATGTTCAATGACAGAGTATCCTTCGATTGCGTGTATATGTACTATAAAAAGGCCTTCGAGGGCTTCGACAGTGTTCCGCACAAAAGACTATTAAATAAATCGGCAGCATATTGAATTCAAGGGAAGGTCCTAAAATGGATTGCAGCATTTTTAAGGGGTAGAAGATAGAGAGTAATATTGAATGGAATAGAATCTGAATGGACAGCAGTAGTCAGCGCCATCCCACAAGGAAGTGTTTTAGGATCCGTCTTATTCACCATATTCATAGACGACCTAACAGATAATATAAAATCAAACCTAGTTTTTGCTGATGATACTAAAGTGTATGGTAAATCAAGAACAGAGGGGGAGAGGGACGCAATACAGCAAGACATTGACACATTACTGAAATGGTCTGATTTATGGCAGTTACCTTTCAATATAGACAAGTGTAAAGTCGTACACCTCGGCAAGAATAATCTGGAATTTCAATATAAGCTAGACCAAAGCCTGCTAAGTATTGCTGAAGAGGAGAAAGAGTTGGGTGTAGTGTTTGACCAACAGCTGAACTTTAAGAAACAGATCTATGGAAGTTCTATAAAGAAAGCAAACAGTAAACTTGGGATAATAAAAAGAACATTTTGAGATCTAGACAAAGAATCCTTCATCTGGCTTTACAAAGCATTTATTAGACCAACTCTAGAATATTGCTCAACAGTATCGTATAACACAAACAAGAGTGAAATTGATGACATAGAAAAAGTACAACGAAGAGCAACAAAAGCATTGCGAGAACTAAAGGACCTAAGTTATAAAGACACACTTGTCAATCAGAAATTGACGACACTAGCATATAGACAAAAACGAGCAGACCTGCTTCAAACTTTCAAGAGCATCAATAACATCGACATTCTAGATACCAAGACGCTCTTTGAAATTAAAGAAAATAAAGAAGCAGTGTTTTAACAATAGACTACAAGAGAATACACTTTCAAACCATGTAGTGAACGATTGGAATACTCTGCCAGAAAAAGCTGCAACGACATGGTCTCTCAATACCTTTAAAACTGAACTCGAAAAGCATTGGAATAAACATCCTCTGAAATATGACTACGATTATATTGAAGCACCATCACGCATACGCATAAAGAATTTAGGGCAGCAAAGAGAAATGAGGGGTATAGAAGCTGACACTTAGAAGACCCACACAACCAAGGCATATGCCTCTGCTACCACTTGGGGAATGCGCTTCCAATCAGTAAAATGCAACATGATAGGCCTAACAAGAAAAAAATAAACCCATCAAATTCGACTACACACTAAAAGGAACCAGTCTAAGTTTTGTTACATCAGTAAAGTACTTGGGCGTCAACATCACCAATGACCCAAGCTGGGGCAAACACATCACTGAGATCTGCAGCAAATAATACAGAAACATATACACAGCCTCCATAGGGAGGATCATACATGTATCTTCAGATTGAGGACTGGTCACAATCATCTCAATGCACATCTTCACTGTCTCCAGATTACAGATTCTGCACTTTGTGAGTGTCACCAAGCAGAAGAAACAGCAGAAGATCTCTTACAGAACTGCCAGCGATATGAACAGGCTGGGAGAAGCTTCTGGCCTATTGAAGTATCTTTTGAAGACCACTTCAGCTTTCATGCACCAAATAAGGAACAAGGTCTAAGATTATGTCATGAGAAAGATGAACGCAAGAAGAAGTACAGTTTAGGACCCTCATCATATAACTCTTCAGGACAAACTAGAAAATGTGCAATAATGTCAGCTAGATTTATCACCTCAAACTGTTTCCACGAACCAGGCAGTATGACAAATATAATGGAAATCCTAAAACTCCCACCATTGTCAGACAGAATAATGTCAGCTAGATTTATCACCTTAAACTATTTCTACGAACCAGGCAGTATGACAAATATAATGGAAATCCTAAAACTCCCACCGTTGTCAGACAGGAAACAAAACTCCCTTATTTTGTTTTACAAAGGTCTACAGCAACAAGCAAAGACATCATTAGACAGCCTACACTAGGGTGTATATTTTGTCTAACCTAGTATTTCTGGTTCCCACTTCGAGAACTTTACACTTCTCCGGGTGGAAACGCAATAGCTATGTCTCTGTCCACTCGTAAAGTGCATCCAAATCTTCTTGTAAGGTGGCAGCATCTTAATCTCCCTATAGACCTTTGTGTCGTCTGCGTACAGGTAAGCTTCTGACTTTACACATTCTGGCAGATCATTTATAAAGATCGCAAACAGTACAGGGCCTATGACACTACCCTGTGGGACTCCACTTGTCACGTCATGCCATTTGGAGCACGATCCGTTTACTGACACTCTCTGCTTTCGGCCACTTAGGAAGTCTTCAACCTAGGAGCACATCTGCTCACTCACGACCATGTGATGTGATCTATCTTTTTATCAAATCTATCTTCCTATCTATTCATCAAAACTATTTTCAAAATGGTTTCCTATATACCATTATCTACTTTCCACGTCCTATTTTTCTTTTCAGATGAGGCGGATATAAAGGCGAACTATTAACCTAATATAGGATGGGGCAACCAAAATCCATGGCATTTAGCTGAAACTTATACTTTCCTTAGGGCAATCGCCAAACTCATACCAACCAGTGAAAAAGTATATGTACATGTATAGATCGATTATTTTGCATATTCTCTTGCTGCTTATATAAGTTTCCTAGGGAATTTATGTAAAATCTTGTTAGTATCTGTCAATAAAGTTTGGAACCTCCATCAAAATTTACACACTATCTGGCAAGTCAAGACTGCCGAACTCCATAGCAATGCACAAAATAGCATAATAATGCCTAAAACGCCAATAAATGAAACAACTCATGCATTCCACATTTGTTGACAGGGTTCGATCTTCAGTTATGTCCGCTAGTCCGAGACTACCTGATTCCCACACGGACTACTTATAGTCTATTAGTCACATGTCCGGTGGACTAGTGCAAAATTCTTGTCAAAATTATCCATTAGACTCGCCAAAATGAAATATTCTGTGACGTTGATAAACATAATCTTAAAATTGTGGGAAACATGCACCACTGTTCGCAACATAAGCCAATTATCCAATTTCCGTATATAATATGACATAGTTTTAAAATGGCTAATCTAGAGTTATATAAAGCCGTCACTTTGTATTATTCTAAACACCTAAAACCGAATGGTTGCGATAATAAGAGGTTCGTATTTTAGATACTTCACAATAGAAATTTTACGCATCTTATGTTGCGCGGTCATTGTTCAGAACATTATTCGAAAAGAATGTTCGAGATAAGAAGTGTTTTTACGACACTTTACAGTATAAATTTGGCAGATCTTATGTGCCGATATCTTATATTGCATTTTATAATTAAGGATAACATATGAGTGGAGATGGAAGATTTTTCAATTGTAAATATTTCATTAAATATGGCAAACTATACAGAACTATTTCTAAAAACTTGTTTTTTCACACTTATTTTAGTTGGAGAGGTAATTATAGCAATAACTTTTAATATGAAATTTACAACAATTTCGGTAGGCCAAAGTATTACTTTGCTTAATAACAACTACAAGTTCTCTTCACATGATTTAGATTACCAACACATATTAAAAGGTCTGCTCTCTTATTACAGTAAACAATATATTAGCGCTTCTAACCTGGGATTATATAGGTAAAACACTGGCCAAGATTAAATGAACAATATTCTAATTGCAATACCTATCTTGTCAGCACTTCTATACCGTAGTCCCATCTTAATCAAATAGGAAGCAAAAAAAACCCACAGACCCCCCTTGTGGGTTGGTCTGTTGTTTTATTAGCCACTATAAAAACATACTTATCGTTCAATCACTACTTGCTAAATCAATTATCTGCATTTAGCTATCAGAATAAGATTTTTATGCCTGCATACACACCTCCCCATGCCTATTCCTATTAATATGTACCCTCAACCAGGCTACTGGTTAAGTCCACCTCCAGCATACTGACAGCTATACACTGGCACCAGTCTATACTCACCTCATAGTGACGCTTGTCACTAAGCGCGCTTGCGCATGCGCACTGGAGCCCAAATAGGAAACAGATTCACTTTTCTAAATTTAAGTGCTAAATATTAAAGGCCAATTCTCACATCTTACCACGCGGGGTGGTTGAGGCTGGGTCGTAGTGATTGAACGGTAAGTATGTTTTTATAGTGGTTAATAAAACAACAGACCAGCCCACAAGGGGGTTCTGTGGGGGGTTGTTATTACACCACAAAAACATCCATTACCGTTCAATCACTACTTGCTAAACCCGTAGATTTGGTCAGTGCCGCATTTAAACATTAGGTGGGAGGAGATTTGAGAATCAACAAACAAGGATAAAAATTGAACCAATCTTATCCAAATGTTAATAACATAACATAATAGTGCATTAACTCAATCACACCGTGATTAACAAATAAGGAAAACTTGAACTTAAAGAAATAAATAAAAAACAAAAGAAGACTCACCATTACTCACAGACGCACAGTCCTAACGAAAATGGTGGAAAGTGCTTGGTAAATGGTCTTCGCCTTTTTTAGTTAAAATAGTATGTTACGAAAGAAGGAGGCTGCTGCACTCTGGTCTCTGAGATAAAAGGATGTAAAAGTGGATTCAGATTTCCATCCTGCCACCTGCATGACTTCATCTAAAGACGAACCGGGAAAAAGAGCGAAAGAAGTAGCCATACCTCTAACATCATGGGCTTTAATATGGGAGAGGGTAATTTGATCCGGTGAGGCTATCTCCTAACAAAGCTTAATTGTCTCTGGCAATCGTAGATTTTGAGACCGGCTTACATAACTCTTCCGCGTAGGAAACCCATAAATGGGATGGATCGACACTTTTAAAATTGGTTCGCTGTTTGTAGGTTCTTAATGCCCTAACAGGACACAAAAATTTATCGGATAGCGAAGAAGATGATAAAGATTTTAAAATGATCGTACTAGCAGGAAAGCGGTTAAACTGAGTTTTAGATAAAAAGTCCCTTCTGGGATATAAAACCAAACCGGGTCATTCCATCTCAAATCAGCAAGTGGTCCCCACCTGACCATCTCAGAATTGCTTAATATTTTGTTTACAGCTACCTACACATATTTTAGGCGATTATACAAAATTATAGAGTCCAGTTTTACATACTTTTCAAAATATTGCAGTCTGAATAACATAGGGGTGGCGAAAATGTTACAGGGGTTTCGCACATGTTATTTTTTCTGCAACTTTCAAGTCCTAATATCTCCCTTATTATACATGCTAGCCATCTGAAATTTTTATCATTAATTCACTGCTATGTGTCTTACTGGGAAATGCAAAGAAATGCCAAATACCTTTATAAATCTTTATTTAATACTTTACCAAAAACGGCAAAATAATCTTCGACATTGTGCATTTTGCAACTTTTATCTGAGAATAAAACACAAACTGTCTGCAGTTAGGGCTTGCCTTTTCACATGCTTTATGTATCCATATAGATGAACATGCACAGGTGTTTGTAACCTCCTAAGT
This sequence comes from Chaetoderma sp. LZ-2023a, assembly GCA_034401795.1. Classification (NCBI taxonomy): domain Eukaryota; kingdom Metazoa; phylum Mollusca; class Caudofoveata; order Chaetodermatida; family Chaetodermatidae; genus Chaetoderma; species Chaetoderma sp. LZ-2023a. Next base: position 65,904,956 of record CM067371.1, read on the forward strand.
TTATAACTTTTAGAGATATGACTTGTTGAAAACAAGAAAATCTTCACGCATGTCAAGTTTCAGCTGCAAATATTATTAAGAGGGACAGGTGGCACACACTATTGCTATATATCAAAAGAAAGCATATGGTCTAGGCTTTAATTTGATACCTAGAACAACTTGCCCCTATGATTATTTCAGTGTGATACTAATTTAACAAAATAGGGTTATTTTGTCAATTCGCGAATGGTTATCATCCTAGACTTAACTCTGTAAAATAAATTTAAATATTACTTTAAAATGTTTAAGAAACAGGGTGATATATCTAATGAGACATGTTGCTAATATATCTTATTTTTACATTAATATTTATATTTAATACATGTAGATACGCACACAGTGTATATGAACATAATATAGCTTAGCAATTATGTACATATCTACTGACTAGAAAATTTCAAGAAATAGAATTTTACCTAATTTTCTTGTGTCAGTGTTATATTTTCATACCTGCAACCCACTTACCAAGGAAACTCAATTTAAATCAAACTATTAACTGTCTGGTCATTAATATTTTCTTGTTTGTTTTTCAGATTGAGTGACTATGGCATCTAAGATGGCTGCCTGTACTATTGGCATGAACTGCAAAGATGACTGTCATAAACTGACTTACTGCAAAAAGACAGGCTTTGTGAAAATATGTGATTTATCACTTCAAGATAAAGACCTTATGTTTAAACGTTGTGACTTACCACAGAATATGACAGTAACTCAACAAAGTACAGTATGCTTGCATCATAAAAAGTTGTACCTAGACAAATATGAATTCTTAGAAAAGAAGTGCTGTGATCCATATTCTGTTCATGGTCAGCCAGTCAGAGGAAACTTACGTACCTTGAATACCACTGCAACTGAGAAACTAAATAAAACCACAGAGAATAACATTAAACCCGGTCAAAAGTTTTGTCCAAAGTGTATGATAAAATTTTCATTGGATACTAAACCTGTTGCAGAACTTACAGATGATGATAATTTAGAAAGTGATTCATATGACACAGATCAGAGTGATGGCAAGCATGCAAGTCAACTAAATACCAGCATAACCTCACTTGGATGCTCTCCCCTCAAAATAAAGGTCAGCCAGAGAGATATGGTTGGTTATGGTAAACGCAAACTAGCCCAAGCAGAGACTGCCATGAAATGTCAGCTTGCCAAAAATTTGAAAGTAGAGCCAGATGATTTGGTAAAGAAGACACCAGTTTGTCAGCAATGTACAGATCTTAAAGAACTTATTTTCTGTATGAAGCAAAAATGTAGTGTGTCAAATAGACAAAAGCAAATACAGATACTGACAATGGCACCTCCAAGCTGGTCACTTGAGAAGACTGCTACAGAATTTAATGTGACAAAGTATGTGGTTAGGAAAGCCAGAGAGTTAAAAAAACAACATGGCATTCTTGCGGAACCCTCAACCAAGAAGGGAAATGAATTAACAGAAGATGTCAAGAAACAAGTGGCCGTATTTTATGAAAGTGATGAATACTCTCGTTTGTGCCCTGGAAAAAGGGACTACCTTTCAATAAAAATTGATGGAAATCGTATACACAAACAAAAGCGCCTGCTCTTAGCAAATTTGAATGAACTGTACGTAGCATTTAAACAAAAGTATGAATCCTGCAAAATAGGGTTTTCCAAATTCTGTGAACTGCGCCCACCATGGTGTATAACAGTTGGGGCCAGAGGCACCCATTCCGTGTGCATCTGTGAGATCCACCAAAACGTGAAACTTTTGTTAGCTGCAGTTGGTGAACTAAAACTGGAATACACTTCATTAATGTCGCTTGTTGTTTGTGACATTCATTCCAGAGACTGTATGATACACCGCTGTAGCCAGTGCCCAGGAAAAGATGCCCTGCATACACATATAACAGAGCTTATCCACAATCAAATGGAAATGGATGAAGATGATGTCATTAATTTTAAACAGTGGGGGCATACTGATCGGACTTCCATTGTTACTAGACAGGAATGTGTGCCAGACTTCATCAATCTGCTGTGTGACCAACTTGATAATCTGACAACCCACCATTACATTGCGAAAGCACAAGCTGCATACCTTTCTAGCTGCAAAGAGACATTACATGAACATGATAATACAATGTTAGTATTGTTAGACTTTGCAGAGAATTACTCCTTTATAATTCAGGATTCCATTCAAGGATTTTATTGGGATAACAAGCAAGCAACGTTGCATCCGTTTGCTTTTTATTACTCCAAAGACGGCATGCTGTGTAAGCCTTTATCTCTGTGTGTAATCAGTGATTGTATGCAACATGACACAGTAAGTGTGTATGCGTTCATTAATGTTGTGGTAAAATATCTTAAAGAAATGCTGCCTCATGTTAAGCATGTAAAGTACTTTAGTGATGGATGCGGAGGACAATATAAAAACTATAAGAATTTCCGCAACCTGTGTCTACATTCACAAGATTTTGGTTTATCAGCTGAGTGGCATTTCTTTGCAACAAGCCACGGTAAAAGTGTTTGTGATGGAATTGGAGGAACAGTTAAGAGACTTGCAGCACGAAGCAGCCTGCAACACACCACAGACAATCATATTCTTACACCGGTAGAATTATATGAGTGGTCACAATCTAATGTTCATGGTATCACTTTCTTTTATGTATCACTCACTGATGTGGAACAGCATCGCCCTAGTCTACTAAAGCGTTTCGCAAATGCAGGTACGATTCCTGGAACAAGGAGCCATCACTGCTTCATTCCCACCAGTACTAGTGAGTTACGCATTAGTAGAATATCTGCTGATGAAAACGGTGCAAGTACGAAAGTGAGCGTCTCAGGCACAGAAACGTCTCTAAACTTTCAACCAGGACAGTATGTAGCCACGGTTTATGATCAGAACTGGTATCTTGGAAACATTGTAGAGATATCGGAGGAGCATCAAGATCTTCTGATTAACTTCATGCAGCCAAAAGGTCCAGCAAGATCATTTTCTTGGCCACGAAGACGAGATGAATGTTCTGTTCCAATTGATCATATTCTCTGTGCAGTGACAAACCTTAACACAATAACTGGTCGTCAGTATAAGTTGGATCAGGACACAATGACACAAATTACAGAGTGTTTCAGAACATTTTCTGCTACCAAGTTTCTGTCGTAAATAACTTCTGTTACATGTAAGCAACTGTACTATGCTAGTATGCTGACTACCTCCTTGTACATAGTTAGCAACAGAAAGAGAAAGCCTAAACATGATTGATATACAAGATACAATTACAAATAATTTAGTGAAGTTACCTTAATGCAGCTTTAATCCTGAGCACACTAGCATTAACATTCTCTTGTTTTTGGCATTAACAGATTTGGAAAACAATTTCCTTAGATGATGATGATGTTTAAGGCAGCAGCATCTTCTGAGAAAGTTGTTTACAAAAGTTGCATCAATTTAACCTTGTTTTAAATTGGAAATTTTGGAAAATTTTGACATTAGTGCTAAAGATTTATATGGAAGCAGTGTTACATACTTATTACTTTAAATTTGTTCTCGAATATTCAATCCACTTTGAAGTATTTCCGAAGTAATTACTGAGTTATGCATAATTAATCAATCGCGAATTGACAAAATAACCCTATTTTGTTAAATTAATATCACACTGAAATAATCATAGGGGCAAGTTGTTCTAGGTATCAAATTAAAGCCTATACCATATGCTTTCTTTTGATATATAGCAATAGTGTGTGCCACCTGTCCCTCTTAATAATATTTGCAGCTGAAACTTGACATGCGTGAAGATTTTCTTGTTTTCAACAAGTCATATCTCTAAAAGTTATAAACTTAGGAGGTTACAAACACCTGTGCATGTTCATCTATATGGATACATAAAGCATGTGAAAACGCAAGCCCTAACTGCAGACAGTTTGTGTTTTATTCTCAGATAAAAGTTGCAAAATGCACAATGTCGAAGATTATTTTGTCATTTTTGGTAAAGTATTAAATAAAGATTTATAAAGGTATTTGGAATTTCTTTGCATTTTCCAGTAAGACACGTGGCAGTGAATTAATGATAAAAATTTCAGATGGCTAGCATGTATAATAAGGGAGATACTAGGACTTGAAAGTTGCAGAAAAAATAACATGTGCGAAAATCCTGTAACATTTTCGCCACCCCTATGTTAGTCAAACTGCAATATTTTGAAAAGTATGTAAAACTGGACTTTATAATTTTGTATAACCACCTAAAATATGTGTAGGTAGCTTTAAACAAAATATTAAGCAATTCTGAGATGGTCAGGTGGGGACATTTCTGGAAATTTGCTGATTTGACACGGAATGACCCAATAGTACATCTGGTAAGTATTATTCGAAGTAGAATACGGGAACGGTCCATGCATGGACTCCCATGTTAAAAAAAGACAGTCTAACGCTAGAAAATGTGCAGCGAAGAGCAACTAAAATGATACCATCAATAAGAAATTATACTTATTTAGACCGGTTAAAATATCTGAATCTACCATCTCTCTATTACCGTCGATCACATGGGGATATGATTCAAACTTACAAATACATTCATGGCCTTTATCGTGTTCAGTGCCCATTCTTGGAGATAGACAAACAAAGCATCACTCGGGGACATAATTTTAAACTCACTAAGAACCGAAGTAACAAACTAATTAGGCAGAACTTTTTTGCAAACCGAATTATGAATAGTTGGAATAGCTTACCAAATGAAGTAGTTAGTTCCGTAAGCCTAAATATCTTCAAAAATAAACTGGATCCATTTTGGTCAGATTTTTTGTATACACAAGAGCCAGTACACAACCATTATCTTTCCTTTACCTCGAAACAAATTAACTAAGCAATAAGCATAATGTAGTCGCCATCTATCTACAGGCATTTTGCCTATAAGGGTAGTATATGATAAGTAAGTATAAGTACTATACATGGGCATATGTGATGACATTTCGACCATATACATATTTGTGACTTTTGTCCTATTTATTTAAGCAATAAATGGTGTTTGCGTTCGCTTATAGGCAATGCCTATTTTCATATTATGTGTGATATGTCACTATAGCTTGAAAACGAAGCCTTGCCACGAAGTTTGGTATACGACGGAGTTTGGGTCCTTGACCCTAACGAAAACTGGTAACGGGTATATATAAAAGTCTATTATAATGTGAAAACTACGTGCTCCGTAAATATCTGCACGAAAGAATAAATGAACTGGAAAATCAACATTGAAAGATAGTTGAAGTTTCCACAAATGCGTATTTGGTAATTTACTTTATTTTGTCTCAAATTAGAAAGCTTTAAATTTTCTTATTCTTGTGGAATTTCAACCCTCCGTCAGAGGATGGTGCCGGTATTACAATCATCCGCGTCATTGGCAAGCTGCTGGAGATCTGTATCCTGTTACGGACAACACACATAATTCAATCAAATCAGCACCAACTCCAAAGAGGCTTTACAGAAAAGGTGGGCCCAATATTCGCCGCCCTTCTGCTTCTTGAAATAATCCACGAATATACAGACAACAAAGAGTACCTCACCATGCCGAAAAGGCCTTCGATCGAATTTGCCATGCATCCCTGTTCAGGAAACTGAAACTGATGAACTTTACAGATGAAATGCTACGCCTCATAGTCGACTGGTACACTAGTTTCCGCAGCCAAGTCCGATGGCAAGGTCTTTTGTCACCCAAGATACTCCATCAAGGTCAAGGGAACTCCATACTCCATCAAGGGAACACTCAAAGAAGCACGATTTCACCCCACTACTTTAAGGTTTACATTAATGACACCCTATACGCCATAACAGACAAACACATAGGAGCAACTATAGGCACAGAATATGTGGCAGCTATAGCCTGTTCAGGAAACTGAAACTGATGAACTTTCCAGATGAAATGCTACATCTCATAGTCGACCGGTACACTGGTTTCTGCAGCCAAGTCCGATGGCAAGGTCTTTTGTCACCCAAGATGATACTCCATCAAGGGAACATTCAAGGAAGCATGATTTCGCCCCACTACTTTAAGGCTTACATTAAGGACACCCTATACGCCATAACAGACAAACACATAGGAACAAATATAGGCACAGAATGTGTGGCAGCTATAACCTGCACAGACGATATCGCCATAGCTTCACCTAGCTCAGCCTTTGAAAAGCAGGTGGTCACTACGGTAGTAGGCCAGCATCTGAACCGAGATCGAATCAAAATCAATGTAGGGAAGATGCAGGCTATTCACTTCAACAACTCTGGTAGCAATGGAGGCGTGCCACTTCTCCAAGTTAATGGCAAGCTCATTCAGTTTGTTCATACAGCAACCCATCTAGGCATCTTGCAAGGAACTGATGGGGACAGGAATATTAATATGAGACACATTGACGAAAGACTGGAATTTGCCACAAAAATCATATATGCCTTATTGGGAGTGGGACTACATGACCGCAATGGATTAAACCCTGCAATATGCTGAAAAATATTCTCTCTATCTTACTGTATGGATGTGAGCTCTGGATATTAAACAAGAAACAGCAGGACCATTTAGAGGCTTTCCAGCCAGAGAAGCTATGCCAAGTCCAAAACCTCCCTGAACAGACAGCAAAGACAGCAATTCTAGGCTTTGTGGATATCATCCCTGTTAATGCAGAAATTGACATCAGAGCCATATGTCCATTTAGAAACCTCATCGAAGACAAGAACTCAGCATAATTCAGAGTCGCTAGGCGCCTGTTAGCAACCAAACACCAAGCCTCCTCCAGCTGCTTCATTCATATTGAAAAGAGGCTACAAGAATATAGACTCCCTAGTGCACATGCACTGCTAGTTATCACACCAGAGAAGGGTAGGTGGAACAAAGATGTCCGAAAAGCTGTCCTCAGTCACTGGCAGGAAAAACTTATGGGATATTACAGCCATATCTCGTCCACACGATACATGTCAGTAGACTCCCTCCTCCTCCTCAACAAAGTGGCAGCAGTATGGACTACATCCATAGTGATGACAATGCAAATACTCAAAGCGAGGGTGAAAGCTAAGGTTCTATGTGGGGCTCTCACACTACAGTCCACAAAGGCACTCTTTGATAGATCAAAGGCAACCTCACAAGTGTGCAAATTATGCTGCAAAGAACCAGAGACTAGACTACACTTCATCCTTTTCTATGAGGCCTTGGAGGGAACCAGACTGCCATATGTTAACCGCCTACTTGAAATCCTGAAGAACGAAGTACCAGACATCCACTATAATGATGAGGTTATGCTCCAGCTCATTATCGACTGTAGATACATCACACTCCCAGACACACTGTTAAACATGCTGTACTCTCAGAACATACATCTACACATAGAGTTAATCTCCCAAGATTTGATCTACTTCCTATACAGTGATAGACTGAAGCTGCTGAACGTGGATACAGCTCCACATGCTAAACTAACACAGCGAACGATAGGACAACATGCTAAACTACTCCATAAATAAGTTTCATTAAAGCGATTGCAATGTTTTATAGTCACCATATAGTTCTCATTCAATATGTTTTTTCTCAAATACCGGGAGAATTTTCCAGGGTACCTCTGACAAAGAGGGAACTTCCAACGCAAGGACAAGGTGCTACGAAATTCTCCCTCCAAATGAGAAGGAGCGACGTGCGACTAACCCTACTTTACAAAATCGCCAATGATACGGTAGCAATAAACAAGGAGGGAGGCCCTATTCCATCTAGATGCCTGAGTCATAACATGCAGGAAAAGAGCGACCAAATTCCTTTAAAGTTACTTTAATTATTTGATGATTTTTTTATACATATAAACAGGCAGTCTATCAAAGGCATGGCCTATAGAGCGATGGACTCCTTAGCCCTTACACATATCCCAAAACATGTGTACAATAATGCACATGCGTGCGTGCATGCACATTACTTATAAGTTAGTGTGTAGGTGTCCAAATATGCTTGTAGCGTATGTGGAGCCCTAGGACTATAAAATGCTGATTTGGAAATGTAAACTACTGAATTGCCTCTATCAAGTCTGTGAAGGATAGTGGTGAGGTGGCTATCTATTTGTTGTATAGGTCATAGATGATATCAGCAATATCTACATTATTCCACTTGTAGTAACCAGAATTACGTGTTGTAAGCCTACGACACAAGACCGGGACATAGCGAATTGAAATGAAGCCTTCCCTTCATAATGTTACTAAGCAAGCAAATGAAGCCTTAATAAATGACTCTGTATTTGTAAGGGGGTAAATGGAATGGCGTATTTCATAATTTCTTTTCTAGTTTAAATTCTAGAAAAGTTTGGCTAGGATTAATGTCAGTCTAGGTATAAGCTATATCTATGGAATTGGGAGTTCTTTGGCCTTTTGAACTGGTGAGGTGATTTTGACCAATGTTACAATCTGTTGATATTTAAATGAGTTTGCATGGATGTGCATTAGTGAGCGAGTCAGTCGGCTGATACACGTGTAGTGGTGTGTTGGTGAAGTCTGGTGATTGGATGAGAATCAGGAAATGGTTGTGTGATTGGCTCAAGTAATGTTGGCCTGGACACATCTGGGACTATTTTGTGGTCAATGCCTGGTGGCGGTGATGAGATGTATAGAGTATCAAATCACTTGTCAAATCAATTGCCGAGGTGCAACACCTGCCCGAAAGGAAATAGAAAAAATGGAAGTTGTTCGGTAACAGCAGAGCGTTTGTTTAACTGGTGAGTTTTCGTGTCTGTAAATTATTTTTACCAGTTTCAAGATAATATTGTTTGAGACAATGGGTCATGATGGTTTGGACTTCTGATTAAAAATCAGTGATGAAAATTTAGAATCCCTTAACACAAACTAGGTGTCAAATCGGTCAAGTTATTTCTCAATTATAAATATCAGACTTGTTTTCCTGGTTCTATTGTTATTAACTAGCGAGAGCGTGTAGCAGTGATTGGTATGTATACATTTGCATTGTGAAATTTGAAAGGTGTTGCATCGCGGTGAAGAGATGTACGGTTGACAGTAATTATGTGAATTTGTCTCGTGTAGACATGCGTTGGGTTAGCGGTGAGTGAGTTAAATTATTTTGTTGACCTGCATATAAATCCATAACATGGGTTAGTTAGCCTGAGTCACTTGTTCACTATAAAATAATACACGCATAGTACGTGTATAACGTTAATTTTCTCTGCGCGAGGTGGTCAATGAATGCAGCCATGCATGTAGTTAAGTCATGCCAGCAGTGCATATTTTGAATGGACATATGTGTGAAGTATTTGTGCATGGCATATCTGCCTATAGTATGCAGGGTGGTTGCTGGGCGATGGCTTCTGTATTTTTGAAGAAAATGCGTAAGCTGCAAATATTTTGGCAGTGTTATGAGTTATTTATTTTCATTAAATTGTTGAGTATGTAAAGTCCGGAGAGAAATTTGATATTTATAAAATTTGGTACCATTATGCTGGTGTTTTGGTGTTTGATTTAAGGAGTGCTGTATCGGCGGCTTAGAGCGTATACCAAAACAAGGGGCATGATGAATGGAAAACATTTGTATACATGTTTTATTAATGTATCACGGCATAAATAATTATAAATATATAGCAGGATATGAGCAGGATTTTCAATGGGACATCTTGTAATTTCTGTTTGGAAAATTCTAATGAATTTGTGTGTTATTGATGGTCCTATTCCTACTTGCGATGTAAAATTGGATTGTGATACACGTACTGTATAGTTCATGCAAGATCTAAATATGTTTAAAAACATTTCTTTTACTGTCCAGCACGCTTATAATGTATAACAGTTAAAAGCATGTTAATTTAGATAAAACAGTAAATTGAGGGGTCAAATATTTGATTACGCCGGCTATGCCATGTTAAAATATTGTTATTTAGCGATTGAAGAAGTTTTGGTTAAAGCTGATGTGTCATGGTAAAATAATGTTCTGTGGTTAAAGAATTGTCAGTTAAAGCTGATGTGTCATGGTAAAAATACTATTATGTGGTTGAAGAATTTTTGGTTGAAGCGGATGTGCCATGGTATAAAAATACTATTATGTGGTTGAAGAATTTTCACTTTGGTGTTGGGAATATAATAATATTCAAATGGTTGTTGCGAAACATGTTTATTAATCCATGTAGCGTACAATTGCAGGAGTCATAATTAGGGAAGGATTGGGTGTTTTCATATTGACATGGCCGGTGGAGAACTGTTATCTGTTACCTGTTAGGATGACAACTTCTTTGGGGTTTTGTCAATTTGAAGATATTGGATTCTATTAATTTATTATAGGCCTAGATTCATAGAGAGTTAGTTTCTATTATATCCATGTATGTGGTGCAAAAGAATCAATTCTTGCACCTGGTATATTGATACCAGATATCAGAATTGATGTCAAATCAAATACATATGTTTCTATGTCAAGTTCTTGAAATGTATTATGTTCCATATATGGTGGTTGCTATGTACTTTTATGTTTGATTTGCAGAGTTCAGAGTTTGGATTGTAATGACGTTGGAGAGGAGTAGTGTGTGAATCCTTGGGATCCCCGTCCAATGATGTAGCTTCCGGGTAAACACTGTGATGTTTTAAGATAGATATTGAAAAGGTTTCTTTCTAGTCTAACTTTGGATGAATGGTTCGAGTGATGATTCATTATTACTGTAAGTCGTAATGAATTGCAGTCATTCCATTTTTAAAATTTAAATTTAGATTTTAGAAATGGAGGTGGAATAAATTTATCTTGAATTAAATTTGATTGTACATCTTGTCTGAGTAGTTTTATGTACTAAAATCCTAGGATGTAAGTTGCCAGACAAATTGTTTTCACAATATATTCAATGAAATTCTAAGATAGGTGGGGTGATATAAGAACCTTTTTCAGATTTGACAGAGAGTTGTTCCCAGTTGAACTACATTGTTCTGTGTAACAATTTCACTGTTTAAGGTGTTTATACATTCTTGCAGTCAAATTGTTTTCAAAATGTGTTCAATTTTGGTCATGAGTTAACAAATTTGGTAAACATATTCCTTTATGATCAAGTACGTGAATAACAGGCATTTGGAATGCTATACAAGTTAGAAATGGGTCATTTGCCATGTAAACAGTTTGACCTAGAAACATTAAGCAGCTATATTAAATAATGTGTTCAATTAATATATTAATCGGTAAAGCTATTAAGAGAAAGATTTGATAGACATTATTATAGATCCTTTATGGAAATCAGGAATTTACATTTTAATATCCTAAAGAAGGGATATTGAGACTTTTGAAATTTTAATTAGGTCACAGCTTGTTCATTCTTGATTCAATTGTTGTATTGATCATTTTCGGTAATCTTCTACTTTATCAGAGGATTGGTGAAGGTGATCAATGTTCAACTGTTTCAGGATTGTTATAATTTATGGGCTGACACTAAATGTATTTGACTTTATTTTGGGAATTATTTTCTTTAAAAACCAAATTTTGATCTTTGAGATGAAAAGCAAAGGTTAATGACATATTATTTCTACTGATTGTAAATCACAATAGATTATTATATGCAGTGATCATGTTTTTTGTGTAGTTTGGTTAATTGAAATAATTAGGTCACAGTATTGAACTTCATATGATTAAGTAAGTCAAATGATAAATGTTCTAATTTCTTAATGAAATTGATTATTTAGTGTTGAAAATGGTCATATAGTTAATTGAAGATGTTCATTATTATGGATATTGCCATTGATGGAAATGTAATAGAGAAATGGGATCTTGTCCATTTTAGTGATCTTGAAGCAAATGGTTATGTCCCAAATTTATTTTTATTTACTAAAATCTTGGGTGTACCAAGTTTGTTCATTATCAGTCCAATACTTTGTATGGTTGGAATCAATAATAAGAAGTTGACACACAGACGGATACATTATCATTGGGTTTTAAAATATTTTATTATTTAAAATTTTTTATAATGTACCAAGTTTGTATATCATCAGTCTAAAACTTTTCGTGGTTGGAATCATGTCCGAAATAAGGAAATATATAGATATAGGTTGAAACCCAAGAGCTTAAACAGATTGCATTCAATATATATATACATATATATATACACACACCTGTGCAAAAGTTAAGCACCACCCTATTTTTACGCACATGCGAGGGTATATTCATGTGCTATGAAGAAAGCAATAGCATAAACATTTATGTACCCATCCATCTAAGTGCAAGAGGTAATAATGCAACTAGAGGAATGCTGATTATGATGGTGGGGAAACACTGTATGTTTGTGTTTGAACTTGAAAACGAGGCCTGAATATGGTTACGTTGACACAACTGACAACTATTGCCCTACAGTTGACACACGTGGCTAGATTGTCATTAATGGTGTCTGAAAACGAAGTTTAACATCTGTGCACGAGTTTGAGACTGTCATTATTAATACCGGGTATATCCACCTTGTGCCTGGATGACGGCCTGGACACGACGTCTCATGCTGGTCACCAACCGACTGATACGCCATTGTGGTATTCGTTGCCATTCAAGATGGAGCGCGTCTGTTAATTCCTGTAGGTTCTGCACAGGAGGATCCCTCCTTCTCACCATGTTTCCCAGAATGTCCCAGATATGCTCAATAGGGTTCATGTCAGGGCTCCTTGCTGGCCATGGTAGGGTTTCGATGGCATTCTGGCGGAGGTATTCATGCACAGCTCTAGCACGATGTGGTCGGGCGTTGTCATCCATGAATATAGGGTGGGTTCCAGGTGCATGATTTACAAAATGAGGGACCACAACTCTATCCAGTATGGAATCTTGATATCTTTGTCCATTTAGTGTTCCAGGTACAGTCAACAGATCCAGCTTACAATCAAATGAGATGCACCCCCATATCATAACGGAACCTCCACCAAATGGAACTTCTTCCATGATGTTACGTTGGTCGTACGCCGTGCGTCTGGACCTCCATACACTGGTTCGACCATCTGTGGCATGAAGCAGGAACCGACTTTCATCGGACCAGTGTACCCGTCTCCAGGATCTCATGTTCCAGTGTCTTCTTTCGTTGCACCACCTCAGACGCTCCTCTTTGTGGTGTGCAGTGAGGAGAGGACGTCCGACAGGTCTCCTAGCTTTCATGCCAGCAGCATACAGTCTCCTTTTGACGGTAGACATTCACACTCTATTGCGCGTTTCCCATTGCTGGCTGAGCACTCTGCTGTTGGTGAATGGAGATCTCCTAACAAGGCGTACTAGGGCTCGATCATCACGGGCAGTAGTCTTCTTCGGTCTTCCAGATCTAGGCCTGTCCTTCACCTCGTTAGTTTGCCCATGTTTTGCAATCAAACGACTGATTACAGTATGGTTAATGTGCAGCTGTCTGCCAATCTCTCTGCATGACATACCAGTGGTATGCATGCATATGATTTGCCATTTCACACGGTCACTTAACCTTCGTCTTGCCATAGTGGTTCACAATCAAGAGATAATTCTCTCTGTACAAATAAACCACGGTCATGAACACAAAATTCCTAATCTTGTCGCCTAAATCTGTATGTAATGTTCTACACCTCAAACTGGACTTTTACATAACTGAACACGTGTGCTGTTTCCCGCCACGCACGGACATCAAGCGGCGTGAAGTCATGCATGCATGTGCATTTCGTACTTGGAATTATGTCAGCTAACGCGGGGACAAAAAGTATGGCAGCCTAGTTGTACCATCATGTTTCTACGTTCTATTGTTTTTGCTGGTGCTTAACTTTTGCACAGGTGTATATATATATATATATATTATGAGCTAAAAATACAAGTCACGCTTTCAGATTTAGAAATTACAGAGAACCCAAAACTTCTTGTTGGTGCGGGATATGCCACTAATAAGGGTAATAAAATAGGGATTTAACAGGCCAAAACGGATATTACTAACATCAGGAACAGGACAGGAAAAATGTGGCTAATTATGGGTTACATAGGACCTATGGGTAACAATTTCCCCTCATGCCTCCCCCCCCCCACACCACCCTGCTAATGATCTGGATCTGAAGTTCACTGGTATCGCCAGATAGCTGCTTCATCTCTGCGTCATTGACCTAGTTCAAACCCTTCTTTATATACAGAAGACTCCATATCCCTGCAGTCCATGAACCTCTCAAATAATTGGTTTACTTGAAAGATCCACTGAGTGCATTAAGATTGAATGTTTATAATTTAAATAGGGTCAGATGAGGAGTAAAGTGTGCAGATGTGATGTTAGTACAAAGACAGTGCGATGTAGAGAGGGTGTTACCAATGCAATAGGAAGGGCTGGCACTAAAATCATGATGGATTATCTAAGACTGTGCCTGATCTGCTAAGTTCTAAGGAAGAATCGAGTTCTTAAAGGAATTGTTATGCAATATAAAGGTTCTACAAGAAAAGACCGAGCTTGCTAAGACAAATAAATCTTAAACCAAAATGGTGTTAATTGAAAAGTTGTTGGCCAGGCTTGCAACTTAATTTACAATCGGACAGAACAACTGTTCAAATACCAACAAACGGAAAACCTAATGGAATGGTAGCTAGACAATGGCTCAAATGCCAAGTTAGCGTACTGTGTCACAGAAAAGTGTAATGGTTATATCAAACTCTTAACAACTTGAAAACTGACTAGGTGATTTTCATCACGGTTGAATGTTATAAATAAATGTCACTTAGGTTGCTCTAAGCAATAGCTAGCGTAGACACTAATAATAACAATCTGGCAAGTAAATGCTGCACAGATTAGGTACCATAATTTTGATAGCGATTGTGCGCACTATCTGGCAACAATGCCTACGGTAATTTAGAAATATGCTGTAAATAACAATCAAGCAACAACGCTCCAAAATAAACTAATCTAGCTTAGATATAACTACAAATACTATCTGGGTAACAGTGATAACACTATCTGGCAACAAAGTACAGCGAGTACAATTAGGCAATGTGTACCAAATAGAAAGCACTCTGACAATGTTCGAGCACCGAAAATGAAAGGACTTGGCTCAGCGACGTTGTCGGGTATACAAGTACAAAGTATGAATGCAATCCAGCAATAAGTACCAATTGGCAAAGCACTGACAACAAACTACTAGTCTGAAATCTAACAAGATTATCGCACAAGAAAATTTCAGCTTGAATTCAAAATGAAAACCAATCAACCTCCATCGTTGCATCCGGCGATCAAAATTATTTTAAAATGGATTACAAAAGAGAAGTAACATAGATATATGTTGCTTAAATGTGTTATGAACGCAAAATGCCTGTATCTTTATAATTTCGTGGTATATGAAACTGGAACCTATTTTCGTGTCACTAATCAGTCTGCTGTTCAGAAGTCTTCTCAGGTACTCCTGATAGGGGCTGCCCTATTGCAAGTACTAAATCATGTAAGCCAATAAATCATCTCCTAGGTAACCAAAATTTCTTCACGTACACCTGGTAGGGGCGGCCCTATCGTAATCTGTTGCATCATTACTGCACATTATTGTTAAGCCACAATGAAATGTGCCGACTGCCACAAACAAGGAGACCTCTGGCTATGTCATGCCTGTGAAAATAAACGATCCTCAGCGGCCTCAGGACAAACAGAAAACCAGAGGAAGTGTCAGTAAATCTAGATCTGTCGGTGGTAAACAAAGACAAATCGAGCCTGTAGGCACATGCCACATCTCCCCTGGCCGTGACATCACAGTAACAAATAGTGACAAGGCTGTAGAATGTGACATATGCGGATGGTGGTACCACAAAGACTGCCACCTCATTTCAGATGCCCTCTACATTGTGACTAACAGCGATGAAAATGGCCATATAAATTGGTTTTGCATCCACTGCAAGAGAGGAGCAAAAAATATCATATATCAGATACAGATTATCAGTAATAGGCAAGATATGTTGGAGAGCAACTTAGATACCCTAGGGAACAAACATGACACCTTAGAATCGACAGTAGACAAGATCAACCTCAAAGTAGATAGGTTAGAGGAAAAGCATAGTCAAGCCCTTCAAGCAATTCCATTGAACCAGAGGCATTGATCCAGAAAATCACTGATCGTCAGGAACGCTCAGAGAACCTGATGTTTTTTAATCTCCCTGAGAGCACAGAAACATCGACAACAGAAATGAGAACCGCTGATTCACTAACTGT
This sequence comes from Chaetoderma sp. LZ-2023a, assembly GCA_034401795.1. NCBI lineage: Eukaryota > Metazoa > Mollusca > Caudofoveata > Chaetodermatida > Chaetodermatidae > Chaetoderma > Chaetoderma sp. LZ-2023a. Next base: position 65,921,078 of record CM067371.1, read on the forward strand.
GAAGAAAATATGTGCCGAACACCTCCACACTGATATCAGTGAAATTAAAGACATGCAATGTCTTGGTGCCATCTCAAGGGAAGAGCCAAGAAACCGTCCCCGAAGAGTGCAGATCGCCAAAAGCTGTGAAAGAAAATCAATCTTAAAAAATGGGACGCTCCCGTGCACAGCTGGAGCTAACCTCGATAATATTTTCATAGTACCAGTCCTCACACCCCAACAACAGGACGAGTGAAAAAAATTGGGCATTGAGCGCTGAATGAAACAAAAACCTATATCAAAAAGGAGACAAAAGCCACCAATGGATTATCCAGTCAAATCGCCTCATCAAGTCCACACCACAACCTAAAACAGACGTGACGAATACAACGACAAAACAGATGCAACGAACACAGTAACAAAAAACTAGCTCTGGAGACAATCATTAATTTAGCTCTGTAAATTTTGGTACATATCTTGGAGATCAAACCTAGTAGGGACTGCCCTATTGTGTGCGATCTTTGGTCTAAAGTTGTCTACTGCTTTCTACTACAGTCAGATGTCAAATCTGCTGAAATCAAACACCAATTTAGTTATTTAAGTTTCAGTACTGATAGCGGTACAACAGATCATGTGATCAAACCTAGTCGGGACTGCCCTATTGTGTGCGATCTATAATCAAATGTTGTCTAGTGCTACCTACTACAGATGTCAAATCTCGCTGTGTATCTGGACATAGCATACAAAAAATACAAAGAGATGAAACCTGGTAGGGACTGCCCTATTGTGTGTGACTCATGGACATACACCAACTGTTTGATGATGGGACCTAAGCCCATGAAACAAATGTATGTAAACAATGTACCATCAATGTGTAGATAAATCGCCATATACTGTACATATGTATTATAGACAACTACCTTCCCATGCCCTAAACCGGAAGGGTGATATATATTTATACTTAAATCATTTACTTTAGATCGACAAAAGGTCCACACAGGCCTCCGAAGTCGAAAATGATGATGATGATGATGGTGATGAAGTGAAAAGAAAAAATAACTCTACAAATTGACTAGAACAACCTGGCAAGGAAAGCAATCATTAGCCGCTGATAAACCATGAGGTGAATCAGCAGAACAAGATTACTTTGCCTGCAAAGCTATTCAAACATAATAAAAATGAGGATAAGGACGCCAAAGAGACTTAGATTCTAGAGAAGTCGGTTACTGAATTGATTGAGTAAAGCTAATAGATAGATCTCCTTATAAATTAGGAAATGAAGAGCTCTTGCTACCTTTCTGATAAATGCAGCGTGACCTCTCTGACTGCTGGATCGAGGAAAAGGAAGCTTAGCATACAGAGACCGTGACTGTGACCTTTCTCTCAAACAACAATTATCAAAATTAGAAGGGTATGGTCAAATGACCTTGACCTCCTAACCTTAATCTTGAGAAAACGGTACAAATGTCAAAGCAAATAGGTCAAAACTACCTTTAACATTTGACCTCTGAAATAAGGACAATTTAACAAGAAATTTAAATGTCAAAACCGCGGACTAATGAAATCAAGTTTAGCTAAATGCGATCAAGTAAATATTGATTTTTAGACTGTCCGGAGGCGAACCTCTTAGGTTATAGGAGCGTGAACTCGCTATTGAAATAGCCTGGGGAAAAAAACCAGACGTATAACTCAATTGTAAAACTTTTTATGGTGAGGAAAATTATTTAAGTGTTTCTAATTGGAAGCACAGTTAACCAACATTCATCACAAGAAGGAGTTTGTACCCTGCTGCTTTACTCTTGCACTCCCAGCTAAGATGGACAGGCTTTTCCTTGGGGACTGGGTTAAAGTAATACCGGACTAAGTTTGTAACAGCCAAAGGGTGCAGGTATTTATACCCAATTTTAATATGATTTGAAACAATTTAAATGCACCAGCCAAAGTTTCAATTCTTGTAGCTAAATTGCATTACGAGACAGACGATTTAGCACCCTAAGCTGTTACATAATCAATCCAGTTTCACTTATCCTAGCTTTAGCCTAAAGAGGGTGCAGCAGACTTACTTTAATAGAAATCTCTAGCCTATGACATTTTAGTACTGAAGCCGTCGTCAAGAGGGAGGTTGAAATATTCAATAAATAGCATCTTCCTTTTAATTAACAATCAGATAAACGCCTAGTGTCGTATTAGGTAATAACAATTCTCGGTTCTGTACGCGTACTGTTGAGGCGTGCATACATGAATGTAGTCTTCGTAAACTGGAAATAATTGGGTGCACCTCGAAGTGGTGGCATATCTGCATCAACAAGAAGTTTTGGTTTCTCTGTAATTTCTAAATCTGGAAGCGTGACTTGAATTTTTAGCTCCAAATGCTGATTTTAACACAATGCGTTTCAATTCATTACTACTGGACGAGTTTAACATAACGCATCTCTTAATGAGATATTACTGGCAAAATTCATGACTATCCAATACAGTCTACTGGATTTTATACAATAAAGATTGAATAATCGAGATGGCGACCGGCCATAAAAACATATAGTTACCTTTTAAATTGAGCGAATCGCGTGACAATATGTATGACAGCAGAAAATAAGACGTGTCTGGTTCCATGAACCAAGCCCATAGCAGACCTGTGGTCAAATGCAAATGCATTTGCATTTAAATGCATTTAAATACTTTTTTCAAGTATTTGCATTTGCATTTGAAGATTTCAAATCACAACTATTTGCATTTGTATTTAAATACTTTTGTAAAAGTATTTGAAATTTCAAATAGTTTTCAAATATTCTCAAACCTTGTTTAATCATAAAGAATGTGTATCTGCCTTGTTGTCCTGGAACCCCTTTGACCACTGAAATATCAGCTTCCCAAAGTCAATTTCATATGTTAACTGGTGTACATTCTCGAAACAAAATTACTGTAAACTGTTGGTATCTAATGTGACAGCAAAAGATATTTTTAAAAACATTGTCAAATGTACACCAGACATTTTCTACTGACCATGTATCAATTATATTTGGCATTAATGTGATAAGGGTTAAATTGATAGCTATAATATATGTCAGTTTGTGAAATTATAATCAAAACAAACAATATTAAATGCAATCTTTAAAATTAATAGTTACATTTTCTATATTTCTTTTTTCACATACATAATTTGGGATGTAATGGGTTAAATTGTGCATATGAGATGTTAATTCCCCACTAAACAATAGAGCTATCTAGAATTAAAACAAGCAGAAAACATATTTTGATGACAATTTGACTGGAAGCCAGTGCTGGCTTAGACAGCAACAACTAGCATGCAATAGTCAGGAGGCACATCGACGAAAATGTGGCTGGAAAAATTTTTGCTAAACTTTTTGAGTAGAATTTGGAAACTGGTCCAGATGTTTAGCAGATAGGTCTGCGATCATAAAAATCATTGTTTCCACCTCGGCAATTTTTGTATGGCGGCCATCTTGGATTTCAAAATGGCCGCCTTTCGAAAGTGAATTTTGACTATAACTGTCATTCTAGGCAAGATAGAAGCAAGATTCTACTGTTTAATCCCATATATTGGAGGCCTGAGAGTTCAGCATTCATATTTGTTATCAAGTAGGATGGTGACTCTCTTGACACTGTCTTGAATAGATAATAAAAATAAATAAATAATAAAAAAATTTCATAATCGGCGACCATTTTGTATTCCAAGTGGGTCACCAACCTACTGGATAACTAATATGAATACTGAACCCCTCGGCCTCCAACTTTATGTCATCATGCTTCTATCTTGTCTAGAAGGTGAGTTACAGTCGAAACTCTGTATCAAACGGCAGTCGTCAAGAAATCCAATATGGCCGCCATGCCAAAAATGCCTAGGAGAAAACAGTACTTTTTATGACAGCGGATCTACCTGCTAAGCATCTGGGTCAGTTTCTAAGTTCTACTCAAATGGTTTAGCAAAAATCTTTGCTGTGTTTTGTCCCGCCTGCGAAGCAGAAAGCGAGACATAGGTATCACTTTTCCGACCGCGATGATGACAACAACGACAACAATGTTAAGTCTTTGCATTTAGCTGTGCTTTACTGAATATCTCTCAGAAGTCCTTCATCCGATTTCAACAAAACTTGGATACATGGTTGCCTATAATGTTCTGAAGGTGCACAATTAATTTGTGGTCAAAATGTCAAAGGTCATGATGACCTTGCTGAAAGTCTTTAGGTTTATTGACAATGAGCGGCATGCGAGACATTTGGTTCCTAGGAACTCTTGTTTAAAATCGAATTACAGTCTTTGAGGATATTTTCATAGTATCTAACTCAGATATACTATGTTTGTTTTTCAGGATGAATGAAAATATGGATACGATTCAAACTGTAACAACGCTTAGAACCAGGGAACGGGTGACTCCCTCTGACATTGAATGGGAAAAATGCTTCATTTGTCAAGAAACAAAGTACCCCAAGAAGAACAATAAACTATCAAAGGCGACACCCGATGGTAGTGCACGTTTACTTGAATGTGCCAGTCAGCGAGAAAAGTTCAATGATATTAAATATTTAGATACTCTAGATCGTTTGAAAATAGTGGACCTCAAAGCGTGTGAGAAAGATTCCCTTTGGCATCGATCTTGCTATAGTGACTTCACAAATCAGGGACATATAGACCGACTAAAGAAACGATGTCCGAGAGATATTCCTCCAGGGTCCACTGTAGAAGGAAACACTTCAGCTGGCGAAACATCTACCGAAAGATGTTCGAGAAGATCGGTTGAATCGTCAGTTGACTGGGAAGTGTGTATATTCTGCCAGGCGCACATTGCTGGTGTTAAATTAAATCAGGTTCAAACACTGAGAACATCTGCCAGAATACTTAAATGTGCCGAGAATGATAGACTGTTGGGATGCAGATTCACTGGTATACATGACCTGATAGCAGCCGAAGGGAAGTACCATCTAAAATGCTATTCCAAGTTTCTGCGAGACCATTCCAGACAAGACAGCAGTGACGACCAGGAAACTAGTCCACATGTGATTTGCTTTGACAGTGTAATGACTGATCTACGTATGGATATTGCTCGAGGACATGTTTACTCATTAAGAACTATATGGAGCAAGTACACAGATTTGCTCTCTGATTTTGATATAGAACCTGACGTGTACAGGAGCAATAAGTTCAAAGAGCATATTCAAAACCAATTAAGAGACCAAGTGTCATTTGTCCAACCGTTGAATCCTACAGAGTCCCAGTTGATAATTCCATCAGAATTAGCAAATGTAGCATTACACTCGACAGTAGCAGATCTTCTGGACGGGGAGGCGAGGCAACAAATTAGAACAGACAATATCTCCAGAGAAGTAGACTACGAGAATGAGATGTTAAGCTGGCTCTTCCGAGTAGCAGTCAAAGTACACAGTGACATTAAACATATAACAGGACATGAATATATCGGTGGTATTGACGTTGATCATGCTAAGGCAGTCATTCCCGAAAGCTTGTACCTGTTTATTCGGCTTCTATGCGAAGGAGAAATGGCTCTGGAGGAAGACAGTGAGACGGGAAATCGCGTCAGGGGCAGAATCCTTAGTATCTGCCAAGACATAGTTTACATGGTATCTGATGGCCGAAAGCTTACACCTAAGCATATTGGTCTGGCTCTAACTGTTCATCAAGCTACCCGATCCAAAGAACTTATTCAGTTGCTCCATGCAGCCGGAAATTGTGTGTCTTATGATACAGTTCGTAGAATAGACAATTCCATTGCCAATGATACACTTAAAAGCTATCGAGATCATGGGGAAATCTTTATCCCTCGTAACTTCACTCCGTCTAGTAATCTGGGTTATGTTAGATTTTCCGACGACAATATTGACATAAAAGAGGAGACTCTGAGTGGGATGGGAACATTCCATGCGACCCAGTATGCTGCGTTGAGGAGAAAGGCGCCACAAGAACCAACTGCCCAGATGCAGATAGAGCTGAGTTCATCTAGGGTACTTGATTTGAAAGTACCATCAGAACTTCATGAGCTTCAAGATGCACACATGAGTACGGATAATCCAGAACCAACATTTCAGTTAACAATTCCACATGCTTTCTATGAGCCTGATAAAGAACAAATTAAAAAGGCAATTTCATTGGACATGGCATGGATACTTTCTCGTCAAGTAAATCCTGATAACCAAGTAATTCCTGGATGGAGTGGATTTAACCAACATATTGTGAAGAATAATCCACCCGAAACTGAGATTCATCCTCTACCGATAATTAATGCACCAGTCCATGATTTTGACGCTATATGGACAGTTATGAAGAGAACTGAAGCAACGACAAAGCAACTGCAGGAAAAATACACAATTATCATGTTCGATGAACAACTTTACAGTAAGGCCAAGATGTTGCAATGGGCAAAAGCTGACAACTGCGAGGATTTTGTCATTATGCTTGGAGGTTTCCACACACAAACGAGCTTTTCAAAAGTAATCGGTCAGTACATGGAAAGTTCAGGACTCACAGACATCTGGGTAAAGAGTGGCATCTATGGAGAGAATACAGCTGAGAATATTCTTAAAGGAAAGATATGGAACAGAGTTATCCGTGCTCATAAGTTGACAGTTGATGCTTTGTGGCGAATTCTCTGGCCTCACTTTACTTTATGGGTGGAACAGAATGGCAAAGTCCTGGACGAGAAGCTTACAGAGTTCACTAGTGAAATAGCAGAAGGGTTCATGCAAAATGATAACGACATGATTGAAGCATCTCTTGATGGATTTCTGTGTCGAGTAGAACAGGCAACAGCTCTTCTTGAAGAATTTGACAAAGAAAGATGCGACAATGCCACTTTCAAGTACTGGAGAACGTACATGCACATGGTGGCAATTCTGCTCAGATTTACACGTGCTATTCGAGATGGTGACTGGTTGCTCTATCTGTGAGCATTTGCCGAGATGTTGCCATGGTTTGCTGCTTTTGATCATGTAAATTACTTCAGATGGGGTGCTATCTTCCTGGCTGATATGAAACTTCTGCAACATACAGCCCCAGAAGTTTACCAAGGATTCCTGAATGGTGACTTTGTGACTAAAGAGACATCTAGTAGGTTTAATCAGATTTCGGATGACCAAGCACTAGAACACATGAACAGAGTTGCGAAGATAGCTGGAGGTTTGATTGGCATCACACGAACCGATTCAGCAAGAGACCGTTGGTGTCTCAAATACAGTGAGAGAGCACGACTATCAGAAAGCACCAAGGCAATGTTTGGGATATCAAATGTTGCCGATGAAGATGAAGAGACACAGCACAAGGACTTTGGCCCAAAGCACATGATAAGAGATGAGACAGATGTAAATGAACTGGTTGATTTATTCAAACACTTCAATGTTTTTGATCGTGATTCTCAAGATCTCATTTCAATTACCACTGGTGATGTTGCAGGTGCAGATGTGAAGAATGATTTACTCTCAGCAGAGAACATTGGGATGGATCTTGTCAATAACTTTGTGGAACATCGATTGATCAGCAAGATGGTAAAGTTTCATGATCGTGTCACTCAGCAAAAGCTGAAAACTTTTGAAAATATGTACTCAGTAAGTGTCTGTGTTGACAAACAGAGAGCTGTTAGTATTAAGGCTGACCGAGACCTCTTCCGACGGGTGATCGTTGCTCTTGAATCAGGGCACGAAGTTGACATCGACACATTGCTAGAGCATGAGTTGTCTCCTGTACCACTTTCTTTGGCCAATATAGATCAGACCCTGAGATATCCAATGAATAAAGCAGACCTTGGTAAAATCTTGGAGCAAGGCCTAGCCGAAAATCAGCCACCAGTCAATCTTGAATCAGTATGTACCATTGTTGATGGAATGGCAGTAATTCAATCTCTTGGTAATAAGTCTGAAGCAAAAACATTCGGGGAATGGAGTGATAATTTCCAAAAGTATGTGAATTCGCAGTTTTCTGAATCCTGTAAAAGGGTCGACATCGTCTTCGACAGGTACCAAGAAATGTCAGTTAAGGAAGGAACTCGCGTCTAGCGGTCTCGTGGTAAGGGCAAAGGAATCAAATGCATGGTACAAAGCAAAGATCAAAAAATGTCATCCTGGGACCGGTTCATCGCACTCGATGAGAATAAAGCAAGCCTTGTGAACTTCCTTTGTACTGAACTTAGATCTACTCACCAGTCAGTAGCTAACAGAGAACTCGTACTCAGTGGTGGATTTACAGACCCAAAGGAAGCTTGGTCATCTACTTGTAGGGACACGTCAAACCTCAGTTCAATCCAGGAAGAGGCGGATACCCGCATTATATTACATGCACAGGATGCCAAGTCATCAGGATTTAAGCAAGTAAATGTAATTTGCCGTGACACGGACGTTTTAGTGCTCTTAGTCGCGCACCTGCCTAGACTATGTGAACATGTTTGGATGCAAGCTGGAACTGCCAAACGGAAACGATACATCCCAATACATAGGATTGTCATAAGTGCTGAAACGCGTATGTTACTTCTCGCTTGCCATGCTATATCCGGATGTGACATGACTAGTCAGTTTGTAGGCATCGGGAAACAAACAGCTTGGAAGGTCTTACTCATGTGTCCTCAACTTCTTGAACAGCTAGGTGATGACAAAATTCCTACCAATCAAGTACTCGATGACGCAGAAGCATTTGTATGTAAACTCTATGACACGCCCACAACATCAAGGTCAATACAGGAAATTCGGAGTGCATCATTTCGTGCAAAACGAAGCATTGACTCTCTACCACCAACACAAGATGCACTACATCAACATATCAGAAGAGCACACTATCAGACTTACATCTGGAAAAGAGCAGTGGAACCTTGCCCATATCTACCCCTACCAGAAGACAGTGGGTGGCTTCTAGCACCAGACAAGAACAATTTGATACCGAGACTCCTCACATCAGAACCAGTTTCGGGAGCATGTCTGGATTTGACAACTTGCGGTTGTTCTGCATCAGAGAGGCGTTGCGCAACACGAAGATGCAAATCCAAGATTGTCATCAACTTGACATGTGGATATAGACCCCAGACCTTTGCTTGCGACATGCTTAGAAGGCGTGATATTGTCAAAACAATGTTCTGAATGGTGGCCATATTGAAATCCAAGTTGGCCGCCATTATACGATATAAGAAATAGAACCATTGGAATTCTCAATGGCAAAAATGCTGGTATAGACACCGGAACTATGCTTCTAGCTGTCGTAGAAACCGAGATATTGTCAAAACAGTGTTCCGTAAGGCGGCCATCTTGAAATCCAAGATGGCCGCCATACCAAAAAAATGTCGAAGTGGAAACAGGTCTTTTTACAATCAGGGACATATTTTCTGAACACTTGGCTTTGTTTCCACATTCTACTCAAAAAGTTTAGCAAAAAAACTTTTTCCCATACCTGCCTCCTGACTACAAATCAGTTTCAAACTATTCACCATAATTTGTCCTACATCATAAAGGCTTGTGTCAGGTTTATGTACAGAACTGTTTGTCTATAGGGTCAAATGAGTGTATGAAGTAATTAAGCGTATAATAATGTGTGATTATAAGTGACCAGGTGTTTGTGGTTGAATGAATAGAAAACAGCAGGATGGTGTTGAAGCAATAAATGTACACTCCAGGTGTGGGTGCATAGATTTAAACAGCTCTTAACTTTTCAATGATGCAAATAATTGTTCATGACATAGCACATTTTCTGTTGAATATTTTGAAATTAATGTATTTATAAGCTGCTGTTGCCACAGGCAGCAAAATATGCCAGTCAAAATATTTTCAAAGTAGGAAACTGCTTTTCTTTGTGGTTGCTTTGAAAGTGTTATTCCATCCGTGAAGGGGCTAATGGAATACATTTCTCAACAAAATTAATTTCTCATGAAGAATGTACATTCGACAACAATTGGACTGTATTTGTTCCTGTGGGAGAAATTACTTTCTGTCAAATTATTTCAAAGTAACAAAATTTTAACTACAAGAAAATGTATAGTTTATTTAACCCTTTCACCGATGAAACTGGCCTTTAACACAATTCGAATGTAAACATGCAGGAAAGCTGTTGAATATTTTGAAATTAATTTGAATGGAAGGCGTTGCTGTCTTAGACAGCAACAACTTCCAGACAAATTACTTTCAAAATAGCTAAAAAAATGTTCTCATTAAATGGGCTAAACAAATTTTCATAATAAAAAAAAATATAAGAGAAGACCAATTATAGGTGGAATAATGTGAGTTTGACCAGTGAGGGCAGGTGTGATTAGAAGTGGCACGGATGTGTGTGGTCAAATGAATAGAATAGGTGAATGAATACCATAGGGATTATCATAGCAATAAAAGGGGATTTGTGGATTTAAACCATATAAATCAGCGTTTAACCATTTAATGGAATAAATCAGTCAACAATGTAGAAAATGTATCATAAGGAATGTCCATTTGAAAACAAGTTGACTGAAAGGTATTTATTCCTAATTGATAAATTACTTTCAGTGCAATCATTTTCAAATTAAAAAGATCTTAACTCTAAGAATGTGTATAATTTATTTGAACTTCCACTGCTAAGATATTTATTACCCTAATGAATAAGTTTCTGTTAAATGTGCTTTATTGAGTACCTGTTTATAATATCCAATACAACATCTGACTGTCTAACGCAGCAAACACTTCCAGTTAAATTATTTTCAAAATTTTCAACAGCTGTCTTATCCTAAGCGATCACCTGCCTTAAGGTCCCTTTTGTTAAATATTTTGAAAACAATTTGCCTGGAGTAAGCCTCACATAGGCTAACTTTTCAAAATCTGAGAAAAGAATATGAAGGTCACAGTTTAAAATGTCACCAGCTACCTGGAAGAAACTTATAAATTTGCAAGGACTATATAGAGACACTTAAAAACTGAATAGGATGGTTTACATTCACTAAAACAAACAATGTTCCACATGTACCTCATACAAAATATGATGTTTCTTCTGAGTTAGTGCTTAATTCCATGTTTTATCATTCACAGTAATCCCTCAGATGTGCCAATAAGAGAGCTATCTGGTATATAGACCGCTTTCTTCGATTTGCAAATCCTATTTAAAAGCAATACATGTGACCCTCTACGTAATAAGAGATCATACATTTACTCTAACCCTAAAAGTTGTTCAAGAAACTTTCAATTTTCTCATAGAAAATGTCCATTTTCAGACCAATTGAAGAAATTTTTTGAAAATTGATCACTGTAACAACTGGCTCGATTACCGAGCTAGTCATTCCAGGGGTTCAGAATTTGAGTGTTAACGGTTTAAGTGAGAAGCTCTACTCTCCTTTGGATGGTCTGCTAATGCGAGTTTGCCTCTATATGGGTATTTGTAACTTTTGAACAGTTAGAAATCAATTTAACTGAAAGATGCTGCTGCCTGGTACATGTTATAATACAGTGTACAACTGTTTAACCCATTTCCTCTCAGAAATCATGAGAATTATATCTGATATGGCTATTATAGTAATGAAAAGGATTTGAATGTATTTGAAGTATTTAAAATACTTTTAGAAAAGTATTTGCATTTTCACTTGCATTTGAACAAAGTTGAAAATATTTGCACTTGCATTTGAACCAATATGAAGTATTTGCATTTGCATTTAAATACTTTTGAAAGTATTTGACCCCAGGTCTGGCCCATAGCCACAATGACTAATTATGCGAGCATGTACGAAGATGGAATCAGATAATGGTTTATCATTATCATCATCATTTTACGAGGCATAAGCCACTGGCTTGTTGCCTCAGTGTTATTTGTTATAGTATGGCTTGCTCAGTCCAATGCAAAAGATCTTTCTCTGAAGTAGATTATATCTAGTTTGTTCTTGAATGATTTGACTGTTATCGCTTAATTAAGTCTCCTTGAAACCTTCAGTATATCAGTGACATTAGATTTAAGACTTTAGCTCTGTTTCGTGTTTCCCACATCAGTTGCGGTATGCTGCCTACACTCATGGTTACACCCTGCTGCGCCTAGCATTTGTTTGCATGCTGAATTGTGGAGGCTGTGGTTGGTCTTATTGCTGTTGTTTTCATTTTCTGTGTTCATCGCTGTCCGGGTCTCCTCCACACTAGTATCTCTTCATGCAACCACAAAGTGTGGATGTGGAAGCAGAGACGTATCTACTGGTGGAATCGCCACCGAGCATGTTCTTGTCTATACACAGACTACTCCAAGATCAGTCCACTGTATGGGAAGAATTGCGGTATGGCCTTGGGCTGGTATATGTATGGCCTGTCCCGTCAAATTCAAATGTTCTTTCTTTGAAGTAGATATCTAGTTTGTTCTTGAATGATTCGACTGTTGTTACTTCGGCTATTGTAGCTGGCAGTGAATTCCACTGTGATGCCACTCTATTGGTGAAAAAGCATTTACAAATATCTTTGTTGCTGTGTTGAGCTCGAGCTTATGGCCTCTGGTCTGTGTAACATTGGATGGCTTGAAAAAGTATTCTTTATTAATGCTATATAGACCACTGATGAGCTTGAATGTTTTAATTAAATCTCCTCGAAACCGTCTGTATTTCAGTGACGTTAGATTTAATGCTTCAAGTCTTTCTGTGTAGCTATAGTCTCTGATTTGTGGGACAAGTGTTGTTGCTCGGCATTTAACTCTTTCTAGTAACTGTGATTGCCTTTTCGATTTTGGTGACCATGCCGAGTTGCAGTATTCGAGAATAGATCTCACTAGAGACTTGTACAAGAGCGTGAAAGTAGATAGGTTAATGTTGGTAATGGTTCTCTTAGTTAGGCCCATTGTGCTGTTAGCCTTGGAGATGATCTTACCTATATGTATATCAAAAGAGAGGTTTATGTCAATATGCACTCCCAGGTCTTTTTCTACATCTGATGTGATATAGGATGCATATCGGGCGTATCAGTCATATAGTATATAGTTTGAGGGTTATTCCTACCGAAATGTAGGGCATGCGTTTTATCTGTGGTGAATGATAGTTGCCATGTCTGCGACCACTTTGTCTATGTTGTCCTGAATCTTACTGGTAGCTGGGTTGCCATATATCTTTGTGTCGTCTGCAAATATTTTGCACTGCCAAGTCAGACTGTCTGGTAGGTCATTTATGTTTATCAGAAAAAGTATAGGTCCCAGGACACTGTAGCTCACGGGGGTACGTGCTTGTCCGCTATGTCGCTCCACTCCACCATACCGCATGTGCAAGATGTGTGGGAGGGCTGGTTAGCTGTGGTTCTTGGGGTTGTGGATCTCGTATCGCATCTCTCTGGAAGGTACAAAGACTGTTTAATTCTTTCAAGGGAGCATCGCAATGAGGTCACTTGGTAGTTCAATATAAAATAATACACCCCTAACACACACAAAACACTGTTGTTGCAAGAGGAAAGCGCCTCGCGTGGGCCTCTGTCACAGGAAAATGCCTTCAACGCCGACACAGAGGAAAAGAGCTGGCAAAAAGGGCCACTCTTTTGTTCAAACAAAAAGCTAAGTGCTGGTTGATCCTAGTGTAGCCATAATTAATGTGATGCAGATTGGTTTACGTGAAGATGGAACAAATGATTTCTGAAGAATTCACAGGTCACCGTCTTATGTAGGTCCAAAGTTACTACATTGGTAGTTGTCGCTTTATTTATGCGGGCCTTCTGTTACATTCTAACCTACCATTTGGTTGTTAGATACGAGTACAAGCTTTGGCCGCAAGTGGCAGGGATTCCTACTTAACTTTAGACACATTCATCTAACAGGCGAAGATGCTCAGCTTCCCGTAGGTCGACCTGCATAGCAACTACCTCCAAAAGACAGTGTACGTACATGTTATGGAGCAATAACTCCCAAATCAAGTAACACTCCGGTCACCATTGCCCCGCAACCACATATAACATCACCAGGACAAATTTACATTTCACAAAAGCAATTTTAGAAAGTGCTATATCATTTATGGTCGGGGAGAAAGAAACGGATATCCACTGCTAGTGTCCTTCCCGTGAGGGCGTGGTGGGTTTTAAGACCTCACCCAGACACTACAATGAATTGGATCACATCTCATCCGTCACCACATGCTACGGAATTAACATTTTACCTGTCATTAGGGTTAAGTTCCAGAATTACCAGAGATGCACTGCAGGCCAGTGTTACAACATAATTAATTTTCTTTTTGCAGTGCTTCCTACATTGGTGGGGGAATCTAACTAACTAGTATCCGGAGATACAGGGGGTGGTGTGTGTAAATCGGCACTTTAATTATCGCCGCTCAGAAATCTCCAATAGTTTCCTAGAGTCAGATCCTGCAAACATGTCGATGGGGAATCCAAATAATTATTACGCCTTGCGGCTGGTGGATCATGGAAAGAGACAATAACTCGATATTAATAAGAGGCCCTAAGGTGACTGGCCAATTTACACACCCTAGTCAGTGCATGGTGCTACATTTCCACTACAACCGGAAAAGAGGTGTACACTATGCATTTCTTGAGGAGAAATTGTCCCTAACCACTTTAAACCTATCCTATCGAGCTAGAATAGCCAGGTTTAGTCGGTAACATATCAGGCTCGAACAATTAGAGGATGATCAGCGACCTCAGTGTAAAATTGATGCTGTGGGAATATAGTGATGCGGATATAATGTTGCTGTATAGTATTACCCAGCGTACTATGTCCTAGCGGGGTTTTTTAGTATAAAGAAACAAAACAAGACGGCCATCCGCGGGTAATAGACTAAATTTAAAGTTAGACTTTCTGCATCCGAACTTTCCAAAGGGAGCCTTTCTGAGAGCGGGCCATGCATGCCCGGTATTTAATTATATGGAATGTAGAGCCAATGGTTTTCCGCACTGCATGTCGTGTGTGTTTAATTAACTTTTTAACCACAGTCTGGTGGAACTTTGCTGGGTGCACCGCAAGAGCTATACGACGCATCCCACACCGTGTGCCAGTTTATGTAACTGCTTAACATTATATAAAGCCCTATCTGTTAATGGGCAAACTACATCTTTCTCATTTCCATCGCTGCATGGATAACTTTCCAACTTCCGTATAAATTGTATACTAGCTGAGAGATTATCTAATAGACATTTCCTGAACTGCTCTGTTTCACTGTCCTGAGTATGTACCATGTCTTCCCTGCCTGGAGAAGTCAGCTTGCGGAGACCTGCCTGTGGAAATCAGCTGTGGAATCTGCCTGCGGAAAACCTTCCAGTGTTAAAGAACATGTCGGCTCGTGCTATGAATACGTCAGCGCCTCAATTTCAGCAACATAGTAGCCTGTTCCGTACCGATGACTATTAGGTATTCAAGTAGCTATACTATTGTGTAATTAATTATCATTACCGTATATGGTACTGATGACTAATAGGTCCCTTCCCGGTCTTAGATCCGCAATTTATAATTTCTGTCTTGCTGTGAATATTATCCTTGTTTACTGTGGGTGCTTTCAACTATCCACACCGTTTAAGTTCATCACTCTGTGATATTTATTTAAATCATTCATTACATTCTACTTATTGCATTGGTTAGTTGTATATGGCAGTTAGCCATTCAGTTAATATGTTTTGTTTATTTGTAAAAACTTTGGACCGAAGTACGCTAGAAAACACATATATCTGCATCACTTTATTCCCGCCAGCATCAATTTTACACTGAGGTCACTGTCCGTGCTCTAATTGTTTGAGCCTGGCATGTTACCGACTAAACCTTACTATTCAGCTTGATAGGATAGGTTAAAGTGGTTAAGGACAATCTATTCGTTTGGAGACATATAATGTATGCCTCTTTCCCGGTTGTTGCGATAATGTAGCCCCGCACTCCGGCAAGGTTGTGTAAAATTGGCCAGTTACCTATAGGGCCTCATATATATATATATATATATATATATATATATATATATATATATATATATATATATATATATATATATATATATATATATATATATATATATATATATATATATATATATATATATATATATAAAGTTATTGTCTCTTTACACGATCCACCAGCCGCATGGCTTATTAATTGTCTGGACTTCCATCAGCATGCTGATCAGATCCGGCCCTGGGAAACTATCGGAGGTTTCCAAGCGGTGATTGTTAAAGTGCTGATTTACATACATTTCCCCCATATCCTCGGATACTTGTTAGCTAGATAACCCCGCCAATGAATGAAGCACTGCGAAAACATATATTTAGAAATGTGAGTGAGTTAGTTTATTTACTGGCCCGCAGTGCATATCTGGCCATTTTGGAAATTAATCCTAGTTCAAGTTCAAGTTCAGGTTCAAAGTTGCTTTATTTCATGGGTTTTTATACATATAAATACTCTAAACAGGCAGTCCATCAAATGCATGACCTATAGAGCGATGGACTCCTTACACACATTACAAAACATTAGTACATTAACAAATATATGGCACACAAAACAGTGGCACAGTGACAGAATGCTAACAAGCTACCTAGATATGAATACTTATACAGGGACCTGACTACCCTACTGGAATTATTAGCCAGCAAATTAAACTATTTGGGGATTTTATTAGCCATACAGATTTTCTGTGAGAAAGGATATGAATCTCGCCTAAGACTTATAATGTACATAGATCATATTTAAATAGACGCACGCACGCACGCACGCACGCACGCACGCACGCACGCACGCACGCACGCACGCACGCACGCACGCACACACACACACACACACACACACACACACACGTATGTGTACATATTACATATATACACACACACATATACATATACATATACATACATACATATACACGCTGTCATTAAATGTGGATAAAACAAACTATATGTTATAATCTAGAGAACATATAAATAAGGATATTCCGAAAATTTATATCAACAAAAAAGAAATTGAAAAGTGTGTGCAATTATACGCAAAGTTTCTAGAAGTATATTTAGATAAAAATCTGACCTGGGTCAAACAAATTGAGACAGTTACTACGAAAGTAGCAAGAGGAATAGGTGCCATCCAAAGATTAAAACCATATATGGCACATGACAAGGTTAAAACACTGTACAGCACCTTAATCCTTCCACACCTCACATACTGCAATGCCGTTTGGACTAACACCTATAAAAACAAAATATCTAAAATTCAAAGCCTCCAAAAAAGAGCATTAAATTATTTTCTCGACCAGCGGAAGGCCAAGATATGTTTAAAGAAGAAAAACTATTCAAAATTATTGACATAGGTAAATCCAAAATGTTAACTATTGTGAAAGATTTCCACCACAACACCCTACCCAAATCCATAGCCCTCTTGTGAACAATATTAACATCCACCAACATAACACTAGAAGCAGACACAACTATATAAGAAATACACACGCACAGACATGGGAAAACATAGAATATCAATTACAGCCACTCAATTACGGAATAACACTAAACAGGAAACCCGAGACAAAATACTGACAACAAAATCATTCAAGAAAATAATAAAGGATTACTTAATTAACACGTATTAGTGCTACTACCACTACTACTACTACTACTACTACTACTACTACTACTACTACTACTACTGCTACTGCTGCTGCTGCTACTACTACTACTACTACTACTACTACTACTACTACTACTACTACTACTACTACTACTACTACTACTACTACTACTACTACTACTACTACTACTACTACTACTACTACTACTACTACTACTACTACTACTACTACTACCTTCCCACTCCAACCCACCCACTACGACTGGATGTTTTCAACTGCTAACAACTATCAAATTTTCATATTCAGTAACCATAAAACCAAGCTACTGGATGAGCTGGAGAATGAGCACTGTGCCCCTCCCCTCCCTCCCCACCCTTGTCCAAGGATGCTCCCCACTAGCCAGCATCCTGTAAACATCTTATCAACTGCACAAATACAGCACAGCTCGGGGATGACCTGACATACTTCTAAACAAAAACAGTACCTTGTTGTCAGAATAATTTAAAAATTAGTGTGAGAAATGTTCTCTTGTATGTTTTGAATGTGGGTGGATTGGAGGACATTGCTGCCTATGGCAACAGTGGCCTCCAATTCAATTATATTCAACACATTCAAAAGAACATTTTTATTTTGCTATTGAGATGAACTGGTTATTTCCGAGATGTACTGTATAACCAAAGTCAACCAAAAATGTAAATGTTGTGTTGTAATGTAAACTACTACTACTACTACTACTACTACTACTACTACTACTACTACTACTACTACTACTACTACTACTACGACATGTATTAATTTTTTTATTTAACTTGTCTACGTCCTGTGTTTGTATGCTACTGTCCTGTTTAATTTATCTGTATAGATGTATGTATATATGTGTAAGGTGTCCTCCAATACAATAGGCATTGCCTTCCGCGGACAACCTAGTTGAATCCATAATTTATATATATTTTACTACTGAATAAATAATCTTGAATCTTGACATATATCAGGGCTTCAACTAACTTCCTCTAAATACAGGAAGTCTGGGACTTCCTGGGTAATGTTATTGGGAGTCTAAGCTAGGAACATGAAGGTCTAAAATGGTTCAAATACATATAATTTGGTTAAAATCATTGGTTTTTTTTAGAGATATCATGGCAATAATAGGAAGTCCAGGACTTTCTTGGTATGTTTTGTGGAGTCCAGACATGAACTTTGATCTGACAAAGTATATAAAACACATGACATTCAAACACATATTTATGGCATTCATATTTACATACACACATACATAGTTACTGACTTAATTATAACATATATTATACATATACTCATTACATCATTATCTCTTTTTATTTAAATTTAGTTTGGAGTAGTTTATTATTATATATGACTTTTGTATGCTACTGAGGGGGGGGGGGGGGAGGGGGCAGGGAAGAGCTCATCACTGTAATATGAAGTTGAGATAGTTGGAGTTGTTAAGAATCGACATATGCATTGATCGTGTGTGGGCTATTTAAGTGTAGTAGTAGTGAAAGTAAACTGTAAAGTCTGTTTATGTTTAGACTTATTACTTCAATTATTAGGTTAGGTTAGTTTATCTATTGTGGTGGTGGTCGTGGTGGTGGTGGCGATGGTGGGATGTCTTAGGTTTGTATTATTTAATTAGCAGAGAATCTGTGACCATCAGGTATAAATATATTAATCTAGTATTTGTCGATCATAGATTCCCTGGCAATCTTCTTAAAGGAGTTCTGGTATAATATACTATTGCATATTTTTGTACTGGTGCTGTTCCATAGTTTTGTGGCTGCTATTGTAATTCGTCTTTTTCCTATTTCTGTTCATGTAAATTGAGTGTGTAGAGTTGTGTTTGTGGATGTCATTGCTTAGTGTGAAATTGGAGTCTATGGATTGTGGTAATGTATTGTGGTGAAACTCCTTTACAATGGTATACATCTGTAGTTTGCCTATGTCCTTTAGTTTTAACAGCTTTTCTGACTTGAATATATTCTGGCCCTTTGCTAGTTTAGAAAAGAGTTTTAGTGCCTTCTTCTGTAGGCTTTGTAGTTTTGTTAGGTTGCTTTTGTGTGTATTCGTCCAGATAGCGTTACAGTAGGTGAGATGCAGAAGAACAAGGGTGCAGTTTAAAGTTTTAATTGTAGCTGGTGTCAGGTAAGGTTTTAGTCTTTGTATGACACCTATGCCTGTTGCCACCTTTGCTGTTACCGTCCTGATTTGTTTGGCCCAGGTCAAATGTTTATCCAAATATACTCCAAAAAATTTGGCAAATGGGGCCTCCTCAATTTCTTTTTTGTTTATGTAGATTTTTGGAATTTCATCTTTTTTTAGTTTGAGATTTGTAAATAACATAATTTGTTTTGTCAACATTCAATGGTAATTGGTTTATTGAAAACCAGTTAGTAATTTCTTCCATTTCCTTATTTACTTTTTTGTATTAGGTGTCTATGTTGTCATCACAGCAAAAAGCAGTTGTGTCATGTGCTTGCATATGTTAGGCAGATCATTCATGTAAAGAAGGAACAGCAGAGGGCCAAGAATAGATCCCTGAGGAACACCACAAGTCAATTGTCTGTTTTCAGAGCATATCTCATTATATTGTACGCATTGTGTTCTTTTACTTAGGTAGTTCTGAAACCAGGTGAGTGCACTGCCTCTTATACCATAATAGGCACGCTTTTCTAGTAAGAGCTGGTGGTTGATAGTGTCGAAAGCCTTTGAAAGGTCCACGAAGATGCCTATTATACTTTGGGTTTTTTCCAGTGATTCAGTAATTTTTTTTGTTGAATGTTTCTCACGAAATCCATATTGCGATTTGTATAAAATTGACTTTTTGCCCAGGTAATTTGTCAGTCGATTGTACATTAGGCGCTCTAGTAACTTGGAGAAAAGCGGAAGTATGGAGACTGGCCTGTAGTTTGAGAAGTTAGTAGAATCATTGGCTTTATAAATTGGTGTAACACGTGCTATTTTTAGTTTTGATTAGAAAATGCCTTGTGCTAGGTATAAGTTGCAAATGTGACTGAGTGGGATAAGGATATCCATAACACAGGTTTTATAAATGCGCCACTTAAAACCATTGATTCCGGAACTTTTGGCTGGGTTGAGTGTGTTTAGAATGTTAAAGATCTCTTCAGTGTTAGTAGGGTTGACGAAGAATGATGATTGATACCTGCCTGTAAGGTAATCAGATAATTTTTTCTTGGATGTTGATTGGATTTTGTTCAAAAGTTTTGGTCCCATATTTACGAAATAATCATTGAATCCATTGGCAATTTCGAATTTATCTGTAATGACCTTATTGTGGTAAAGAAATTGTGTCTGTTGTGCTGTATTTGTCTTGTTTGAAAGTGATTTAATGGTTTTCCATGTTTCTTTTGTCATTTTTAGACTGTTCGAATTTCTTGTGATAATATGTTTTCTTAGCTGTTTTTATTATTTGGTCTAATTTATTTCTATATTTTTTAAACTGAATTTCATTGTATTTAGTTTGACACTTGATAAATGTTAAGTAAAGCTGATGTTTTGTATGACAGGCAGCTATTAATCCATTTGTAAGCCAAGGTTTAGTTGGGCTGTGCTTATATTTTTTACTTTCTTTCATTGGAAAGCTTTGTTCAAAAATAGTTGTGCAGATGTCATGAAATTTGTTGTAGGCATGCTCACAAGACTGAATGTCTGTTACTATGCTCCAATCGACCTCTGACATAGACTCTTTGAATGTTTCAATGTTGACCTGACAGTAATCGCTGCATTTAAATTTATCCTGCTCGAATTTTTTCCAGTATGTTTGTTGTTTTTCTAAGAGAAATATAGGTAAATGATCTGAGATATCAGTTAAAAAAATTCCGACGTGAGTTTTACTGATATTGCAATTAATATTATTGCAGAATATGTTGTCAATGATGGTCGCCGTAGATTCTGTTATTCTAGTTGGTTTGGTTATTGTCGGATACTAGAAGTAGGTATTTAATAAGTTAATAAAGTCTTTGGTATGACAACATTTCTGTTGCTGCAGATCAATATTGAAATCACCCATAAGGTAGGCTGTTTTATTTTCCTTTTGTATTATATCCAGAATTCTGCTCAAAGCTTCAATGAATTGTCACAGTCAGGAGGTCTGTAGATTGTACCAACAATTTTATTTCTACATTTTTGAATCAGAATTTCGATAAATACTGTTTCAATGTATTCTTCCATCATGGAAAGGTTATTACACACAATGAATTGAATAGTGTCTTTTATGTATATGCCTACACCACCTCCACCATCCTTTTCGATAACTGTATAGTTATTCTTGTTGAATAGAGTAGTAGGTGAGTTTATTTTTAGCCAAGTCTCCGTAATTCCAATAATCCCAAACTCATGTGCACTCATAGCTAGGAAATTATTTAACGACAGGTCAACTGTTAGATCCATAGGACTCGGTGGCAGATGGGATGCGAATCTCCATCCAACTCGTTGCAGTGTCTGGGTGAGATCTTGGAATCCGCCACGCCCTCACGGGGAGGACGCTCGTGGAGGATAGTCGTCTCTATCCCCACCATAATGACATGTTAGTGATCAAAACCTGCTTGTGTGAAATGTAGCCATTGTCCAAGTGATGTTTTATGTGGTTGCGGGGCAAGGTAGCCAGATTTGCATCGAATTTGGATACCTTGTGTCGTAACATGTATGCATGCTGTCCTCGGAGGTAGATGCTAGGCAAGGTGACCTATGGGAAGCTGAGCATCTGCGCCCATGGGACAATTGTATCTAAAGTTGGGTAGGAATCTTTGCCACTTGTGGCTAAAGCTAGTTTTTGTTTCTAACAAATAAATGATAGGTTAGACTGTAGCAGAAGGCCCACATAAATAAAGCAGCAACTACCAAAACAGTATCTTTGGAACTACATAAGATGGTGACCTGGGAATTCTTTGGAAATCGTTCGTCCCGTCTTCACATAAACAAGTATGCATCACGTTAATTATGGTTTCACTAGGATCCTCACCTAGCATTTTCAAGTGAACAAAAGAGTGGCCCTTTTTGCCAACTCTTTTCCTCCGCTTCGGCATTGAAGGCACTTTCATGTGACGGAGGCCCACACGAGGCACTTTCCTCTCGCAACAACAACCTTTTCTCCTTCGACCAAGGTAGCCAGACAATTTAGAAGCCATTCAAAACGAAGTGTCAGGTTTGCTTCTGAAGGGAGCAATAAAACCATCAAACTAGAACACTCCAGGCTTCTATTCAAACATGTTCCTTGTCCCCAAGAGCACAGGAGGGTGGAGACCCATATTCAATCTCAGGCCATTGAATTGGTTTATCCATATGCCTAGGTTTCGGATGGAAACTCCGAGGTCGGTAATGGCATGATTGAGGAAAGGAATGTGGTGTGTGTCAATCGATCTGAAAGATGCATATTTTCACATTCCAATGAACAGGGGTTGTCACAGGTTTCGGAGGTTCGCGTATCAGAATGGGGTATGGGAGTTTGTAGTCCTCCCATTCGACCTGTCGACAGTTCCGAGGGTTTTCACCAGAGTGGTCCATGCGGTGGCAGCGTATCTCAGAAGAGAGAACATGTGCGCTTCACACCTACATAGACAATTGGCTTATCAAGGTGGACACGCCAGCCAGGTTAGAGTGGATACTGCTCTGACTCTGAAGTTACTTTCAGATCTAGGCTGGATAGTCAACAAGGACATATCCAAATTGACACCCACTCAACATTTTGTTTATTTGGGGATGTGATTCGATTTCGAGCAAGGAATGGTGTACCCGTCAGAGCCCAGAGTGGTGTCTCCATTAGCCATCCTCAAGAGTTTTCGATTGGAAAACCACATTCAGGCGGGGCTGTTTCTTCAGATGCTGGGCATGATGGTCTCCATGGAGCAGGTAATCCCGTACGCTGCTCTGATGCGAAGACCTATCCAGTTGTATCTGATGTCTCTGTGGAAACTGAGAACAGAACCCATTTCAAAGCTGGTACCAGATTTGGAGCCAATAATGTCAAATTTGTATGGTGGAAAAAGAGTCAGAATCTCATAGTAGGAGTTTCGCTGCACCTACCCCTCCCCCAGCTATCCGTGTACATGGATGCATTGCCGGAGGGGTGGGGGCCTGCTTGGGAGAACACCAGGTCTCAGGCACATGGACTCTTCAGAAGAGCCAGCTGCATATAAATCTGTTGGAAATGATGGCAGTGGAACTGGCATTGGAAAAGTTTCTTCCAAAAGTCAGGGGCAAGGTAATATTGATATGGTCGGAGAATTCTACAGTAGTATCATACATAAATCGCCAAGGCGGGACGAGGTCACCCACACTATGCATGAAGGTGTGGCACTTGATTCAATGGTGCAGGAATTACTCAGTTGTTTTGAAAGCAGCTCACGTTCCTGGGCGATTAAACATTCTGGCGGATACTTTGTCTCGCAGACAGAGGGTTCTGTCAACAGAATGGTCTCTCAACCCTCCAGTTCTTCACAGGATCTTCGAGCATTGGGGCAAACCCAACGTGGAGTTGTTCGCCACAAATGAAAATGCTCAAATCATGACTTATGTCTCGCCGATTCCAGATCCAAATGCCATCGATACAGACGCTCTGGCGATAAGCTGGAGAGGGATGCACGCTTATGCGTATCCACCCACCATTCTTCTGCCGAAGATTTTGGTGAACATCAGAGAGGAACCGTGCCTGGTTCTGCTAATAGCGCCATATTGGCCCAGCAGGGCGTGGTTCACAGATCTTCTGGATCTGCTGGTGGACAATCCAGTGCAGTTACCCGAGATTCTGATCATAATCTCTGACGCCAAGGGACGCTTCCTACACGAGCATCCCGAAATGTTCAAATTGACTGCATGGATGTTATCAAACAATGCTCCACGTCGGATGGGTTTTTTCGACAGGCTGCGAAATTCATCACAGCTGCGAGAAGGAGGTAAACCTTCAAGTCATATAACCACAAGGTTAACAAATTTGCAGAATGGTGTGAAGGAAAGGGTATTGATACCTTTCAATCCACTATTCAGCAAATAGGAGACTTTCTCTGTGAGCTGTTCTTGTCAGTACTAGCTCCTGTCACAATTTCTGGATACAAGTCAGCTTTGGCATAAGTTATCCCATGTCTAGCCAACAGGGATAGTTCAGAGGTGGCCCAGTTAAATGTGATAGTGAAGGGAATGAGCAATCTCCGACCGAGACAACTGGTAGTCATTCCAGTCTGGAGTCTATCTTTAGTGCTTAATGTACTGGCCAAGCACCCTTTTGAACCCTTCGGTTGGGCTAGTCTAAAGCATTTGACTCTAAAGGCGGTTTTTCTATTGGCAGCTTCCTCAGCGAGAAGGCACAGTGAGATCCATGCACTTTCAGCAGAGAAGGACTGAATTATTGTCTCCGGAGAGGGTCTGGGACTACTGCCAAGAGCAGAGTTTATGTCAAAGAATCAATCTTTGAAATATCCCGGCAAACCGATCATTATACCGAAACTAACAAGGTTTAATCATGATGCCAGTGTCTGGTGCCCAGTCCGTGCTTTGACCAAGTACAAAAAATGGACGGACTCATTATGGTCGAATGATAGACATCTGTGGATCTGCCATAAGAAGCCATATAGCACCGCATCCATGGATTCTATCTCTCGTTTGGGTGGTAGAATACATCAAAACTACCCACGAGATTGCGACTGGGTACCAGGTGCAATGCGCAAGGGCACACGATGTCAGAGGAATAGCCGCCTCGACCACCCACTACAATGGTGTTCCATTAGAGGACATCATGGATGTTGCACAATGGCACTGTGAGTCCTCTTTCACAGATTACTATATGAGGGATGTGTCAGACTCCGCCAATCCACTCGCTTTAGCTGTTTTGAGACGATAGTTAAATGGCCACACTGTTCTTCTCCCTTTTGGTACTTGAAAAAGCAAAAGCTATGGAACAGACATGGTCAAGCGGGTTGATTACAGCCAATATTGTCACGGATGGTCGAAAAAGTGCTTGGTTGAGGGCTCCACGTCTGAAATCCAATAATCATAAGGTAATTCAAGTTTGACAGTTTTTTGTATAATGTTTATATATCATGATCATTCATATTATATATTCATGCTCATTCCCAGGCTAATATATGCAAAGAGCAAGTTAACCCTCTTAGCATATTCGTGTTGCAGACGAGATGCATATTCGTGAGTTATCTCCCTTTTCTTAGAAGAAAAAGGGGGGGGGGGCGGTGATGCGAATGTGATTCGGTCCCTGAACTTGTCAGTCCTTTTATGTCTCCGTATGTCAGGTTTAAGTCTAAGATCTTTCTCAAGGGGCAAAAGAAGCAATTGATGGCTTGCCCCGTCCCACCAGGTTACTGTTTAAATCTGGTGTTATCAGAAGTAATAGAATGGTAAGTATTGATCGAATGAGAATGAAGGAAATTTCAATTTCCCTTTCTCTGTGATCTAACAATACTTACAATTATATTACGGACCCTACCTCCCAGCCCCATGGATGCAAGCCATAGGTATTCTCTTGTTTGGTGGCTATGCAACCAATATGAGCCTCACTGGCAGACGGGTACCGTTTGTTGAGAAGCGGGTACCCGGTTCCAGGACCTGTTAAAGCTTACCAAATCTAGATTCCTAGAGCCAGCTAGCTTCCTAGCTTGTTATCAGAAGTAATAGAATGGTAAGTATTGTTAGATCTCGGAGAAAGGGAAATTGAAATTTCCTTCATTCTTTGTGTGTGTGTGTGTGTGTTAGGGGTATATAGCTTATATTAAGCTACCTAGTGACTTCATTGCGGATGCGTCTCTTGCGGGGATACCTCTGTGGATTCAAGGACCTGTGTGGTACTTCTGGCGACACCACATGGAAAGGACACCAGATGGTTCTATGTTGTGTATTATTGTGCTCATTTACTGTCAAACGATTCATCTTGTTTGTATAATATATTAATATTTCTATTGCTTAATTGTAATTGTTCCATAGCTCTAAATTAGTATGGATAGGCACTCCGGTGACACAAATAGTTGGGATGACATGTGTGGTTCAATCTTGGCGTCAATGGTCACATGGCCCCACTGGAGTGTTAGTGTTCCACCGGCTCTAGAAGTCGGTCTTTGTATTTCTCAGAGAGACGTCATATTGGATCCGCAACCCCAAGATCCACAGCTAACCAGCAATCCCGAACATCGTGTACTTGTGGTGTGATGGATCGAAATATTATAGCGGACCAGTACATGCCCCCGCAAGCTACAAGCGGTACCCGATGTGGGGCTCGAATGAGAAGTGAACCCACACCCACGGTCAACACCCATGAGTGTCAGTCTCCTTCATCCGACAGTCAGCGCTCCCTTGACATGGAAGTAGCATCATATGATGGATGTATGGCTCACGTGCTCACCAAATTTCCCCAGTGCGGAACAACCAGCACCGCCTCAACACGAGTTCTCACCGATCAGCGAGGGGACCTTCCGCGATGCCTCGCAGTCGGGAACTCAACACATCACTTTATCGGATCTCCGCAATAGGCTACCACCATCTACACCAGATCACGGACGACCATGTCAAAGACCCCCACAGGGGCAACCTCAACCTTCATGACCATTACATTCGCCAACGTCATCAATAGGTGACCAGTGGCCGGACGCTCATGTACCATATTCTGTATCTCCTCCTTTTCGTGCGCTTTCACCATACTACCCACCAGTAACACGTTATGAACTGGAGGAAACCTATTTCAGCAATACATCAGAAGACGTCCACATCACCACATCAGTCACCTGCACCAGCTCTGTATAAGGAATATCCGTTGCAGCATTAGGAACATCCACGTCGTCTACACAGTACGCCTCCACCGGTCTATAGATCGACACCTGTCTATGGACCCGCATCAGGGTGGTATTCGGCAGAACCAACATATCATGCACCACATAATCGACGGGAATCACCTTTGTGGATGCGACAGCATCGACAGGGACATCGACGGGAAACACCACCACCACCACCCACACACCGACCAACATCCGTGTTCTCGTCAGTTTCACCAGCACCACCACCGGATTTCGTGCCAATCACTTCTCCACGAGGATATGGCCGGATCATTCTCCCCCCCCCCCAACCCACCCCCACCACATCCCCCCCCCCCCGAATTTAGTGGGGAGACTGAGTCGGCGAATTATAAAGTGCAATTTGAAATAATAAGTAGGAAAAACCAGTGGAGCAATCATCAGATGGAGAGTACTTAGCCACAAAGCCGTTCAGAAAAGCTCTGCAAGTTCCGGCAGACTTAGGAACAGACCACACCCCCATCATACACTGAACTGGAGAGCACGTTCTCAGAATGATTCAGCGACACAGCCGTCGGAGAAATGAGTCAACTTCAACTTAAAAATCTACATCGATGTTCGGAGGAAACATTACTGGAGTTAGCAAGCCGCACCCATCGGTGAGTTACCCACGCGTACCCCAGCACAAATCTCGAGGGCATCACACACTTACATCTATCCACCTTCATCGACATGTTGAGCGGAGAGCCCGCATTAAAATAAAACCTATTTCTCATGGAGCACGGCCGCCTTCAACAACTAATGGCCACCTTGCTTCAGATCAGGAATTTCTTGGAGCGGGAGAAGAATAATCGCTGCCAAACGACAACACATGCAGCATGAACAAAGCAGTCAAAATCACGCATCTACAGGAAGAGGGCATGGCCAATCCCATCGCGGGGGCCACAACAACGCCCAAGGATGCAGGAACCAGCAAAACAACAGCAATAGGCAAAACATGCATGGAAGACTAGAAGAGATCACTAAACAGATCTCCGCACACGCTAATCTCGTGAGAACACTCAGCACCACAGTAGCAACCCAATCCACCACTAGACCACATCCCACCACAGCTTCAGCTCTATCACCAAACACATGCTTTGGATGTGGTCAGCCAGGCCACTGGAAGGATCAATGCCCCAACCGGCCTCCGTCTACAACTCCAATCTTTGATGAAGGATGTTGTGTATATGTTAGATAGGTGTACGACATGCCAGATCAATTGACCTGTCACAACCCGACCCAGGTATACAGAAATGACAATTGTTGATCATTGTTCTCCGTGGGTGGAAGCATATCCGATTCCCGCTAAGACGGCGCAGAACGTAGAGGGTAAATTCTTTAATGAATACGTTGCTCATCACGGTATACTGGAAATTCTCATTACTGATAAAGGAAAGGAGTTTTGTACGAACTCACTTGAGCAGAGGTATGCTGAGCATGGTATTGATCACAGAAGAACAAGTCCGTATCATCCTCAGACAAATGGACAGATGGAAAGTTTCAACAGAACGTTAACGGATTTGATTCAAAAAGATGTTAATAACGAGTCTCGAGCTTGGGAAGACAAATTGGGCACAGCTTTAACAGCGTACCACAACACTCGACATGCCACGACCAGATATACGCCATTCTATCTGACATATGGTCAATGAGGAAGACTTCCGTTAGCTATTCCACTCGATGCTGCGCACAACTTGAGCAAAAGACCTACATGTCTTAACAACGCCTTATTGCGTGCCCGCAACGAGACGGCCAAGTCACGAGAACGTCACCATGAACACATTGACAAGCATGCTAATGCTGGAGAATACCAAGTAGGTGACTCAGTGATTGTAAAAGCTGAAGAGAGAATGAAGTTAACCTCTCGCAATGACCCTGAGTATGAAATTTTCAAAATTAACGGACCCGTGGCTCATGTCCGACATCAAAGATCTGGGCAGGTATGTGTTTTGAATATTTCAAAATTACACATAGTCGACTTGGAGATGTGCTGGGACAAAGTGAGACCACGCCCTATTACGAATCCAGCAAAAGGAACAAGGTTAAGTCATGTTCCAAGGTCACCACCACTACTTGAATCTACACCAACCAAGAAGGTAGTTCCTGAAATACGACCAGTACCTGGAAGGGTACCAGATGTGCGTACTGAAGTTGGTATGGATATTGATTGACTCGGTATGAGTAATGATCCTGATTATGAGTCAACAATGGATGTATCGGAACCTGTGCATGATCCTGCCAGTGAACTGATGGATGTGTCACCACCTACGCACACCTATAATCTGCGCAAGCGCAGTCATAACTCTTATGATTATTCAACTAGTAAACATGCTAGGATAGGTGCATTTGGTTGGCCGAGGTTTACTGATTTTGTTAAATGCATTGAAGCCATTATAAGTCGACGCAATGGAAGGATTTATTAATCGTTTGGTGAATACTCTCAAAATAACGTCACACTCTACCATTAACCATCATATCTCACTCACTGCGTAGTAGATAAGTTGCTTTGCTAGCATGCTTATCGGTTAATTTGTGCATTCGACCGCTATTGATATAATAACATTGCCCGATATTCAACAGTTAATAGTCTGTAATTCAGTGTTAGTTAACATTTTGGTTTTACGTTTACTTTTCGAATTGGATAATGAATCTATTTAAGATTTTCATGCTGTTAATTATAATTTCTGTAACCATGGTTCATGGGAGGGTACCTACTGTGGTAAGTAAATTCCTTAGAGTTGATGAGTACTCGACCATTACTCGGATGTTGCACATCACTGCCTCTGCTTTACCTGTTATCAGAATGATACTGTGGGAATATTACCCATGGGTAATGATGTTAGCTACGGCAAAACATGTACCCATAAATGGACAGTTTTTTTAGAACTATCATAATTTTAATGGGGAGGAGTGTGTTTATGCGTAATGCGTATATGCATTGGTGATATTATATAGGTCCATTATGGCCTATGAGTGCCGGTGTACAAGAATGATGCCACTAGTAAATTTTTGCGCATATGGGGGATTGGAGTGGTACTGCAAATGTTTGGTGAACGTGTGGAAGTACGTTGTGGATGGAAGTTGACTGATCGTTGTGAATTAATGAATGGAGTGTCCGCATTAATGTTGAATACAGTGGTGATGGGTGGAAATTCGGACCTATCCGAACAAACAAACGAACGTATGCTCGAATCGGTTTAGCCAGTGATGTGCCAAGATTGGTGTCCTCAATCAATCTTTGATTGTTAACCACTTGAAGGTGGAGAAATGGAACGATTTACAGAAGACAATGTATGCTCCTTTGGTACCATTGTCTGAAATACAGCGATTATCGAGAGCATTGGTGCAAACTCCATATGGTTATATTTGGTGGCTTCTGCCATCGCACTTACTGTGCTAAAGTTTATATTGTATAAGTGTGGAGTCCTTCACCGTGTGTGGAGGTGCGCTTGACGAAAACCACCCATGGAACAGACTCCACGAGTTAGATCAGTCTGGACACATTGGTCACACCGACCACCAGCGACGCCTAGTGCCAGGGACTGGCCGACCGATCTCAATGGTACGACGTCACCTACGGTGTCCGACCAGACAGGCATAGATGTGGAGAAAATTCCAGATCTATCTGTGCCGCCATATTCAATTTGAACATTGTTAATTTATTTCTTTTTGATTTATCAAGGTGGACAATCTGTATATTAGGTTTTGTTCGATTGTGATTGTTTTATCGATTTATTACCGTATACTGTTTTCTTTTGATGTGATTGTAATATTGTTCATTTCTGTTTGATTGTTATCATATTGCTTTTCTTTTATTCGATTTGATTACTGTTTATTGTACTTTTTGTTTTGATTTATTACTGTACTGTTATTGGATATTTCGTTTCCGATTTGATTTGCTGTTTTATTAATATTGTCTGTGATTTGATTAATTATTATATTGTAACGGTATGGTGCATGTCATCTGGATTGGCCCTGGTATAGGAGTGTTTTGGTTGTTGATAATGTACGAGTTAATTAATGCTCTCTTAAGCACTTGTAATGCATGTGTAAAAATGGGGTTGTCACGTGGGAAGTCATGACCCCGTGGGATGTCTTATAATTCATGTAAAAACCAAAAAGAAATTAAGTTTTGAAAATACCATGTGAGCTAAAAGTCCAGGTGAGCTAAAGATGGATGCTACTACAGTATTGCATCAATGATTGATATATATATATATATATATATATATATATATATATATATATATATATATATATATATATATATATATATATATATATATATATATATA
Organism: Chaetoderma sp. LZ-2023a; assembly: GCA_034401795.1. Taxonomy (NCBI): domain Eukaryota; kingdom Metazoa; phylum Mollusca; class Caudofoveata; order Chaetodermatida; family Chaetodermatidae; genus Chaetoderma; species Chaetoderma sp. LZ-2023a. The sequence continues at coordinate 65,952,604 of CM067371.1, forward strand.
TATATATATATATATATATATATATATATATATATATATATACGTACGTACAATTCAAAGTTGGAAAGTTAGGATGAGTAATAGTCATCCAAGTACGTGGCTGAGTCGACCACCTGTTATTTATAAATATGTGTCAATCATTAGGATGGTGGAAAGTCGAGCCAGCCAGGTCATCTCTTTATATCTAATAAAGTGTACTAATGTTAAATGGATATGGATGCTGTTTATAGCATTACGTAACCAGCGGATGAGATTAATATAATGATGATAGAAATAGGAAGATTTAATATGAAATGATTCTATTGTTCTGAGTTGATGTGTATTTAAGAACGATTTAGTTAAAGGTTGTTGCTGCTCAGCAGACAACTACTTTTATTATATTCAGCAGTTGTTGATAGTTGTAGTTTTGGAATTAATTAATGTTTAATGGTTAGTGTTGGGATCATGAATTATGAGAATAAATTGAACGTGACTAACTGACACAGTTGATGACGTAAGCAGACTGGTATTTGATCGTGGGCTGGAACAACACCATCTGATAATGAATCATCCAACACATGTGCCTAGCACTCTATAATTCTCAAGACTTCTCCATCAGTGTAGAGTGGACAGGACATGGACATTAGCGCATCTTAGAGGAATTCATAACAGAATCAGGTTTATTGATACACTATATGCCACTCATTTTGTGGTATGCAACAACATGGCATACCATAATGTTGTTAGTTAGCTGACAGATCACATCAAACCAGAACTGGTCCCCACTGCTTTGAGTGATTGGGAAGAGTATGATAGGTCAGAATGACGTCATAACCAATCAGGATCAATCAGACTCTGCAGTAAAGAATTATAGTAAGTAAGGGAGGAATCGCTGATTGGTTGCAAGGACCAATTAGTCATCAGGTCAGAACTTCTGGGAAGAGATAAGCAGAAATTGATTGGTGACTTTATTGGTTGGCCAATCAAAGTGTGCTTATTGGGTTCCTAGAAGAATCATAGGAATATGTCCTGAGAGAAGTTGTGCATTTCTGGGAAATGACCAGAACACTGAAGTCATAATCTGTAACTATAAAAGGTGGCACTTCTCTCAGAAACAATCAATCGGGTTACTCGACCCAAACCATCTGGTTCACCAGCTCATCCGCTGTTAGGATTGTAAGTTCCAAGCTATGGTGCTGCCTAACGAGGCTTGAAGTTGATTAGGATTAGGTTAGGAATAATATAGTCTAAAATTGTTAGTTTGAAGTACAAGTCGATTGTACTAAGTATTCTCTGTAGAGCAATCTTGCTCAGAGCCATACATTGTATTATAGTGTAAAATAAAGTTCTTAATCTTACGTTCATGTAAAACCTGAGTTTGTTAGTATTTAGGAATCTAACGTGAGCTGGAAGAAACACCCAGTCCTTACTAGGAATTTTAGAAGAGTCAGATCAGGCCCAGCAGTTAGAATAAATATCATCTATTTACCACCAGTCAGATGAGCCTAGTGACTGCAGCTACTTCGCTTCATCTCATCACCGGCAACGTTGTCGCAGCAACACTTTAAAGTTTCCAGTAGTGAGTGCGAGCGAGTCTTTATCATCAGTTAGTTCTTAATAAGTTCCAGTTCCATTTGAAGACACGTCCACGCCCGAAATCTTCATTCATCTCATCACCAGCGACGTTGTCGCAGCAACGCTTTTAAGTTTCCGGTAGTGAGTGGGAGCGATCCTTCATCATCGATTAGTTTTTGGTAAGTTCCAAGTTCCTTTTCGAAATCTTCAATGGCAAGCCGGCCAGGATGTTTGATTCGGTATATTAGAAATTTCTTACAGACTATACATTCTGCACATGAGTGCACATCTGTGAAACTGTAAGTACATTTTAGTTATGAACAATCCAACCGAAAAAGAAGTCATTTCAGTACTAACAGATTTGAGCGATCATGTTACGTCTTTTCTCGACTTTTCCAAATTATCAAACAATCCAAAGGTAGTACAACATCGTGAATAATAGGAAGACAGTGTTATTCGCATCACTACTGACGTTAGATGTGAGGGACAACCTCGTTTAAAAAGAATTGTAGTTCAACTATACTACAAATAATTTAGGACTTTTTCATAAATAATTTTGATCAAAATTCTACAATGACGACCGCTCATACAATGACAGCATCACAGGCTTCCCTAGATGTAATGCCTATGGTTGGAATGAAAATAGCCACCGCCATGTCCAAAGAAAATAGGAGAGAATCGGAGTGTGTGCACCATCAGGAGGTACGTGAATTGATGCAGCAAGTCAAGCCGTGCGATGGTTTGATTCCTGAATCCTGAGCAAGTGTGTCAGTTTTTGGACGAGACCAGCCGTGTGATCCTAGCAACACATGGCACATTGACAGGCATTCCTGTTTATGTAATGACAAGACCATCGCGAGGAGCACTGTGTAAGGCCCTCGATCAATTCATTTTAGGCAAAGAAAGGGCCATCTTATCATTCAGAGAATTAGAGAGATTTGTAACTCTCAACTATATTTCAGCAAGCGAAAGGGAAAGAGTAAAGTACGATCTTGATGCTGTGAAACAGCGGTCCAGTGAGACCATTATTGCTTTCAATTGCTGCTTTAAGGAACAGGCGAGATCAGCATACCCAGCAGTTAATAACGATACATCACGGATCTTCTTGTCCGCCTGTATCAGGTCACTCTACGACCAAGGTATGGGAAGGAGGATAGTATGCAAGAAGGCAAAGACTTGTGAAGAGGCGATGAAATTGACGGAGGAGGAAGAGTGCTGCAACGATTTGTTGCAGACGATGAAGATTCCCGTACATCGGGAAAAAGCAATGGAAATCAATGTTATCGATTTCAAGGAAGGCAAGGACATCTGGAGAATTATTCAGGAAATGAAGTCTCAGATTTCCCAACAAAGCAAAATGATAGAGAAACTTTGCTCTGTCATCGAAAATCTACAGTCGATACCGGCACCCCAGCCACAACAACAGCAGCAGCAGCAGCAGCAACAACAACAACAACAACAACAACAACAGAAGCGAGCCACCAACCTGCTATAACTGTGGCAGAAAAGGACATCTCAAGAAGAATTGTCAAACTCCACAACAACCACCACGAAATGGAGGACAACAACAACAATGAGCACCACAAACACCATGAGCCACGCAGCCGATAAAGTGCTTTACTTGTGGGAAATTAGATCACATGGCCTCTGATTTCTATTCAGCACCCACAGCACCTAGTCCACCAAAGCGTGTTGTGGCATGTTTTAGATGTCAGAAAACGGGACATATGCAAGCACAGTGTCCGTTGAATCAGCCACCACGACAGGCAATGAAACAACCACGTCAGCCCGATAACTCCAGTTATTGCGACGAACCTATGGAAGTTGACGAGGTAGATCATCAGCGATATGACCAGAGATCGCCAGCTAGGTATGATTATGGTGAGTGTGCATCATTCAGTTCTGAACGAAACACCACTCCTCGTATGTATTCACGAAATACGAGAAAAGCCATTCGTAATGATGTGAATTGCGATTGTGACTATGTAGATCGGGACGGTTTTGTTCTAACAGATGAACACACTGATGAGTATGGCCGTTATTCATACGGTATTGGAGGAGACTCATCAGGGGAGACTAGACGTTGATCATACATCAAAGCCATTGATGGTCGACGTCACTCGTTAAACACGTACGGAGGGAGCCAGTGACTGAAAGGTTCCTTATCCGATTAGAAGTGGAAGTGAATGATCAAGAGAACAACGGGGTAAGTACCTAGATGCTCTAATTGATACTGGTGCTAGTACCTCCCTTGTTAGAAAGGATATATGGATAAGCATCTTAAATGCTCGTCCATTAAGAAATGTTAGTACTTTGTTAGCCGTAAATGGTTCACCAGTAAATATATTAGGCGAAACACAGATAAAATTTCAAGATGACAGGCCGATTCCAAGTATAGATGTGGAACCCATGAGGCATGAATGTTTGATTGGTGTGGATGCTTTGCATATGGGAAAAGCAAAGATTGATTATGGGACAAGGGAAGTGGTATGGTTTGGAAGGAAATACCCATTAGGTCTCAAAATGATTACGTATATGCTAGTTGTAAGGAAACGACTGGACATGCAGTTATTGCCAAAGTATTGAGTGATTTTGCCAATAATTTTGATACTCATCCCAACACCCTTGGACGTATGCCCCAGGTACAGTGTACAATTCCAACAGGAGACCACCCTCCCATTCGACAGAAAGCATATTGGATACCATTAGCAAAGGCAGATTTGGTCAAAAATCAGGTCACGGAAAGGTTAGGAGCAGTCGTCATAAGACCATCATCATCACCTTGGGCATCACCTATCACTTTGGTACCCAAGAAAGACGTTTCTGTGTAGATTTTAGGAAGTTGAACTCGGTATGTCATAAGGACAATTACCCACTACCTAACATCTCTGATATATTTGATTCAATGAGAGGCGTGACACTGTTTTCTACAATGGACTTGAAGTTTGGCTATTGGCAGATACCCATGGCTAGCCAGGACATTGAGAAGACAACGTTTGTCTGCAGTGAAGATCTTTTCGAATGGACTCATATGCCTTTTGGTTTTTGCAACTCAGGTGCAGTTTTTCAACGTGCAATGAATGACATTTTTCGTGATTATGTTGGAAAATTCATGCATGTTTTTGTCGATGACGTAGTCTTATATTCTAGAAATCCGACTGAACATGCACGTCATTTACGTCTTGCGATGAGAAAAATTCAGGAGTATAATCTCCAATTAAAAAGAAGGAAATGTGAATCTGCGAGTGAGTCCGTAGACTTACTGGGCTATCGCATTTCGAGCCAAGGAGTAGCTCCTCAGAGTCAAAAGGTTACGGTCATAAGAAATGTCACCACCCCATGATGTGGCTGAAGTCAGAAGTTTTCTCGGAGCTACCGTGCAGATATGTTGTCGAGACTATGTCAACCTAATGAAGTTGCTACATTGGATACTGGTGACTTTGTCATACCAGAGGTGGAAGAGGGTTATTGCCTCATGTTCCTCTGGAGGTATATGACATACCCTACACAGATCTGTGTAGTGAACAGACCAAAGAATTCCTGGAGTTGTTCAAGAACACGCTGGAGGAGTACATGGTTAATAATGGTATTTTGTATTTGTTAACCTCACCCTCAGCATTGGATGCTGAGTACCTGAGAATATGTTTACCTAGTAAATTCCGTGAGCAAGTGCTCAGGAAGGCTCATGAATGAGCCAGTCACCAAGTTATAAAGAAGACTAGGAATGGTAAGAGATTCCTTTGTTTGGCCATCCTTGAGGAAGGGTGTGGTATATATGTTGGATAGGTGTACAACCTGCCAGGTCAATCGACCTGTCACGACCCAACCAAAGTTATGGATATGCCTATGGGCAATTATCCTGGTCAGATAATTGGAATGGATTTAATAGGTCCACTATTAGAATCCAATAAAGGCAACGTTTACATGATGACGATTGTTGATCATTGTTCTGCGTGGGCGGAGGCCTATCCAATTCCCACTAAGACCCCACATAATGTGGAGGATAAATTCTTTAATGAATACATTGCTCATCACGGCATACCGGAAATCCTTATCACTGATCAAGGAAAGGAGTTGTGTTCGTCCTCACTTGAGCAGATGTATGCTGAGCATGGTATTGATCACAGAAGAACAAGTCTGTATCATCCTCAGACAAATGGACAGACTGAAAGATTCAACAGAACGTTAAAGGAGTTGATCCAGAAAGGTGTTAATAATGAGTCTCGAGCATGGGAAGATGAGTTGGGTGCAACTTTAACAGCATACCGCAGCACTCGCCATGCCATGACCGGATATACGCCATTCTATGTGACGTATGGTTGATGAGCGTGACTTCCATTAGAAATTTCACTCAATGCTGCGCATGACTTAGGTGGAAGACTTACATGTCTTAACAATGCCTTATTGCATGCATGCAATGAGACAGCCAAGTCACGAGAACATCGCCGTGAACAAATTGACAAACGTGCTTACGCTGGTGACTACCAAGTCGGTGACTCAGTGGTTGCAAAAGCTGAGGGGAGAATGAAGTTAACCTCTCGTAGTGACCCTGAGTATGAAATTTTCAAAATTAACGGACCCATGGCTCATGTCCGACGTCAGAGATCTGGGAAGGCACGTGTTTTGAATATCTCAAAATTACACATAGTCGACTCAGAACTACAACATCTAAAAAGGTAGTCCCTGAAGTGCGACCAGTACCTGAAAAAGTACCGGATGTACGTATTGAAGTTGACATGGATATTGATCAACCCGGTGTGAGTAATTATGACTCACCAATGGACACATCAGAAACCATGCCTGAGCCTGCCAGTGAACCAATGGAGGTGTCACCACCTACGCACTCCTATAATTTGCGCAAGCGTAGTCATAACTCTTATGATGAGTCAACCAGTAAGCGCATTAGGATAGACGCATTTGGTTGGTCAAGATTTACTGACTTTGTTAGGTGTATTGAAGCTGTTATAAGTCAACGCAGTGAAAAAATTTGTTAATCGCTTTGTGATATTCTCAAAGTAACGTTATACTCTGCCAGTTAATCGTCATGTATATTTTATGCTTTGGTCTTGTGTTGATGTTTATTAATAGAATTTTTGGGCATAGCGAAAATTTGAATATTCATAAATTGCAAAATGGTGTGCTGATCACAGATCATCAACAGATTTCAGTAGTATGAGCCGAATGGACTGTGGTGGTGTCAATAAACCATCCGTACTTACCACCTAACTTTGTTAATAAGTTAGACAATATCCATGTTCTTGTTGCTGACATAGGAGACAAAACGTCACTTAGTAATAATGACATTTTTGGGCTTCAACATCGAATCAGTATTATAAAGAAGATTGCTGTAGCCACTCAATGAACAATGTTGAACAGAATAGGTAGACGACAAAAGCGAGGTCTATTTACTTTTGTTGGTGACGTTGCATCATCTCTGTTTGGAGTAGCCATCTCCAGTGACATTGAATCCTTAAAGATTGCTGTTAAGATAGCTATAAAGAATATAAATAGATTAGTTCAGTTTTGTAATGACTTATCATCTCATGTGAAACATGCTTTCGAGGAGATTAACATAAACACTAAGCGAATCAATGAAGTTACGGACGCATTGTTCAGCTTGACCACGAACGTTAGTAAATTACTTAGTCAACAAGTGTCACATCAAGCAGATTTATATGCATTAGTATGCTTAGGACATATAATCGATTCAGCTGGTAGTGAGCAGGAGCAATTCTTCATCATCGATTAGTTCTTAGTAAGTTCCAAGTTCCTTTTTGAAGACATGCCCACACCTGAAATCTTCATTCATCTCATCACTGGCGACGTTGTCGCAGCAATGCTTTTAAGTTTCTGGTAGTGAGCGGGAGCGATCCTTCATGATCGATTAGTTCTTAGTAAGTTCCAAGTTCCTTTTTGAAGACATGCCCACGCCCGAAATCTTCAACGTGTTGTCAGGAAAGCTCTGATGTGCGAGCATGCTTGCTATGCAATCTTACGGACTTAGACGTTTCCAGAAACCTCTCTCATATGGCTTTATACATGCTTACTATCCTACTCAGGGGTGTGTGTGTGCTTGGAACGTACCCGGAGTGGTCGTCCTGTACCCAGCTGAGCTGGGATGGTCCGTACCCATCCGGCCGATCCACGCTACACAAACTCCTCCTAATTTTACACCCGTGACAAACGATACCGCATCATGGATCAAAAGCACAGCAGCATGCTAGACGAGAATTCTGGAGTAGGCGCGTAACCGAGAGTAATGATGCGAGAGACACGTAGTTTATCAGAGAAGAGCACTTAGAGGTGCGAAAGAGTTTGGGAGGGAGGCATACTTTGGTTTTGATTTTTGGCCTGGTATTTATTTTTCCAGGCCTTTTCCGTACCAGTCCGGCCAATCCATGGTACAGGGCACAATTTTGAGATGGGTGGCTAATTTTCTAGCAGAAAGGAAACAACAGATGCATGTCAATGGCACACTTTCTAATTGTGCACCGGTGATCAGGGGCATACCCCAGGCCAGTGTACTAGGACCCTTGCTGCTTGTAGTCTACATAAATGGTCTACCCGTATCTGTATCCTCGGAAGTCTACATGTTTGTGGATGACACAAAACTGTTTCACGACATTAAGAGCCATGATGACTCTACAGTAGGGCTGCTCGATTATGGAAATAAATAATCGATTATGATGTTTAGAAAATAATTGATTTAATCGGATAATTGATTATTTAATCTCAAAACTTTGAGAGCAGAAACTACGTAGTGAGGGAGGGAGGGAGGGATGGAGAGAGAGCTGGAGAGTATAGCTTTCTTAAAATTAATAATAATAATAATAATATTAATTATAATAATTATATATATATATATATATATATATATATATATATACTGAATCAAAAAAGTTTAGCAACACTGAGAATATTGCTGTATAAATGTTATTTAACAAAAACAATAAATTGATTCAAATATACTATTTAATTGATAGGTCATTTTCGAATTTGAACAACAGTCTCTTGTTACTGTAATGCTAGCATCGTGCCTTTAACATGGCATCATTCAACGGAAGGGTCCAATCTAAATAATGACACTGAGCTGTCAATACCGGTTGTGACCTCTGCGTGCATTAACCACCACCGTACATCGCTTTCTCATGCTTCGAATTAAGCACCTGATGTCACGAAGAGGAATCACATCCCATTCCTGGAGCAGTGCAGCTTCCAGCTCCCGCACGTTGTGAAGATGTGGATGGTTCTCATGCACCATACGGTCAAGAATGTCCCACACGTGTTTGATAGGAGACAGGTCCGGTGATCGCCCTGGCCAGGCCAACACCGGAAAGTTGTTGGCCTCAAGGAAATCACTGGTGATCCTAGCTGAATGAGGACAGGCGTTGTCTTGCTGGAACATAGTCTGCATGATGCTGCATAAAAGAGATGACAACAGGGGCGACAACTTCTTCACAGTAATGTTGAGCCGTTAAATTTCCACGAATCACAATAAGATCTGTTTTGCCATTTTCATGGAATCCAGCCCACACCATGACACTGCTGCCACCGAATCTGTCGTGCTGAATGATGTTGGCTGCATCATACCGTTCTCCTAGACATCGCCAAACCCATTGCCTACCATCCGCCACATCCACACAAAACCTCGACTCATCACTGAACAAAACGTGGCTCCATTGTTGAGTACGCCATCACTGATGAGTTCTTGCCCATGCAAACCGATTCTCGATGTGACACTCTGTAAGCAGAACAGCAACAAGTGGACGACGGGCATGCAGTCCAGCATCATGGAGTCTGTTTCGCACAGTTTGTGCATGCACTGTTGTGCCGGTAGCGGTGTGCAAATTACGGGACAGTCTCAGACCTGTGACGTCGTGATGACGTCACTAAGTAGCGGTATTCTCGTGGTGTTATTGCTCTTGGTCTACCAGATCATGGTCGGTCATTAACATGTCCCGTTTCCTGCTCATGTTGGCGGAGACGGGAAATGGTTGAGGCGTGATCATTAAAATGTCGAGCAACAGCGCGAACGCTCTGCCCAGCAGTGAGTCTTCCAATTGCTTCTTGGCGCTGATTTTAGGGTAGCCTTGGGTGGCGGCTCATGTTCGGTAGGGTAAACCTTTAAGCGTTTTATGTTAACGTCCGTTATCTGCTTTTGCAATATGGTGAATTTTTGCCTTCGCTACCCGCCAATGTGGGCCAGTGCATGAAAAATGCATTTTCACATGCAGTAAGCATGCAGCCGAGAAATACAAGAAATGATTTGCATTTCTTCATGATCAGCGAGACATTACATTGATGAAACATGCCTGCAAATTTGGTTATAAATGGACGCATAGTTTTAACACGACAAACCAAACTTCACTGTAAACTTTTTGGCTCAGTATATATATATATGTAAAATATAAATCTGAGGCGAGATTCATATCTCTTTTCACTGAAAGTTTATATGGCTAATAAAATCCCAAAATAGGTTTATTTACTGGCTAATAATTCCAGAAGGGTAGTCAGGTTCCTGCATACGCATTCATATCAACGTAGCTTTTTAACTTTCTGTCACTGTGCCATATATTGTCTTGTGGTATATATATCGCTATGGAGCAATGGACTCCTTACACATATCACAAAACATTTGTACATTAACATATTAACACATCGCTCCATAGGCCATGCATTTGATGGAGTGCCTGTTTAGCGTCTATTTATATGTATAGAAAACCATGAAATAAAGCAACTTTAATCCTGAATCTTGAATCTACTATGGAGATCAAGTTCAAGTTCAATATTCTTTATTTCACGATTTATGTGCATGCAAACGGATACTACCCCATACCCCAGGCCAGTACACCAGGACCCTTGCCATAGACAGGGTTCCGACCAGACTAGCCATCGAAGTGGAGTCTGTAACAAGAAAAACAAGTTATATCTGAATTTTATTAAATATCCGACAAAGTATAATGACTCACAGTTCAAGAAATATAGAAACAGGCTAAATCAGATAATTAGGACAGCAAAAATAAATTATTTTCATAATAAATTTGATGAACAAAAAGATAATATAAAGGAAACATGTAAATTGATTAAATCATTACTAAATAAGAAAAATATATACTGAAGCATCATGCTTTATGTATAATAATAAAGTCATTAACGACAAAAAAAGAAATAGCAGACAAATTTAATGAGTATTTTACTAACATTCACATTGGTCCTAATTTATAACAAATAATTCAACCCAGCTCGAACATACATGTAACGTACTTTCTAACAGGTAGCTATCAACACTCTGATTTCTTAAATCCACTAGATACTCACGAAATCGACAAAATACTAATGCAAATTAACACAGCTAAAAGTGCTGGAGTCGATAATTTCAATGGAACATTTTTAAGCACCATGTAACAGAAATACTAACACCATTGGACCACATCTGTAATCTCTCACTTACACAGGGAGTATTTCCATCAAGATTAAAGGTTGCACGTGTGACACCCATATACAAAGCTAAAAATGCATCTGACTTTACTAATTATCGGCCAGTCTCGGTACTTCCACCTTTCTCAAAACTCCCAGAAAAGCTGTATTTTAGTAGAATTACTAAATATCTAAACAAAAACTCAATAATATATCCTTCTCAATATGGTTTCAGAGAAAAACACTCTACTATGCTTGCCATTGTGGATATGATTGAAAAATTATCAACCTCCCTAGAGAAGAATGAACACCCGCTAGGTGTATTCTAGGATCTTTCCAATGCCTTTGATACAATTTTACTGCAAAAGCTTGCATACTATGGAAAAAGAGGCACTGCATTGAATTGGATACAGACTTACCTGTCAAACAGGGAACAGTGTGTACAATTCAATGGGGCTATCTCCGAATACAAAAATATAGTTTGTGGTGTACCCCAAGGTTCAGTTCTTGGGCTCCTGCTGTTTCCCCTATATATGAATGACATACCCAGTCTGCAAACATCTCTCACTAATACTTTTTGCAGACGATACAAATGCTTTCTGCAGCCACAAGGCTATAGCAATTCTATACAAAAATGGCAATAATGAAATGGCGAAATTAATGGACTGGTTTAAAGTAAACAAATTGTCCTTAAGTGTATCAAAAACTAATTATATACTATTCACTAAATCTATGAAACTAAAAGAAAAAGCTCCCCCAAACCTCTATATCGACAACCAGATAATTCAAGAAGCACAATATGATGTTTTTAAGAGTCAATCTGGGCAAAAATGTAACATGGGAGAAGCATATTGAAATTATTACTACCAGGGTAGCAAAAAGCATTGGCATCATTCGTAGACTGAACCCCTATCTTACACCTAATATTATTAAAAACCTGTACTGCACAATGATACTTCCTCACATCACCTACTGCAATGCTATCTGGACTAATACATCTCAAGCTAGACTAAAAAAACTAAAATCCGGCCAGGATATCTTTAAATCAGAAAAGGTCTTAAAACTTGAGGACATTGGAAGGCTTCAATTATACACAATCTTAAGGGACTTCCACAATGGCACCTTACCATCATCCTTCTCTAACATCTTTACACTCAATACACAATTGTATCCTCACAACACAAGAACAAGAAATAACCTCCACTCAACACACCACCAAACAAAAGCAGCACAACAAAAACCCTCATACAAAGTAATTCAGTTATGAAATAATACATACACAAGCACACGCACAGACAACATAAAGCTAGTCTTTTAAGCAGAGTATCAAAAAGAATATTATAGCAAACGCAGTGAGCGTATATAGATAACATGTACGTACATGTAATGAGGAAAAATCAAAAGAAAATGAGACAGGGAACCAGGCTAAAATACATATACCATGCGACCGAGAAAGCTTCGTTTCCAGTCGCGAGTTTTGTTTGCTTCCGGTTTCAGCTTATGATATAGCTTTTGTGGTTTCTTCATGCCCCCCCCCCCCCCCCCCCCCCCCCCCCCCGGTGGCATTATGGGATGTGGTTCTTCATTATGCGTATGTTCCTCTCGTTGTTTTAGGGAAACCCACTGCACATTTTCAATGTCCAAAATTTGTGTGATATTGTTATCACGAAATAGCGTACATTTACTTTAGAATGTAAAGCGATTAACTTGTCGGACGCAGACCAGATAAACTTTATTTATTCCTATTTATGCGTCTGTAAATGCAATATGCAATATGAGGTTTGGTTGACTGTCTCGTATTATTTTTAACTCATGGCCGCGGAAAGTTGTTGTGTTCAATGTTGTATGTATTTATCGAAGATAGCAGGAAATTTAAGGCCGGATACCGCGCGATTCGCACCCGGATGGAATGTACATGCATGTATTTACTAGCAGACATTCATTAATTCCCGTTTTTTGTAGCTTATGCCTGGATAAACGCGATTTAAAAATTCTAGCGGACGATATTTCATTATGACATCACAGTTACGATGAACCTGTTTGTATTTCCCTGAAATAGCGAGGAGCACCGCGATACCGCTATCTTCAAAAAAGGTGACAAACGAAAGCCTGATAACTACCGCCCTATCAGTCTCACTTCAGTGGTGTGCAAAGTAATGGAATCAGTTGTAAAATACTCAATTATGAAACACCTAACCGACAACTGTATGCTGTCAGATAACCAATTTGGCTTTATAAGTGGCCGGTCTACTGTGCTTCAGCTATTGACAGTACCACAAAAATGGTTGGAGGCATTGGATAATGGAGGGATGGTCGATGTCATCTACTTTGACTTTATGAAAGCATTTGATAAAGTCCCACACAAACATCTTCTTAAAAAACTAACCGCATATGGCATTGACGGAAAACTATTAATGTGGATCCAATCATTTCTAATCGGGAGGAAGCAACAAGTCGTCATTAATGGAACATACTCCAAATTACTAAATGTGACCAGCAGCATACCACAAGGCTCAGTCCTTGGCCCACTTCTCTTTATATTGTATATAAATGATTTGCCCGATGCAATTAAGTGTGGGTCAGAAATATTCCTGTTTGCTGACGATACAAAATATAGACTCTATGTGCCTGTGTACTGAAAACTCACACATAAAACTCCATCCAGACAAATGTAAGAACCACAGTTCCCCATGTCTACATAATGGACTCTAACCACCATACTCTAGAGTATTTCCCCCCACCCCGCCCCCCCCCCACCCCCACCCCCATCCACCGAAAAAGACATTGGAGTTGTAATTGATGAAAAATTAAGTTTCAACCAACACATAAATGAAAAAATAAACAAAGCCAATCAAATCATGGGACTAATTAGACACACGTTTAGCTACATAGATAAAGACAACTTCAAGCACCTCTTTAAATCCCTTGTCAGGCCTCATATCGAATATGCAAACGTAGTCTGGGTGCCTTTCCTCAAAAAACATATAAATGCGATTGAAAATGGTCAAAGGCGTGCCACCAAACTTATCCCAGGAATGCGTAACCTACCATACAACGAAAGACTAAAAGAACTCAACTTACCAACTTTCACATTCCGAAGACTGCGAGGTGATATGATTGAGATATATAAAATACTTCACAACAAATATGACCAACCTCCATCAAACTTCATCAATCTTTTTTACAGTAACAGTATTACAAGAGGTCATAGCCTAAAAATTCAGAAAATCAGAGCTAGGTTAAATATCAGAAAGTTTTCATTTCCACTGCGCTGCACAGACCAATGGAACAAACTACCTGAACACATTATCAATGCACCTTCTATCAACTCTTTTAAATCCAGATTAGACAAACTATGGAGTAAACACCCACTGCTATTCGAATAGCAAATTCGAATCTGATTCAATCTTTCATCCCAATTTCTTTAAAGAAATGTTAATGTTACCTGAGGCGTATGTTCTGCTCACTTGTCGACCATACCTGGGGACAGGCATAATACTAAATTGTAAAGCGAGTGAAAAAATATAATCAACACGCGGTTTCTAAATGTCAATCAAACTCCAAAATCTTGATGCCGTTTAGGACATAACCAAGTATAAATTCGCGGCCTTGGTCATGATGAAGTTTTGCAGGTAGCCCAAACCGTAAGACGAAATTGTTGAAGATTTTCTCAGCAGCTGTTTTTGCTGACTTGTTACGTGTAGGATACGCCTGTGAGAATCTTGTAAAATGATCAACCAGAATCAAGATCTATTCGTAACCACTCCGACTCTTCTCAAGCTTCAGAAAATCAATGGAAACTATCTCTAAAGGTGATGTTGAACTGATCGACTGCATCGGCGCATGCTCTGGAACTGGAGGTATTCTGTTCTTAATGCATGGGCACACTCAAGTTATGTGGAACTCTATGTCTTTTGCCATTCGCGGCCAATAAAATCTATCTCGCACTAACGCACATACTCTCTCTACTCCAAGGTCACCCATCTTGTTATGTAATTCTTCAATCACTGTCTTCTTATACTTCGCAGGAAGTACGAGCTGTCTTCTCTCTCCACCTGCCACTGTCGACTCTCTAACAAGCAAACCTTCTTCATCTAACCTTAGTCTTCGCCATTCATGCAGAATGCTGGCTGTACTGGCTGGTGCTTGTTTCATTTCACTGTACGTAGGCTTTCTTCCCAGACGCATATACTTTATTACTTCCTGGATCATCGGATCTTGTTGTTGGGACTCCATCAGCTCTTTCTTCGATATTACCTGACCTCTTGATAATTCTGTAATTACAGGTTCTTCAAACGACTCTATTGCAATTGGAATTACTAAATCTCGCTGAGCTAGAAGAGTACTCACCACTGTGCTAATAGCAGATGATGGAAACATTTCAGAACATGCAGGCATATATTGTTCTATATCCAGTGGGATACGAGATAATGTGTCAGCATCAATGTTGGTCTTCCCTGACTTATAATGAAGAGTGAAATTGAAGTCTGTCATCTCTGCCACCCAGCAGTGCTGTGTACTATCCAACCTCGCAGATGTCTGGATATATGTCAATGGGTTGGTGTCACTGTAGACCTCAAATCCTGGTGCATAATAAAGATAATCTCTAAAGCGATCACAGACTGCCCACTTTAGTGCTAAAAGCTCAAACTTGCCTGAATGATAGTGATAGTTTTTCTCTGCTGGAGTAAGCATACGTGAACCATAAGCAATGACACCTACTCTTCCATCACTCTGGCGCTGGTATAGTACTGCTCCTAATCCCAAATGGCAGGCATCGACATGTAATACATATGGCTTTTCAAAATCTGGATAGGCCATCACACATGGCCCAAGCAGGTTATCAATTAGGTCATTCAGAATGTGTTGATGCTCTTCTAGCCAATCAACCTTCTGACTCGACGGCGCTTGCCCATTCTTTTGCAGCTTCCCATCTCTCCGACATATTCTCTTCCGCCCACAACTCGCTGGTCTGCTTACACCTGCATCCATCTTCAGCAGGTCGTGTATTGGCTTCATACGCCTTGAGAAATCAGGAATATATTTACGATAAAATCCGATGAAGCCAATTATCTGACGCTCATCGCCCACAGTGGCTGGTCTCTTCTCCTTCAATGCGGATACTGCTTGGCTGTCTGCTGGATCCATGCGGTACACCTCTGCTGAAACCAAATGCCCAAGGTAGCGAATCTCTCTCTTAAACAGTCCACACTTCGATGCTTTCAACTTTATACTAGTATCCTTTAAGGTTCTCAGGACTTTTCGAACATGTGCAAGGTGATTATGGAAGCTGTTACTATAAACCAACACATCATCAATATATGGACGGCAAATATCATCACGCAGACCTTCTAATGTCTTCTCCATAAATCGCTGAAATGCTCCAGGTGCCCCTGTTAATCCAAGCGGGATACGGATCCACTCCAGTAGCCCCCATGGTGTAATGAATGCAGTCAACTTCTGACACCCTTCAGCGACAAAACCCTGATGATACGCCTTACCCTGGTCCAATAACGAAAACCAAGACTTTCGCCGAAGTGAATTCAAAGCATCTTGAATCTTTGGAATTGGTTGCCGTTCTGGTAAAGTCTTCAAATTCAGCTGGCAGTAGTCGATACACAGTCTAAGGGCTCCATCTTTCTTCCGCACACACACACCACTTGACTTGAATAACTGGATGTGCTCTTTCTAATCCAGCCTTTCCTCAACAGATCTTCCAGATACTCATTCACTTCTTTGTGCAAGGGTGGGGGTATGGAGATATAGTTACGCTGAACATGTGTGTTATCTGTAAGATTTATCTGCAGAACCAACTCCGGTGCACATCCCACCTCACCACCATGTGCAAAGGCATCACACTCCTCTCTCAACATCGTTCTCACTTCATTCTTCTGGTCTGGCGTCAGGTCAGTCTTTTCTAAATCCACTAGGGGATCCCACCTCTGAACCTCTGTACTTGCTCTACTAGTCACCTCTTCTATTTGATCATTCCCAGCGGGCGCTTCTAATTTATCAAGAGGAATGGGAGTCACAGACTTGACTTGCTGCAAGACACCAATTTTTGTATGACGCGGGATAGTCAACTCATGTCGGGTCGTGTTCTCTACCAACATTCTAATATGACACACAGAACCCTGTGGAACGGTAACAAGGGTCTCACGAATGGAAATACCATCACGCCATCCAGCTTCCTCATCAGGAACCACTAACGCAGACTGTCTATTCATAGAGTATGGATGAACTGTACATTTCAAAGATAATGCTTCTCCACTCGGGATAATCACATCTTGTTTTCCTATTCGAACAGGACACAATTGTTCATGCTTCTGATGAATCAGACAAACAACTGCTCTTATCTCACTTGGAGTTGCAGTTCGCAGTGCAGATGACAAATCATTTTCCAAGGAAGCTTTATCCCATTGCTGTATCACGTTACACCCAAAAAGTGGCTGCTTTAGTTCAGTGATTACTGACAAGAAATGGAACCATCAACTTACGCTTATTCGAGTTCAATGTGAATTGCAGACCAACCCAACCCTCAAAAGGTATATCTGAACCATTTGCAGCCTGTAACACAAGCTGTCCCTCCATCAGATCTTTCAGCGGGCGGATCTCGCAATTTCTAAATTTTCTTCAGCAGTAACGAACCAGTGTCCCACAGAGCCTGGACTGGAACTCCAGCAACTGAACAATTTAATGTACACTTTTCACCTATCAACTTCACTAGACTGTTCTTTTGCCTTGCAGATAGCTGACATACTATACCCCGTAGCTCTTGCAATGATGCACTAGAACTGTCATTCTGTAACACTGTTAGAACGCTGTTGTCTACACCCAGCCTGATAATGTTCAGAACTCCCACAGGACCAACAATGTCCACACTGCTGCGGAATGCCTTGCTCTCTACAACTGGAACACCCTGGCTTTGTTCGCAGATACCCGGCCTTCTCTCCTGCCACCTACTAGTTGTCTGATATTCTCTCTCTGGCTGTCTCCTATCTGTCTGACCTTCGCTCTCTTGACCTCTCACCTCTCTACAATATTCTCTATCTGGTCGTCTCATAGCTGTCTGACCTTCCCTCTCTGGATCTCTCACACCTCTACGCCATTCTCTCTCTGGCTGTCTCGTATCTGTCACTCTCAATCTTGTCACTATTTCTTTCAGCTCTGCAATCTCTTTCTGCATCTTAGCCATCTGTTCACGATCAACACTTCTCTATTCAGTCAACTTCTTAATTTCCCTTTCTTTCTGCTCTACAGCTTCAGTGTCAATACTAGATACAGCTGCTCTACCTCTATGGTCTCTCATTTTCTGCAGTTTTTCGGTCTCATGTGAGAAATTTGCGTTATCTTGTGAATTAGCTGCTCATCTGTTATCACTGAATCTTCTAGGGATACTCTCATCTGCTGTCTGATGCTGTCATCTGAGAAGCCTGTATCCATGGAATGCAGAAACATTGCTTGCACCAAATCTCTACTGTAACGAAGAGCATTATCATCAGTTTCAGATGAAGCCACAAGAACTTGCTGACGCAACCCTAGAGCCCTAATCAGAAAAGCTTGAGAATCCTCTCTGGGACCCTGACTAAGATTACAAAGATCACTATATAACACGGTAGCAGTTTTCTCTTTATAATATGAGAAAATAATACCCCTCAATACATTTAATAACAACTCGTTTCGGCTTTCTAGATAAATTAGAAGTCCGGTTCCAGCATGTACCGCTCTAGTTACAGCTTCGACAAAGCCTAGACATCACTTTGTCGTACCTATCTGACCCGTAATTTTATAATCTTTCCGAAATATTGAACATTTGTTGATTCCGTCGACGATATTTCCGGTGACATCAACACGCCGTTTCTAAATGTCAATCAAACTCCAAAATCTTGATACCGCTTAGGACATAACCAAGTATAAAGTATGGTACTGCCGCTTAGGACATGAACAGGTATAAAATATATTATAAATTAATTGACCATTTCCTTACACTAACATACCATGAATGTGGTGACAAACTACAACTGAATCAGCCATCCAGTATATGTAGCCCAGAACTTACGCCAGATGCCATTTGATGCCTTCTGTCAGAAGAGGATTCATGTGAGTTCATGTGAGTTCATGCGAGATACGTCGGTACACATTTACATTTTATAACGTCATTGGACTTGTGCAACTATTTCAATGGTGTAGGCCCCGGTAAATGATGTAACAATGCTGGCGAATATCACTGGCAATGGGCAAACGCACGGTTGTGAATATCGTGGACTGGATTTGCCAGAATGCCATACACGCATGACGAAAAATTAGCTTCAAAATACTATAGATGGGCATACGTATTTAGGACATTTCGACCATATATAAATTCGTCCTATTTATTTAAGCAATAAATGGTGTACGCTTATAGGCAACGCCTATTTTCATATTAGAAAACTACTAGACTCTGGAAACCATTCACCATCACGGCATGCTATTCTCATACTTGCACCCAGTCACCAGAACAAATAATAATAATAATAATAATAATAATAATAATAATAATAATAATAATAATATCTGTCAAAATGGTAACTATCAAACTACTACCTCTACCATCACAGCCAAAAAAGTTCTAATACTTTGTCAATGATAATAAGAATATGTAATATAGAATTATTAACTTTAGCAAGATAAGCACACATCCCTATGTCATGCCTTTCCCTGTAAATATGTTGTAAATTTTCATACGTCTATAACTGTTGGACTGCTGCAAGCTACCGGACAATACTTCCAATTGGCAATGACTCTGGATTGGCTGAGTATTTTGCAAACAATTTGATTGAAAGTTTCTGGTGGCTTAACCACCGACAACTTTCGGTCAAATTGTTTGAGAGGTACTCAGCATACCCTGAGTTAAACCCCATGGAAAACGTAGACTGCAGAAATTTGGCAACGAGACAGTGAACTATATATGTTAAATTTATGTATTCATTATTCTTGTCCTATATTGTTGTTATATGTTATATGTAGGGGTCCACCGCCACATAGGTTCTGCCTTTGTTGGACTACCTGTTGTGAAACTGTAAATGTATATTCTATATCAAAATAAATCATCTTGAACTTGTAATCTTGAACTCGTGTAACAGTCTAGTCTACCAATTGAATACGTCGATGATTATACCAGAGGCATACTGTTCTGTTCTGTTCTTGGAGTTTTCGCCAATGTCTGGCGCACCACCTTTCGGTGTATTATCCAGGGAATCTCTAGAATCCGCAAATTACTGGAGTTTTCCATTAATTATATATTATATTACACGCACGCACGCACGCTCGCACGCACGCGCGCGCACACGCGCACACACACGCGCGCACACACACACACACACACACACACACACACACACACACACAAACGATCATTAAATCTGATATTTATGTACACGCATGTACACACGCAAGTGATTATCCTATCTGTATATAGAGGAGTAAATGTTCACAGTTCATAGATGAGCAAATTTATGTTCGCGAGACGCGTAAATGAGTTCATTGTTATTGAAATATATGTAGGAGCATCCAGAAAGCATAAGGTGCACCGTATTTTTCTATGTGCAATTGACTTTAATTATACTAACTTGATATTTTATAATGCAAGCTTTGTTAGGTAATTCATTTCATTTAAGAGATGATTACGTATGATATGAGGTTTATAGCAGAGTTTCCTGGAGATGGATTGAATTTTCGACATTGAATCGCTTCCAATCAGGCCAAACAAGAGAGTTGTGTCGAGTAACATCTGGAGAATAAGATTCTTATCCTTGCTTATTAATTCCCAGCTATCTGCCGCCACTAGATGCTCGATTTCCGATTTATAGATGCTTCTGATATCTGCAAATTCTGGACACTGAACTAGGAAATGCATACGGTCTTCTACAACGTTCTTACAAACAGGACAGGCATCATTCTCATACTGATTAAATTTGGATCTGTGTGCTTACAGATAGTATGTACCGGTTAGTAACCTTGCCTTGATGACGGCACATTTTACATCATATGTATTTGCTGCCACTGTTGACCAGATCGGATGTGGCCTTCCGATAACAAGGATGTCAACATTCACAAACCGGACTGATGATTTCTGCTTAATGTCTTCCTTTA
Organism: Chaetoderma sp. LZ-2023a; assembly: GCA_034401795.1. NCBI lineage: Eukaryota > Metazoa > Mollusca > Caudofoveata > Chaetodermatida > Chaetodermatidae > Chaetoderma > Chaetoderma sp. LZ-2023a. The sequence continues at coordinate 65,973,706 of CM067371.1, forward strand.
GCATCTCTAGGACTACCGTGTTTACAGCCTTTTGGACATGACGCTTCCATACACATTTAGGTGGTGGGTCTTGTAGCAGCAGGTGGGCTGATGGTAATTGATATTTTTGTACAATCAATTCGACATCTTGAAACTAACTGTGTCTGCCTTCTCTTTTCATAACAAGCTGCCGAATTGCTAACTGTTGTTCGACAGAGCCTTCACTCCTTAGTATTGCACCAAGTAATGTCAGCCTCTTCTTTTCAATTTGCGCCTCTATCGGCAGTGCACCAAGAAGTAAATATGCCAGTGAATTTGCACAACTATTTGGAAGTGATTGCAATTGCTTTAAGGTTTTCCTTTCATGTGTAGTGATCTGACTCATTTCCTTCTTTGGCATAATTAATGCCTCCAGCCCATACGTACATCGTGGCATTACATATGTTGACCATAGTTTTATACTGACAATTGGACTTACTCTATTAATTCCATGAAAGCCAGCACCCATTAATGAATAAGCTGTTGCACGAGCCTTTCTTATAATTTCTTTGCCTAGGCCACTTTTGTCGTCTGTTCTTATTAGTCCCAGATGTTTATATTCCTTTACCACGTCCATATTTTCTTCATTTATTGTCCACTCATATTCTGTTTCTTTGCCTTGATTGAAAGCCATCACTTGGCTTTTGGCAATGCCACTAACATTTATTTGCATGCATTGTTGCAGCATTCAGTCCCACTTGAAACCTATCTGGGGATGTATCTAGGACTGTCGTATCATCCCATAGTGTTATTGAGCCCAGATATATTGAACCAATATGTAGACCAGTTGCTGTTTGCTCAAGTAATTTTAGTAGCGGATCCTCATATGGTTTATGAAAATCAGGAGATGTGACCCTACCTTGTAGAAGGCCTTGTTTGACAGTAAACTTTCTACTTCTAAGTCCCTCCCACTTGACTTGTGCTGACATGTTTCTGTACATTTTATTCGCAATCAACCATAGCTTCCCTGTTATACCAAGGAGGTAAAGACAGCGTGATAATAAAGAATGCATAAAGCCAACATAGCAGGGCACTTTATTTTCTCTGCATTCCGCTTTAACTTCAGTCATTAGTACTGCTGCAACTGATGGTGATTTTCCAGATGTGAACCCAATTTGTAGATTACTTTGGCTTTCTGAAATCAATGGTCTAATGCATTTTAGTCAAAGCTTCTCAAAGACGTTTCCTACTATGGATGTCACTGTGATTTTCCAGTAATTATCTGGGATCGTCACTGGCTTTCCTGCCTTCTTATGGATGTATGTAATCAGACCAGTTTTAAGTGCATCTGGATATATGCCTTCAGCTATGAACGTATTATACAGTATCAGAAGAGTGTAGATTAATAAGACACCACCATGTTTTAGGTTCTCTGGTGAGAGTCCATCAGAATCCGAGGCCTTTTTCAGGTGTAGCTCATTCACAGCAGTGTTTACTTCATCCCACATGAAGGTATCTGTACTGAACCGATCATCACTACAGATAGATTTAATGTTGGTTATACCATCCTCAACCTGATCTTTATATGCCTTATTAAATGTGGGGTTTTCTTTTAGTGTTCCTAGCTCTTCAAAGTAAGTTGCCCATCCTTCTATTATATCGTTTCCATGATACTCCTTATCATTCACATGCAATGCTTCTGTTGACAGAATTTTCTGTGATGTTTTCCTCTGAGTTCGTATTAGCTGTGCAAACAGTGACCGATCTGAGGGTAGGGCATTCATGATCTTGTTTGTAGTATCTTGCCATGCTCTTGTTACAGCCTGCCGTTGCTCCCTCTGATACGCCTTTTTAGCTTCTCTTAATTTGATCTTTGATGGATGTTTTGGATTTGAAGGTCTACCGGCACGAACCCATGGATGATGTATTGTTTTGGATATGTTTGATGTTTCTGCAAGTTTATAATTCCAGAGTCGACACTTCTTTTAAATCTTTGGTTTCCTCTATGGGATTGCCCCTTTAGTACTGGCCTTCATACATATGGTGACAGTAGTGATAAGTTCGTCTACCGATTTGTTTGATGAGCAGAGATCCTTTTGATACAACATTCTTTCCAGATTTTCTTTATATTGAACCAGATCACCTTTTCCCCACTGAAGCTTTCTTTCTTGTACTGGCTTCAGCACATTGTTACTCGTGCTGCTTTCCTTAACTGTAATAAAGGCTCTAATTGGTATATGATCTGAGCAGTTGTCATATTCCTTTGATACATGCTGAACTTGTTTTATGGGATCTATGTTTGATGCAATGATAATCAATCTGGGAAGAGCCATTTGCACATTCAAAGGTTTTTCCAACTGGATAATTTGGAACTAACTCTAACTGGTTCTTGGTGCAGAAATCTTTTAATAGTTTGTCTCTTGCATCTGGATATTCTGAATGCAATAATGCATTTAAATCGCCGCATATCACGACATCATTGGAGTTTTTATATTTGTTCAATAGTTCCTGCCATTCTGCTAAGACTTCCATATACGCCTCATTATATTTGCTACACCCTTTACATCGGGCATATGTTGCTTTAATGATGACTGAAGGTGATGAGTTTATCTTTATGCAGACTGTTCTATTTGAACCATCAAGTAGACTTTCAATTATACTATTTAGCTCGTCTCTCCAGCTTATACTTGATCTGCCGTATCCCCGTGGTAACTGTATGGGGGTAATGGATTGCCTTCATCCACAGATCTGGAATGATGCTGGAAACCATGCAGGAAGTAGTTTTTTCATCCAGTATTTTTCACAGTCATATAGCCAATGTTCTTGCAGGGCTATAATGTCTATTTGATCGCTCTCACACAATTTCTGGGTATACATAAAATTACCCTTTAAGTTCTTGATATTGAAAGATGCTATCTTGAGATTTTTGTAACTCGGCCTTGCCCTAAAAAAAGACTGGTCATGATCACAAGGCTGCTGGACTGACTGGTTATCATGTTCCTGTCAGATTGAGTAGATAACATGCTCCTGCTGGTTTGACTGATACCGACACTTCTGGTTTGTTTGGTCGCCATACTTCTGGTTTGACTGATTATCTGACTGCTGGTCTGAATATGTACACTTGTCTTGCAGATGGATTGACTGGTCGCCATGTGCTGTTGCTGCACTGACTGGTCAACCTGTTGGTGCTGGACTGACTGGTCACCATACTTGATTGACAGGTCACCACGTTGCTGCTGGACTGACTGCATGGTCGCCATACTGGACAGACTGGTCTTCGTGTGGCTGCTGGACTGAATGTACATCATGTTGTTGCTGGACTGACTGGTCATCATGCTGGACTGACTGGTCTCCATACTGGACTGACTGGTCACCATACTTTATTGATTGATCACCATGCTGGACTGAATGATTACCATGCTGCTGATGGACTGACTGGTCACCATGATGTTGTTTAACTGCATGACTGCATGGTCACCGTGCTGCTGTGGGACTGTCTGACTGGCTGGCTGGTCATCATACTGGACTGACCGGTTAACATACTGGACTGACTTGTTACCACACTGGACTGACTGGTCACCATACTGGACTGATTGGTCACCATACTGGATTGACAGGTCACCTTGATGTTGTTGGACTGACTGGTCACCATGTGGTTGCTGGACTGACTGGTCGTGACACTGGACTGACTGGTCACCATACTGGGCTGACTGGTCACCATATTTGATTGATTGAACATCATACTGCTGCTGGACTGAATAGTTACAATGCTGCTGCTGCTGGACTGACTGGTCACCATGCTGTTATTGAACTGACTGGCCACTATGCTGCTGTGGGACTGTCTGACTGGCTGGCTTGTCATCATACTGGAGTGACCGGTTAACATACTGGACTGACTTGTTACCACACTGGGCTGATTGGTCACCATACTGGACTGACTGATCGCCATACTGGACTGACACATCACCTTTGCAGAATTAGAAACCTTTTTGAACGCCGCGTTCGTTTACCATTACTAATCACATGACACGCACATGAGATGTCAACAAAATGGCGGAACAAGGAATTAAACACAAATTTGTAGCTCTATGTGTATTGTGTTTGTACATTTCGGATTTTATTTGCCCAAGTGTAGCTAACATTAACGGTGGCGCTCATGTTCACCGATTTATTCAACATGATGAGAGCCCATTGGAGCAATTATCAAATGACCACCTTTCATCGCGGCAACGGAGAGATACGTCAGCAACGGGAGAAGAGGATGAAAAATGCAAAACACAAGAAAATAATTTCTTGCATGATGTGAAACACGAGAACAGGAAGTTAGAACATGTTGTAAGTTATACAACTAGCTGAAGAACCAATTACACTATCGACCATAGTCAATTCTTGACTGGAATCAAAACAAAGAAAATAATGGGTATTTTGTGGTGTAAATCAAATGTCAAATGGTAAAACTGCTATAAATGTGTCACCATCGATGCCGGCCGCATTCGATGCTGGCCGCTATGTATACGATGCCGGCCACCTATAGTATTAGTTTAGAGCATGTAGTTTAACAAATATTTAATAATTAACGAAATATTTAACGATATCGTTTCAGGCTTTATTCAAAATTACAAGTTGAACAAGGCATTTTTCAAAAGTTATGACTGTTCAATTTTTTGGCTTTTCCGTGTTTTAGTCGGCCCTTTAGTCAAAACAAAGCTGAAATATGCCGGAATCTGGGAAAACAAAAAAGTAAAAATTAAGCGATATTTGTTCAAAATATTTAAACATTTAATAATTGAATGCCACTTTGCAGGCCGAGAGAAGACTATTTTTGAAATTTTACCACTGGAATGACTGGCTCGGTTATTGAGCCAGTCATTCCAGTGGTAAATTCTCAAAAAAATAGTCTCTTGGCCTGCAAATGGACATTCCCCAAGACCACTACAGAGGCCATGGACTAATATAGCCCTATACTAGGAGGCCGGCTTCGTATACATAGCGGCCGGCGTCGTAGGCGGCCGGCATCACTGGACTCCCTATAAATGCACTATCATTGTGTTCCCTGTATTTGCGCTTCCCCTCTCTTTGCGCATTCGTGTTCAAACTCTTGTGAGAGTCCCTCATGATCGGCACGCACACATATTGATTCACATGTCAATCTATGGTTATTCATTTTGCTCATACAAGACTCCGCTTGAAATTGTGAAACTACTTGTTATTATAGGTTTAAAGCAGTGATGTTGATTTCTGACACTGAAATATTAATTCAGAATTCTCATATCTATTGCAAAAATTGTTCTTAGAAACATAAAATATGAAGGCGTGTACCTATATTTGGTGATTAAATAATATCAGATGACATTTTCTTCCCCTTTAAGAATAGTACAGACGTTTTTACGCAGTCAGGGTCACCATTTGTCAAAGCGATCTTTCAAATATGATACATATGTTACCATTGGTTAATCTTCAGCAACAATGCATTTATGTGAAACATATGTTAAAGCTGTGGTAGCATATACTGCACAACACATACTTTTTGCCTGTGCGCAAAAAGTGGGTACACCATTGGATTCCGTAGCTTCCCCTTTTGTGCTGTATTTTACGCAGTCAGACAATTAAAAAGTCAAGTTTCATACAGGTAAATAAGAACCCATACTAGTTTCTTATATTTATTCAACAATTACGATTTTTGCTCAGACTATTTGATGAGGCGATAATCCAAATATGCGCAATATGTGGGTACCATATTATAATCTGTAACCCACAATTTCAATCTTGAGACCTAGGTTTGATCTAGCTGTCAGTCATGTGATGCAGGTCTAAAATCCTGCACCGTCCTTCAAGTGAGACATTAACTAAATCACAGTGGCCACAGGCATTTAAAGTTTATCCGCCTATTTTCTAGGTATGTCACAATTTGAAATGAGATTGAGATTTTTGCTGGCCAGTATGTTATCACACTATGAAATATGCCAAAATATTGACAAAATGTTTTGTTTCACATTTTCCTGTGCTGGAAGTGAAAACAGGCAACTTTTATTATGCAAATATTTTTTATTTAATACACGTCATCACCATATCATTTTTATCAGGACAGACACGATGTGAGTCATCACTACTCACTAGGTTGTGTCATTGTAGTCATTTGATTATCTGTATCGTAATACGTATTGTATCAGGATGGGTGTATCATGGTACGTATTGTATCACGAGGTCCCTGGGAATACACACCCCTACTATTGTCGGATTATTAGGGTAGATACCCCATCCCTAATGTAGCGATATATCTACCATAGTCATATACTTAGTATGATGTAGGAGTGTCCTACTCCAACGCTACACACTACAATAATTGGCTTTAAGTAGAATACAGTTAGATTTTGTTAGCACACAGACCGTGTTCTTTAATAATCTAGTAGTACTAATATATATATATATATATATATATATATATATATATATATATATATGCTAGAAACTATATATCGGAATATGGTGTCAGGAGTGGGATGACCACAAGCCGTTAGAATCCATTCAGAAGAACTCTCTTTGCAGCTCCAAAACGACCAGCGTATGCTTTTAGCACTTCAGAAATGTGATGTGACAGTTGTCTACAAGAAAGGATCACAACTCTATCTTGCAGACACACTTTCACGAGCATATTTACCAACCACACAGGACCAGGATGATCTTAAGGATATTTCTGTGATAGAAGAGGAAATACAACACATAAACATGGCTGATTATCTCACAGTATCAGAAAGCAGACTACATTCTATACAGTCAGCGACCCAACAGGACAGTGCACGCCAAACCGTCAAAGCCCTGATTCTCAATGGGTGGCCAGTGAAAACGGGTGATTTCCCGACAGCAGCTTCTTATTTTCATATGGTTGATGAATTGTCAGTAGAGAATGATATAATTTTTCATGGGCAACAATGTGTTATTCCAAATAGTTAGCGATCTGAAATTTTACAATGCTTGCGTAAATCGTATACCAGTATTGAGGCATGTCGTCGACGAGCTAGAGAATTGGTTTACTGGCCAGGGATGAATTCTCAAATACATGATTTAGTATCTAAGTGAAATGTGTGTTGTTGCTAACCAGCGAAGCAGCAAAGAGAGACCCTGAGGCCCATGACTTACCTGACCGCCCATGGTCAAAGCTAGCAACTGATATGTTCACCGTGAATAATCATGACTGTCTTGTTATGGTTGATTACTTCAGTGACTATTTCAAGATTGACAAGTTGAAACATCCAAAGAGGTCATCAAAAAACTCAAAGCTCATGTAGCCTGATTGCCTTGTCTCAGATCACGTCCCATCTTATAATAGTTTAGACTTCAGGAACTTTTCCAGCCAATATGGTTTTAAGCACATTACTAGTTCGTCAGGTTACCCGCAATCCAACTGTGAGGCCGAAGCAGCAGTGAAAATTGCGAAGAAAATTATCAAGAAAGTGTCAAAAGCAAATGCAAATCCATTTTTAGTGTTTTTAGACATTCGTAACACTCCAACGGAAGGATGTAGCAGCTCTCCAGCCCAGCGACTTCAATCGACGTGCCAAGACATTGTTACCAACGGCTCATTCTCTGCTAGAACCATGCATAGCATGGTCAGTGATTAGTAAAAAGAAAAAGAACAAACAAATTAAGAACTATGATGCTCACGCAAAGGCCCTACAGAAGGGTGAATGTATCTGGATGCAACCAATGAGGCTAGGTAGTGATAACTGGGACCATAGCATCATGCAAGAAAAGTGAACATAGGTCTTACAATGTGACAAAAGGTGATGGTCAGCTACTTCACAGAAATCGTAGGCATCTACATGCAAGACCAGATCCTCAACACAGACAACCATCTCCTACTCAGACATCTGGAGAGACCCACCAGGCTCGTCGCCAAAGTACTACACCTCAGACAGCAGCAACACCACCAAAGGACAGCTCTAACTGACCTACAACTGTCACATGGAGTGGACACATCTCTAGACCGCCTGCATACCTAAAACACAATGCACAATAATCATGTGTCATCAGGACAATAGAATGACTCTTTGCGAGAACATTTATTATTATCTATTTCATTATTATATTCTAACAATATCTCTCCTTATAAGGGTAGATGTAACGATATCATGGATCGAATTGTTCATTTGCCCTGTTGCCCGGGGCAACCTGATTTTCAAAAGGGCAACTAAACTTTGGCTGTTAATGGTACACAGGGCAACCATGATAAATACTCAGACTAATAGTATTATACTGTGTTTTTTATACCTACTGACTAACTCTTCGTTTTAAGGCATTTATTTATTTATTTAATTATTGGAAAGAGTAACCAGTATGCTTAACGCCATTTCTCAATAAATGTGCCCATTCTTCAGAATTTACTTGACAAAGCAATAGTGATTCTAACTTTCTTTGTCATTTAGCTTAACATATACGGGCAACCATATCTGCGGTGGGCAACCTGAAAATGCATGAAATGGCATCATACATTGCCCTGAGACCTGCAGGCAACTACATCTTTTCATTTATTTCTAACCCTGGATATATCTACCATATAGTCATATACTTCGTATGATGTAGGAGTATCCAACTCCAATGCTACACACTACAATAATTGGCTTTAAGTAGAATACAGTTAGACCTTGTTAGCACAGACTGCATTCTTTAATAATCAAGTAGTCCTAATATATATATATATCCGTTTACCACCTCGTGTATTCTAGTAGGTAATCCGATATAGTTTCTACCATATTTATATATATATATATCCATATGGTAGAAACTATATCGGATTACCTACTAGAATACACGAGGTGGTAAACAGTGGTCACGGAAACACAGTATGCCTCTCTTTCCTTCCTTAAATTCTCCATTTTTCCTGAAGTCCTTACCTTCCTTTCTTTCTTTATATATTTAATTATTTATTTATTTATGTCTAATAGCTTTATCTTCTACCTAAATACAATGCAATTCATCCAATTCTATTTCTTTTGTCCTCCATGATTACTAATCCCGAATTTCTTCTGTCCTCCATGATTACTAATACCTCTCAAGTCATTGTTACAGTTGCCTTATTGTCCTAGCAATTTACACTCAAATAGCATATAATTATCAACTCGGCTTGCACAGTTATTCAATTTAATTGATTAACCGCAATTATTTTAAAATAAATAATCGTGTACAATGCTAAATTCAAATAATTGAATAATTGACAAATATTGATTTTAAAATGGCAAACATATTTGTGTTGAACCTTTTGTATGGAAAGTGCCATATCGAAGACCATAGCGTGCGCGATGTTCAAAATCTTTCCTGCATGTCTACATTAAAATTGAGATTTTGAAATATTTTTAAAATACTGTAACTTGACTATGATTTGTTACTTTCATATATACATGTAGCAATAACTATTTCATTTAAATTTTCATCTTTTCATTATCTTGAGATTAATTTGGTGAAAGCAACATCCTTCAGTAAAATTACTTTCATGGCTTTCCTGCACAAGGGTGCTTCTAAATATCTCTAGTAAATATCTTAATCTGCCTGCTTTAGCAAAATGTTAATGGTTAAACTTGAGTCAATTGTTCCTGTTAAGGCATACTGCTGGCATGGAGTGTGCCTATGCTATGATTTGACTTTCATTGATAGTCAAGTTTTTAATCCTCTTCGTTTTAAATGTTAATATTTAGTCTTGATGTTTATTTTGAAAAAGATCAATGCATACATATATCATCAGTGCTATTTTTTTTTCAAAATATTCATCATGTTTAAAATTCTGCTCATTTTATTCCTGTATTCTGAGAAAGATGATTTCAAATGAGCCCATTATGAAACATGGTGAATATTTTGAAAACAATTCAACATAAATTTGTTGCTTGCTTATATAACAATTACTTTCAGTCAAATGTTTTCAATATAATAAGTAGGAAGATTATAGCTGTATGATAGCTGCTGTCATCATGAATTCATGATCAAGGTGTATATAGCGTGAACTTGATTAATCATAGGCCTATGAACAGGGTGGTGGTGAGGGGGGTGGGGGTAGACCTCCCCAGTTTTTCTTCTTCCATCGTGGCCCCATAGGTTTTGGCCCCGCCTCCAGTTTAGACCCCCAGGCCAAAACCCATTTCTACACCCTGTCGACTTCTAACTTTCGAAAATTGTATTGCTAAGATAGAAACGACATAAAGCAATATTGTTTCTCAAAAATACACCCGTATTTTTTTACTGCCTCTATAACAGTTAACATTTTGACATTAGGTGGATAAGGGTCATTAAGGGATAAGCATCAATTAATTGAATAATTGCAATTATTTCTTTGAAATAATCACAATTATAAAAATTGCATAATCGGACAAGCCTACTATATCAACCACAAACCGTAAATATGTCTGGGTTTCGCTAATCAACAATCTTTTGTTTCGCAATAATCACCAATTCAGTTATTACTGTTCATACATGATTGACGTACGTCTGTTACTGCCTTAAGTAAAATTAGTTTCAAAATGTTCATGATGATTAGTTGTATCTTACATGTAGAGGCTGCAAAACATTAACCCATTTTAATCCAGATCCACTTTGATTACATAATTTATTGCATGTTATGTAGCTTATGTCTCACAGAAAGCTAGTTTATTGGGAGACAAAGACAGATCTTGATAAGAGGTTTGAAAGCAAGATACTTTGATCTATTTCAGCCAAATTCCTTTCACAATATTCATCAACGCTAGCATTTAGCTCCGTTTAAATCAGCATTCTGTACATTCAGAATGAGTGAGCTACATTGTTAATGGACCTTCCAGTTTTAGCTATGCCCCGCCCATCTCTCTCTAAGCTCAACCCACACCAGCTCATGTTGGATCGATCGATCTCTGAACTTCCTATCTATCAATTTCCAGAAAACTATATAGGTAAGCTGTTGAATATTTTGAATCTAATTTAACTGCATGCTTTTGCTGCCTATGCGGCGCCCAGTAAAAACATATAATTCGTACAACATTAAACAGATTATTAAACGTTATAGACTGGCTTAATCGAATCATTCATGACATCATGATTATGATGTCAGCATGCACGTCGCATAGTTGATTATGATGTCATATGAATGAGTGAGGAAATGGATGCATGAAGTGACCCTTGAATTAGCCTTCTTGCATCCCCCTTATCTGTCCAATACAAAAGACTGAAATTGCCACCTCAATCAGCTCCTCTAGCATGTCTATCAAGAACTAATCTCAATGTCTGTCTTGGAAACACACTCATGTGTGTAATGTTACTGAATACGACAGTTTTTTACAGTAAACTCCTACCACTCCTCTGATTTAACTAAATAAAGGTGTTGTGGTGGTGGTGGAGGGGGTTGCTGATTAAAAGGACAAGCAATTGATTGTAATGCAACTCCTTCAAAACTGTTGGATGGAATTCAATGAAATTTGATATGTGCGTTTCCCATATCATTGTGGAGTAAATTAGGACATTTTCATTTAGCTCCGTCCTGTCGGGGGAGAGATCAAAAGGTCAAGAAATTGACTATAATACAATTCCTCCGAAGCTCAGAAGACAGAATTCAACCAAATTTGCTAGGTGAGTTGCCCGTATGAGTGCAAGAGGACATTTCCATTTGGTTCCGCCCTCATGATTTTGGGTCAAGATGTCAAAGCAGTGAACGTGGGCGTATGTGATGACGCGTCATCAAACGAGCAAACTGGGTTAATGTTTATACTGTTGTGGTTTTTTTCAGTTCACATTTGCGAATGACTCCAATACTGGCTTATCTCTTACATGGGCCGGCACAAGTGGGGTGAGTTGTACATTGTAATTATTGTCTCTTAGATGCATTTCATAATATTATACCTCGCATAACAGTCACTGGAGATGTCTTTCATGGCAAAGGGCAGTTTATAAGATACATCTAGTTAGCCATTCTGCCTTCAGGTCATACAGTCAAAGCGGCTTTAAGACACAATGACCATGATGCACAAATATGTTTTTGTACATTTCAGGTTTACACATTTGACTTATAGTGCCCATGATACAAAAGTGTATTTCTGCCTTAGATTTCAAATTTCTTGTGACTAATCATAATATTCCATAAGCCATAGATTGTCCTGGTGAGAATACCTGTAAGCTTTCTTCACAACATTAACCCTTTAATGGGCAAGCTGGCCAAGTTGTCTTGATGATTGTCCAAAATTTATGAGCAGAGAAGACATTTTTGAAAATTTATCAGTGGAATAACTGACTCAATAACCAAGCCAGTCAAAATATTCAACTACTTTGTAGACCTTATTTCACAAAGCATTAACCCGTACCACTGTGATGTCAATATTCTATCTTTTACTGGTGTACATTTTTCAACAAGTTTGGTGGACGATGTTGCTGTCTTCGACACCACCATCTTCCACCAAATTTGTTGAAAAATGTACACCAGTTCATCTTTTACATTAATTTGAGAATTTAAAGATCTGACATCAGTGTGGTACGGGTTAACAATCACATTTTATTATTCTTTATATCTTAACAGGAACTGATAGTTGTTACAACCCATGAGGTTGAGAGCTTCTTTAAAACATACATCAACAAGTCCAAGGTATATAGAAGGTGAGTCTATAGGATTTTTCTAATTATAAATTTCTGAGTAAGTATTAACTTACATAGTGTACATGATGATGTACATGCATACATGTTTTTAATAGAAACTTATAGCCTATTATCGAACATCTCAAGCATTATCAGGCCTGTCCAAATTGGCATAGGCCATTTTTGTCTCGCCTGCCAGGGACAGATCTGCCTTTTTCAATGCTCTAGCCAATAGATTATCCAAATAATATTTTTGTTAGCCAAATAGTAAGTATTTTAGCCACATCTTTACTTCAATGTCACTTATGAACATGTTTCCAGTCAGTTATCATAAGGTAATTCTATCAGTTTTACAGCCCAGGTACAATAGGGTTTTAATGTGTTGAATATTTTGAAACTAATATGACTGCCTTAGGCAGGAACAGTTTTCAGTTATATTGGTTTCAAAATATTCAACAATGTGAACAGTAATTTTTGCTTTGCAATTGTAACGCTGGAATTAGTCAGGATTCAGCAAACCCAGAAAATTCAATTAATTTTTTTAGCCAGTTCTGCTTTTCATTGGCCAGATTTCATTCTTACTAGCATTTGGCTAATTGGCTAGTGGGTAGATCGGTCTCTGCCTGTGAAGCAGAAAGAGAGACATATGTATCACTTTTCCGACGGCGACGATAGCATCAAAAGTGTTTAAGTTTTTGCGTTTAGCAAAAGTTCTCAACTTTTTCACTTCAAGAGTATACTTACCTCCCTAATACTTTTGATATTGCTAAATATTGGCTTTCACTCAATAAACACTCAGATTAAAACAGTTAGGTGCCCCTACTGGGCAGGGAGTCAGAGCGTAGTCCGGCGGATGCCAGCCCCACCACCGCGCATGCGCAGACTAGCACTTCCTCTTTGCTAGATTATTGGCAGAGGGATCACACATGTTTTTTTTTGTGCAATAGCTTTTCCTTGCTCTTAAACTGTTTTCATAACTTGGTTGTGTTATTTTGGAGTGATAGTCACTGATTAGGATGGCAGGAAGGATCACTTCGCCAAAGGGGGACCTAGGGCCTTTGAATCAGGTGACTTCTAGTAAAATTAGCGAGTTTTTTTGCCCGGTGTATTGTGTTTCCGGGACTCGTGTTTACCGTGATAAGCGCCTTGGTTAGTTGGTTTATGTCAACTCGGTGCTACCTAAGGCTAATTTCTCTTTCTGTTTATGTCCACAGGTCTGTATGACGCTAGGTGGTGGCATCACAGCAGCAGAGAGTTAGTTTTCTCTCCACCATGGTTCCATTTCCTACTAACACTGTTAGGTTATCTAACCAAATGATTTATGTCCAGTGAGTTGGAGGCCTAGTATAAAGGTCTTCTCGCTTTGCCCTCTTGATCCAATTCCTTCCCCATGAGGTGGAGAGAGTTAAGAGGCGTGCAGGTGGTGGAGTACTCCGGTTCGTCACGTTGGATGGTTTGTCTATACAAGGTGTCAGGTATCTAGTTATTGATAATGTGGTGATGTTAATTATAGTAAGCAAAGGGAGATAATTAACATTTTTGCCAGAAAAGAGTTATCTATATGTATCTGATGGTTGTGTAGTCGACGTATCCATTCAGCATACAATTCGTCCTTGCACTTGGATGTTTTGTTGGGATCGATTTTTTCCTGTCACGGGATTAATGACGTCATAATCAGCCTGGCTATGTATTTATCAGCAATTTAAGTTGCAATGCTGGTTTCTGATGTATATTGATCTTTATGATCGTTTTCCTTCTCTTTGAGTTGGTTTGAGTGTCTAAGCTTAACTAGTTTGCTCATACTCCTTGTCCTTTGCCCTGTTTCAGGGACCGGGTTGCGCGTCCTGTGGACGATTTCTGCATGATAAGTTCTTGCCTCATCTTTGCTATCAATGTAGCCCTTGTGGTCCATCGGGTAATTGTGAGATATGTAAGCACTGGGGGGGCGAGTTAATGTCCGAATTCTTGTGCTTGCAGGCGACGGACAAGGTGGTAGAGGAGGAGAAGAAGAAGCGGAAACGAGAGGTTGTAAGTAGGAAGGGTAAGGGGAAGGCCTCGTCCGCGGTGGATATGGAGGCCTTCCGGACCGAGATGTTGGGAGAGATGAAGAGGACAATAAAGGATTTGGTTCCAGGGTTGCTTCGTGGCATGCTTCCTGGACCAAATCCTTTACTGTCCTCATCATCGGCTTCGGAGCAGGTAATCCCCGCCTCTGGATCGGTTTTCCTTAGACCGCTTCCGTTGTTCGACGATTCAGAGGTGGCCCCATTAGAGGGGGCGTTCCACGACCCTGGCAGCAGGCTTATTGCCGCGCCGATAGGGGACCGTGGACGGTTGTCGCTGGAACCCGCGGGCTGCTTATTAGTCTAGGGGTATCCGCACGCCGCGGTGGCCAGTACCTCCTATGGCACCGTTCCTGGTCAGCCCGGGTTAGCTCTCTTTGCTGACCCGGGGTCTAATCTTTCTGACCAGGGTGATGAGGATTACCTGCTAGGGTCGCCGTCTGACGACGTGGACATGGATGAAGACGTTTGTGCACCCCTCGCGGGGAATACGGGCGGCTTCTTCCACGGTTTTACTCACCCTGGAGTAGAGTCCGCGGCTCAGGTGGTGGCCCAGGGCGCTGCTGATGGCCAGCGGTACCGCATACCTCGGCTTGCCGAGGGTGTTGCTGGTGCTGGCCGGGCCCGTGGTGGGGCGGTATGTGCCCCGCGCTCTACCACGGCGCCTGCTCCTGGTCAAACCAGTGATATTGTCATGCCGGTGCTGTCAGGCCCGCATGTTTTCCCTGGCTTGCCAGGTGTATCAGCGTACCCGCCGTCAAGCTCTGCTGCTTGCGCTCAGGAGGAAGACGAAGGCCCCCGTCTTGTAGAGCGCTCGCAGTTAGCCACGGAGGAGGATTGGTCTGACGCTTGCCAGTGGTTGGTGAGCGTTAGGCCTGATCTGCCCGTGGAGCAGTCGGCTAGCCAGCGTGACCACAGGCCGTGGTTAGCGGGGAAGCCGACTGCTAACGCTATGCCTTCTCTGCCGCTGGCGGAGCATGTCGTTGACATGTTCGAGGCGGCGGAGTCGTCCATTAAGTCGAGTGGACGTCTCGCGAAGGCCCCTCGCGAGGTGGCCAGGCGTTGTCGCATCGTGCCCCTGGATTACCAGCGGTACGGTGTGGTACCCAAGCCCAGCATGGATGACCGCGCGGCTTTGGGTGAGGATGCGCGGCCAGGCTCCCGTTCTGACACGGGGGTCTTGTGCTCGAACGCGTTGCGTTCGGCGAATACCGCGTTGCGTGATGCGGAGGAGAGTGGGAGGGCTTCGATTGCCGCTCTGTCCCACGTCTCCCAGCTGTTACAGGGGGTAGTAACGGCATCCGCATCGCGCCAGCCAAGTCCGGTCACGGTCCAGCGAGCCATCCAGGATGGTATTAACCTGGCGCTGGACTGTATGACTCGGGCGGTGACCAGGAGTGTCCGGGCAAGACGCACGTTTGCCCTGGACAATCTGTGCCCGTCTCAGGACCTGTACAATAGGCTACTGCGTACGCCTATGACGGGTCCTGGTCTTTTTGGAGGTGAGGGATGTCGACACCTCCAGGAGACGGTCACCCTGGTGAATAACCAGAGGGCGCTGCGCGAGCAGTTTGAGGTGCTGCGTCGTGCTAACGTTCGCGCCGCGCCCCCTGCGTATCGTCCCCTGCAGGCTCGAGGTGGTGCTGGCCAAGTCAGAGGCCAGCCACCGTCGCAGCGTCGGCCTCGGCCGCGTGCGATTCGGCCAGCAGCGAGGGGGGCGCAGGTTCCTCAGGCGCCGTCAGCCAGGCAGCCGCCCGCGCACCGAGGTGCGCGCGGGGCGGGGCGCGCGAGGATCTGGGCGTGGTTATCGGTCCTGACGGGACGGTTACCGCGGTAAGAACCACTCCGGTGTTTATGGCGACGGGGACAGTGCCGCTCTTGCATGCCTCGTGTCCACCTCTGTCCCTAGGTGGACCGGTCGGAGGCCGGCTAGCCGACCACATGCAAGAGTGGGAACGGTTAACTCAGGACCGTTTAGTCTTGCGATGGCTTTCCGTCGGGTATCATCCAGAGTGGATGACAGGCCCGCCGTCGCGACTGTCTCTAGTGCCAGTCTGGACTCCCATTCCGAGAGATCCAGAGCAAAGGTTGTGTATCGAGGAGGAGATAGATTCCCTCGTACAAAAGGGAGCTATTCAGCCGGCACAAAGGTGTCCGGGCTTCTATTCAACCCTGTTCTT
Source organism: Chaetoderma sp. LZ-2023a (assembly GCA_034401795.1). Lineage (NCBI taxonomy): Eukaryota > Metazoa > Mollusca > Caudofoveata > Chaetodermatida > Chaetodermatidae > Chaetoderma > Chaetoderma sp. LZ-2023a. The sequence goes on from CM067371.1 coordinate 65,990,486, forward strand.
AGTAACAAAACGCACCGGAGGGTGGAGACCGATTCTCAACCTCAAGCCATTGAACAAGTTCATCGAGACGCCCAGTTTCAAGATGGAAACGGTGCGCTCGGTGTTGGCGGGGTTGGAGAGGGGGATGTGGACGGCGTCGATAGATTTGAAGGACGCTTATTTCCACATCCCCATCCACGGGAGTTTCTGTCGCTTCCTGAGATTTGCATTCCAGGGCAGACAGTGGGAATTCAGGGTGTTGCCCTTCGGAATTTCCACGGCTCCTCGGGTTTTCACCCGTGTGGTTCTTGCGATCACCGCATACCTCCGCAGGAGAAGCATAGCAGTCCACACGTACATAGACGACTGGCTGTTGAAAGCGCACACCCGGGAAAGTTTGTCGGCCAGTCTGGAGATTGTTTTGAAAACTCTCACAGACTTAGGCTGGATGATCAATTTCCCAAAATCAGAGCTGACTCCATCCCAGAAGTTTGTTTACCTGGGGATGTTCTTCGATCTAGAGACAGGATATGTTTATCCTACTCAGGAGAGAGTTCAGAAACTCATCTCATTAATTCAGTCAGTGTGCGACAGTCGTCATGTCCTGGCACGGGTTTACTTGAGAATGCTGGGGTTGATGGTTTCATTGGAACCAGTCATTCCTCAGGCCGCCTTACGCAGGCGGCCGATCCAGTTATTTCTCATGACACAATGGACCCAGAGTACAGGTTCGCTGGACTCGAATGTGTCAGTGTTGGCGCCTCTGATTCATCACCTGCAATGGTGGTTGGACACAGAGAATCTCTTGGTCACACGTTTCATTTGGCTTTAGATCATTTTATGTTGGTCGCTTGCATTGAGATGTTTGGGTCATGCCAGATTGTATCAGTATTGTGTTCGGAATTAGTACTCTAATTGTTTATAATTGTATTTCCGAACGCCTATTACTATCTGGCAATCAGACTGGAGGTGGTTTTAGTAGTCAGCGATACCAATTTTCATTCTCTTATCGTTTTGTTAGCAATTCTCATTCGAAAGATAAGTTTGTAGGTTTTTTCAGATATTATCAATACTAATTGTCAAACTAGTTTGAAATATTTACTGTTACATAGTTAGTTGTGGTGAATAAAACATTGTTAAATTTTCCCCACCCTAACGCACAATGACATGTACGACATAATCGAAAATCACGATTATTTTTTTTAAATGATCGCGATTATGAAAACTGAATAATCATGCAAGCCTAAGCGGTACTTACTGAGTGTGTTATAACTGTGTCCTATCTATGGGAAATAACGTATATCCACCTCTTACATGTCTTAAAAACAAGTGTGAGACGCTACTGTCAACAGAAATGTCAACAATTTGACAGTCTGGACGGCAGACGGACATACATACTTATAGTAGTTGCGTTTCTTGTAGAAAATGTCCCTTTGGATACCAAGAGAAGACTATTTTTGAAAATTTACCACTGGAATGACTGGCTCGGTTATCGAGCCAGTCATTCCAGTGGTAAATTAAAAAAAAAATAGTTACTACTGGTATGCAAATGGACATTTTTCCAGATCACTACAGAAGGCACTTTTGGCTGAAATGAGTGTTAATGGTTTAAATTCCAGTGGCTCAAATTCAAGACAACTTTCCAGGAAACTGTTGAATATTTTGAAACTACCTACGCAACGGTTCCCAGTCAACATACTTTTCAAAATTATCAACTGAATAGTGGATTATAACCCGTGGGGTTTTGGGGGGTTACCAATCAGCGTGATTAATGCCCACTGGATCCATGGTATGTAGTTGGTGGATCCAGTAAGATTCACGGTCCTTACGCAGGGCAGTGGCCTCCGGGTTGTCAGGATCGTGACGAAGAACTTCTATGGCTCTGTATAGTATGCAGTTTGCATTGTGATCTGGGAGGTTGAAGTGCTGGGCGACTGGTGTGTCTCTTGTTGTTTTTGACATCTCTAAAGTGTTCTTTAATGCGTATTCGAAACTCACGTTTAGTTTCTCCAACATATTGTTTTTTGCATAAGGACCAAGTTAGGAGATAAATGACGTTTCTAGTGGAGCAGTATGCTTTGGATGGTTTTCCCTTTTTGTTGTTTATTGCAGACGACATAGTTATGTTTCTGGCATTTTTCAATTTTGTTTGGGATAACCCTGCCCTGGTATCCCCTAGTGTTGGGATACATGAACTGCACTCTGACCAGTTGGTCCTTCAGCGTGGGGTTTCTTCTGTAGCCATATAGAGGCTTCTCTGTGAAGGTGTCTCTACATTTGGAGGTAATTAGAGGGATTCTCTTGTTTGGAATCCTTGTGTTTCTTCGTGCTAGGAGATCAGTACGTTCTTGTTCGAGTGCTTTGTTGTAGCTGTCGATTAGGATATCTAGCGGGTATCCACGCGCCTCATAGTGTATGATTGTCGCGTGCATTTTTTTCAAAATCATCTGTGTCGGAGCAGATTCTTCTCAGTCTAAGAAATTGACCATACGGACTGGCATTCTTTGTTGAGTCAGGGTGTGCTGACTTATAATGTAGATAGCTGTGTGTGTCAGTAGGTTTAGTATACAGATTGAACTTGAGCGTGTGGTCCTTTTGGATGGAGATAGTTGTATCCAGAAAACTAATGGATTCACTTGAGATTTCTGCTGTGAATTTGATAGTGTCATGTGCATTGTTCATATGGTTGATGAACGTTTCCAGTGCTGCTTTCCCATCGGTCCGTATCTGTAAATCACCGCAAAACTTCGCGGGGAAGCGGCTACATGAAGTGGCTACGCCACAGTTAAAGTAGAGAACACTACAAAATGCGGCAAATTGTGGACAATGCGGCTAATACCCGCACACGGCATTTGCCACATTCTCGACCAATGTAGCATTGTTACCCGCATCCGAAACATATAAAAGCTGGCCACAACTAGCAATTGGCATCCAGACTCATCTCAAACTAGAGAAAGCGTCAGCCATATACATTTTACTTAGAAATTACTATCAACTGAATAGTGTTTGCATCATAAAGATTTGTTGTTTCACATGTGTGAGTGTTAAAGAGTTAATGTCATAGACACCAGACTGTAATTCGCTCGTGTGCCTCATGTCGCAATCATCATAGCCCTTTAATGGTCAAGCCGGCCAAAAGTGGCCTCTGCAGTGGTCTTCAGGAATGTCCATTTGCAGGCCAAGAGAAGACTTTTTGAAAATTTACCACTTGAATGCCTGGGTCGATAACCGAGCCAGTCATTCCAGTGGTAAATTTTCAAAAATGGTCCTCTCTTGGCGTGCAAAGGGACATTCTATAAGCAAATATTTTGATTTTCTTGACCAAATTTTGCCGTTAAAGGATTAATTCATGACCACACCCATATTCACTCTCTTGTTCGTCATTATGCTTCTCTTGCAGTGAGGATGATGGAAGGTCATTTGAGGACATAAGTCATATGTTCAATGGGTCTTATATTAAAAAGAGGAATGGTCTGCAGAGGAATCCCCTCAATCCAAGCAAGGTTGGTAGGGAAGTAAAGCAAGGCTTCGATAACAACAATATATGTCATCACAATAACTAACAATGTCATGATGTTACGATCTTAACCCTTTAATGGTCAATTTTGCTTAAATAGAATTCCATTTCAGGCCAAGAGAGGACTATTTTTGAAAATTGACCACTGAATGACTGGCTCGTTTATTGATTTTTAAAAATGTCTTCTTGACCTAAAAATTACATTTCGCATGACAACTTAAAAGGCAGGTCTTTGCCAATTTGACCATTAACCCTTTCAACTATTAATCCCTAAAAATAGAATTTATTTCCAATTCATAACATATTCTGTTGAAAATTTTGAAGTTAATATGACTGGAAGCTGTTTCTACCTAAGGGAGCAAGAGCTCTTACAATCATATATGCATTAATTTCAAGATATTCAACACTTTCCCTGTTTTATTGTCTTGAAATTGAGATATAGGGAATTCATCAATGAAAGAGTTAATGTGGTATGTGTAGGTTAATGTTTGTTGAAATAGATTCATTTTCTGTAGAAAAATCCTAAGAATTGTGTCGATAAAGGATGATAATGAACCTTTCCAGTTTTAACTATGCCCCGCCCATCTCTATCTAAGCTCCACACACACTTCGCTTGTATTGTAATCGATCGATCACTGAACTCCCTGACTATCAATTTCCAGAAAACTATACAGGTAAGCTGTTGAATACTTTAAAATTAAATTGATTGGGTGCTGTTGAACAGCACCCAGTAAAATTAGTTTAAAAATATTCAACAGCATACGATTCATACCACAACATTTAATCCATCACTAATTATGTATTCGTAATGATCTTATCTACGTCATCATGATGTCATTGATTATGACGTCATCCTACATGTCACGTAGTTGATTATGACGTCATATGATGGATGGATAAACTGGAAAGGTCAATTGAGGGCATATTGCTTAGAAAACACTTGTGATTCAAACAGTTTAGACATTTGTCGTAGCTCCACAATGCTAAACTTTCGTGGCTGAAAGTCATATGTTAACATGTTTCATTGGAGAGTGTTAATGTGAAGAGACTATTTCTGACTCTAGTTTAATCCTTTACTCAGAATATTAATTTATTGAATGTACATTTGCAGGCCAAGAGAAAGCTATTTTTGAAAGTATTTTACTACAATTACTGTCCTAGTTATCGAACCTTTAATTTCAATGGTAAATTGTTTTTAATGGTCTCTTGTCCTGCAAATATACTTTCCTCAAGACTACTGTCTCGGTGGTTTTAGGTAATTTGACCATTAACCCGTTAATACTCATATGAGCCACAAATGGCTTCTGTAGTCATCTCGAGAAATGTCCATTTGCAGACCAAGAGAAGACTATTTTTGAAAATTTACCACTAGAATGACTGGCTCGATAACCAAGCCAGTCATTCCAGTGGTAAGCTTTCAAAAATAGTCGTCTTGGTCTGCAAATGGACATTTCATATGAAAAAATTGAAATTTTCTTGATCAAATTTGAGGATGAAATGGCTAAAGGGTAGGTTTATATATAGCGGTGATCAGCTAAAAAATATGGTAATGTCATGTGTCAAAAGTGAAAGCATTTCGAAATACATTAAGTGACTTGTGAACTATAAATGAACATTTGGTTAATATTGTTAATGACAAGTGAGTTTTATTAACTCTTCGATCATCGAGCTGACCAAAACCATTGTCTGCAATGGTCTTGGGCAATGTCCATTTGTCAGCTAAGAGATCATTTTTGAAAATTTACCACAGAATGACTAGCTCCAGTTATTCCTGTATTAAATTTTCAAAAATAGTCTTCTCTTTGAAAACGGATATTGACTAAGCAAAACTGTCAGTTTCAGAATTATAGATATAGTTTTATTTATCACAGTGACTATTACTTGTGTTTTATAGGTATATCTGGTAGCCTATTCACATCCACATTCCAAGTTGCATATCACGTCCGACGGTGGTGTGAAATTTGATGTTGTTGATTTGCCGTTCACACTCCAAGGAGAACTTGTCTTCCATCCAGCTGAGGAGAACCATATTTTAGCAAAGGCAGATGATGAAAAGGTACAGAATTGTTACTTAGTCGGCTCTGTGTCGTGCATAATATGTGCCTTCCACGATGGATCAATCTCTTCCGCTATCAGTTGTATTTTTCTCGAGCCCCATGCGAAGCATACGATGGCTCGACAGGGATACAAATGGTGTGCGGTGTGCAGATAAATGTTAAAGTTTTTTCAATGTACCTTTAATTTATCAAGAGATTATCTGATCCCAATAAACTTAACAGATTTGTTCTATACTATCATTGCATTCAGTCTACATCATAATTAAAATAATTTAAAATCCTTTTCCCATACTTTTACAAGGTTGCAACTTAGTCTATATTTCACAACTTTGCGTATACCGTAAAATTCTGTTTATACTGCGCTATTGTGCATAGTGCGCACCCATAAATTTGACCTAAATTTGCCTGAAAAAAACCTTGTTTTCGTGTATAGCGCGCAAGAAGATCGAGAGACATGTGAACGAAAACTGATAGCATTGACTTACTGCGTGTCGAATATGCTTTCCCTATAAAATCCAGTTAAAAAGTGTTTGTGGCATGTGTTAATCTGTTGTTGTTTTGCCTACACTTTTAGCAAATATTTTGTATTAAACTTTATTGAACGGTTTAAAAATACAAATATAATTTCCATCAGAACAGGTTAGAATCCGAATCTTTTAAATCTATGACCTTTAACCTTAACCTGTCAATCACAATCATCCTGCCTGCCGATTGGTCAAAACATTGTCCCGTTTAGCACATAGAAAACATTCCTTTCTATATCTATGTAAATGCTAGATCGCCTTGGAAAACATCGGCTCTATCATTCAACGCATTTATGTCCATATCTGGGTAGCAATCTATGGATTTTAAACATCTCTATGTCCAACTTGGGAAGACAAGAGTAACGTCCCTTTATATAGATATAATAAATGCTAGATTGCCTTGGAAAACATCGGCTATATCGTACTTATTTCAACTCATTTATGGCCGTGTCTGGATAGCAATCTATGGATTTTAAACATCTCTATGTCCAATTCTAAATAAACTAGAACAAATTACAGCAAACAATGGCGTTGTAAAAAAGTTGAATGATGTTTTATTTGATCATTTTACAACACAATATGGTATTTAATAAAGGTGATGATAATAACAAAATATTTTGAATAAATGCCTGAAGCTTGGTCTGTCTATGTCGGATCCAAAAGTCTGAATGATCTGAGCTGTGTTTGTTTGCTCCTTTTATACTTTTTTGGTGGGGTGCCCGGATGTAGTCATGTGGTATACAATATATGGGCATTTTTGGTGCCCAGTGGTAACGTGACAGGGTGTGCTGGCTGGTGGTATGAAATGTAGGCGTTACTGGTGGTACATACTGGCTGGTGGTATGGGTTGTGGGCGGTCCTGGTGGTACCTATTGGCTGGCGGTATGGGTTGTGGGCGGTACTGGCGTTACCTGGCAGTATTTGGGTTGGCTGTACCTGGCCGTATTTGTTGGTGGTTTTGGCGGTACTGGCGATTTTGTACCAGATGTGCTTGGTAATTTCTGAAGTATTTTGGTGGTACCAAAAAAGGGGGCGGTACTGTAGGTATGTGGCGTAACTTTGTTTTTGTTGGTAATGTGCACTCATGGTTGATGGTACTGGGCGGGAAGAGGAGGGGAGGGAGGGGGGAATGTTTGTGCGTTTTTTGGAAATAGGATGGCCGATGGTTTAGGAGGGTGTGGAAATGCCAGCCCATATGGAGAGTTCCTTAGATTAAGGAGAATATGCTCATCAACAGAAGATTTTGAGAAAAACAGCCTCGCAATGCAAAACCACTATATCACCAGGGGTTACCCACTAAAGATCCTACAAAAAGCTCGCCAAACGGCCCGCTCGAAGGAGCGACATTCCCTTATTAACCCCGCCCCAAGCCAATAACTTCCAAAATAAACCAGAGACAAATCTTTGTTTGTGAATTCGAGCACACAGGGATGATGTTAAAAGACACAATTGTCAAACACTGGCCGATTCTACAAGGCACTGAGCACTGTAGACTGGCCTTCCCAAAAACAGCATTGTTTGGCTTCAAAAAGACACCATAGTCAGGGCGAAATTACCAAAGATCCACTGCAACCCCCTCCTCCCATGTGAAACCAAGAATTGCAACATCTGTAAGAATATGGTTAAGTCAAGCTTTTTCTCCAGTAAGCACACAGGCCTCTCCTACAGGTGCCAAAATTATAGGAAACTGCAGAACACGCAAGGTAGTTTACCTCTTCAGTTGTAATCACTGTAGTAAACAATATGTAGGAGAAACCCTGAGACCTTTTAAGATCAGGATCCAAGAGCACCTATGCTCCATCTACTTCCATGTAGTTATTACCATATTTAATAAAGTTATAACACAATATTTAGACAGTAGTAAGACATTTCAATGATCCAGTTGAGGTAGTACCATTATAGACATGATAGAATGCGATCGTTATTCCCGACTGATTCCCGATCCATGAAATCACATTTTCAGCTCTGAATTTTGCGATTCTGAGGGGGAAAAATGTGACAAATATTTATCCTTGTATATAGTGCGCAGCATGTAATTTGAGCAAAAAAAGGTTGCAATATCTACAGAATTTTACAATATGTATGTGCAAAAAGGGCATTAGCTGAGATTATTCAGATATTTTCTTACCCAATTTTTAACATTAAAGCGGTGGTAAATATTGATAACCGTTTACTGAACAATCTGTAAAGGGGCCAAAGCATGCGTTAATGCATCATGAAAATATGCCAGTTTTGTGCAAGTCTTCTTATGCCAAACTTATATAGACGGATCATAATGTATATACTAATAAAGTCTTTGATTTGTTTAGGTGATAAATAATAGTCAAAAACACATGTCATTGAGTTGGTTGTGTTATCATGTACCATTGATGTTTGCAGGAATTGTACTTGAGTACTGACAATGCCTTTACGTGGAGAAAAATTGCTGATGGCGTTCATGAATTTAAGTGGTATGTAACATTTCTATCATTTCCCTGTTCAATCAGCAACATATTACTATATAACGTTTGACCAACTTTATAATAAATACATGAGTCCAAGATCAGGTCATGGTATCTTTTACTAGAATGATAGTTATCTTCTCCAGTCTCCACATTCTAAATTGTGCATGTATGTGAAATAACCATAACCTGACATGCATATCAGAGTATTAAGCATTTAACCCTGGAATTTGTTCAAGAAAATTTAGATTTTCGCATAGGAGATGTCTATTTAGAGACTAAGAGAAGACAATTTTTGAAAATTTAGCACTGGAATGACTGGCTCAGTTATCGAGCCAGTCATTCCAGCGAAAAAATGTCAAAAATAGTCTGCTCTTAGCCTGCAAATGGACATTTCTCAAGACCACTGCAGAAGGCATATTTGGCTGATATGATTTCTAAAGGGTTAATTGTCATGAAAGTAAGCATTTCCTTGATGCTGTATAACTGCTGGCAGCTCCAAAATCAGCTCTAGAGAAACTTAATGCCTGCCACCGCAAACACCTACGCACCATCACTGAACACCAATGGACAGACAGCATAATTTCCAATAATGCACTATACAAGATGTGTAATGCATCGCCGCTGTCCGTAAAAGTTGCCCGGCAAAGATGGTCCATGTTTGGCCATATGCTAAGGATGCCAGGGGACACACCAGCACAGAGAGCCTTAGAATTCGGATTGGGAACAAATACAAAGCCAGAAGAGGACGTCATTGCATAAATCTGTTAAGCGTGCTACAAGGTGACCTCAAGAAAGCAGGACTCGGTACTGTCAAATCAAGAATGGACCTGAGGAAGCTAAGGATTTCGGCTGAGGACAAGAAACAGTGGGCAAAAGCGAAGAAGGACTGTAGGATGATTCTACTACTACAGCTGCAGAATACATTAATCATACATCATTAAGCCTAAAATAGCTTCTGCAATAATCTTAACCATTATATAATCAAGGCGGCCAGAACAGATGGTGCAAAATATAAAATTAAGAAAACCGCAAATTTGAATCCATATTTCGTTAAACCTGTAACATATATTCTGATTTTAGGAAATTGTGCCATGTCATCCCATTGTAAAATCTCACCCTTTCGGTTTATGTTGTATTTCTTATCTCTGAACATTTTCAGTTATTTTTTTTTCATTTTTCATATCAACCCCAAAGATGGGCCTATAGCACTAGTGTTGTTCCGATTAATCGATTTGATCGATGATTGATTGGTTTGCATGTTCAACCAACCGATCGATCATGATTTCAGAAATTGATTTTGGTTGTTTATAAATTAATTGAATTTATTACTATCTTTTAACTTGTCAAGCTAGAAAATGAATACCTTTTGGAAAAGAATTTAAATATAATTGTTACAACTATATAGTATTTATTATTCCTAAGTCTGAGACATTAATTCATTCAGCACTGAAATAGTATGTTAATTTCAAAGCAACCATACCTATAACATGTTGAATATTTTGAAACTTATTTGAGCTGTTGCTGCCCATGGCAGCAACAACTTCTAGTCAAATTAGTTTCAAAATATTCAACAGATTATTTCTTAAATTATTAAGAATCTGTCATACCTGTGACTTGGTTTGAAAGGGGTAATTATCCTTGAACATGCTATAATTACTGCATTCAAAATGGGTAAAAAATGAGAACCTGTTATGATCAATCATTAATTGATCGTCGGTTAATATATAAAAACCAGTCATCGATCACAAAAATAGGACTAATTCCCAACACTATATAGCACTCATTCTAAAGTTGAGCAAACTCATATTAGTAGATTCAGACATACATACCATATTTCATGGACAGACAGAGACTCAAATGCAAAAAGCATCCTTTTCCTAGAATAGAATAATTACAAACCCATCTGCCAGACTTCTAAGCTGGTGTAATGAACTTGAAATTGGGCAGACGCCGTAACAGGTGGATAGATCAGAGAGAAATTTGCCAAGAGGGACAAAATGACACTGTCCCTGCGCACATGTTCACCAAACTGAATGTATGCTTTTAAAAACCATACTGGAGTCAACGAGCACGCTGGTGCGACATAAAAGTGAGCAGATGGAATGGTTAGAAATTAATCAAACTGGGATAGCGTTAATCACAAATTTGCCATGAATGAGACGCGGATGATGGGTACAAATGAATCACCTGTTCAGACTAAACAGTATTATTACTGAAGTGTAAGCGCTCTCATGGGCTTCAAAATTAGAAGCGAAACGTCAAAAGCCTGAATCAGTTACATTCTCCTCATTACCGTATTGAAATAGCCAATAATTTGTAGCAACTAAACGATTCATTTTTAGCTTGTTCGCCAAAATGGGGTGACTTCATAACATCTTTTTTCAAAATAACCCCTTTCAATTTTTTTAATATTTTGGTGAATGTTATATATATGGTCAATGGTTACAGGGCCAAAAGGTTCACTCTTACATTTGTTTCCTTTTAGAGCTATGGCAAATACAAAATCTGATATTTTTTCAAAAACTTGTATGATATTCGATTTTGGGGGGTTAATAATTTTAAAAGTATACACTCTAGAAGTATGAAACAAGAGATGTAGCGTGTTTCCCTGCCTTATTAAAAGAAACAACCAGCATTTCCCTTTTACAAAATAGATAAACATGGATTTTAGAGATGTCAAAACCTTACTTTGTTAAAATTTGACATTTTTGTGGGTAAACTACAAGTCATTATTCAACAACATTTTCAATGGGAATAACATATTGCCTGGAGAATATTTAAAAAACAATTTGACTATAAGTTGTTGCTGACTTAGCCATCAATAATTTTCAGTCAAATCATTTTCAAAATATACACCAGGTACAGAGTTTGTCCTGTAAGCTGGTCGAGCTGCAACAGCTCATCACTCAGTCTTGAGTTATCCAGTGTTAATAAAGACTGAGAGATTTCATATCTAGAGAAAATAACTCAACCTTCAGAGCTTTGTATATAATTAGGTCAATTGCTGTAATAGACATAGGGATCTGCATGCAAGTATTGCTATCAACAAGAGTTCAGTCAAGCATTTTAAGTGATCAAGATTAGGCAGCATGACCAGTGAAAGTGTTTAATAATTACTGCTTTGAAACATTGACATTGTTGCTGATACACAAATGTTTAGATATTTACTTTAGAAATTTAATAATTCACTATACATTTTAATGATAAATTAGGCCTTTTAATTTGAAAAGTGTAAACTTTGACTAGGACACGTTGCACAATGGCTGAATTACCAGAGACATTTTGTTCAGTTGGACGTCTCACTAATGATAAATGTCATAAGTTTACGGATAAATGCACTGTAAATGATGTTGTACAATTGATGGCTACAGATAAAACACTTGTTGCAATGAGAAGCGGCCAGAGTGAGGATAGTTTAGAAACAGTGTGCTGTTGCCACAAGAAACACTATCTGCTTATATTCCCGATGATGAAGCAGAACACTTCATGTTGTGATCCCCTAAAAGTTCACAAAAAGCTTATTAAAAAGGGACTAGTTAATATAGATCAAGAAATTGTGGCATTAATACAGTCGAAAACTAGAGAGAGAAAACAACCTGGCCAAAAGATTTGCCATCATTGTTTGCAGAAAATTAATAACCTGACAGATTGTAGTGACAGTGAACCGGAATCAATGGCCATAGCAGATACTTTGTACAGTAATGCTGAATGCCTCAATCTAGTTTCTCAGCAGTTGGAGTTTCTCCCCATAAGAGTGTCCATTCAGAAAGGAAAGTATCATATGGTAAACGAAAAATCAAACAAATGGCAGAAGCAACAACAAGTCACGTGGCATCCCACCTAGGTTTTCCACCTAATAAATTAGTTGCTGACACTTCACAAACTGAATGTACATGTGATTCTAAGTTAGATGTGGACTACTTGGTATCGAACATGAATGAAAAACTGTCTGTGTCATCACGAAATCAAAAGATACAAGTATTGACTATTACACCTAAATCATGGTCGATAGATAAAACTGTTCAGGTTTTTCAGGCATGTGGTGTTACGCGTTATATGGTGAAACAAGCCAGACAACTTGTGCAGAATGATGGAATACTCGCTGATCGTGAAACCTTTAAAAGAAATAAGCTTGATCAGCATACACTAGATAGTGTTATTAACTACTACCAAGATGATACTGTATCTAGACTATTACCCGGGAAAAATGATTTTGTTACTATAAGAATTTGTGGTACCAAAGAACATAAGCAAAAACGGCTAATCCTGACAAATTTGAAGGAAGTACATGCTAATTTCAAAACAGAAACTGGACTTAAAATTGGTTTCTCTAAATTTGTTGAGTTAAGACCCAAATGGTGTGTAACTGTTTCTTCTAGCGGCAGCCACAATGTTTGTGTATGCAAAAAACACCAAAATGTAAAGTTTATGGTGGATGTTATCTCTGAAGACTATCATAACCTAATTGACAAATCTGTATGTGACAGTAGTTCTAGAAATTGCATGCTGCAACGATGTGAAAAGTGTCCAGGAACTGCATTTCTCAAAACTTACTTAGAGCAAGACCTTTACGAGCACACGGATGAGGTTGACATCATTAAATTCAATGAATGGGTATCCACAGACCGAATTGAAATCATGTGCCGAGAAGTATCAGTTGAAGATTTTATTTCTATATTATGTCAACGGATCCAAGAATTAACACCACATTCCTTCATAGCGAAATCTCAAAGTGAATTCTTGAAAGCGTGCAAACATGATTTAGATGACACTACTGCCATTGTTGTTCTCGACTTTGCTGAAAATTACAGCATTATTGTGCAAGATTGTGTACAGGGATTTTATTGGAACAATTCTCAAGTCACGATACATCCTTTGGCATTTTATGTTAAGGCTTATGGAAAGTTGAATGAAGAAAATGTATGCTTCATCTCTGAGTGTCTGAAACACGAAACAAATACTGTGTACTGTGTTCAGGAGATTTTTACAAGATATTTGAAGGAAAAGTATCCCAATATTCATATAATTAAATACTTTAGTGATGGGTGTGCAGGACAATACAAGAACTTCAAAAACTTTATTAATGTCTGCCATCATTATTCAGATTTTGATATTAAGGCAGAATGGCATTTCTTTGCTACCAGCCATGGTAAAGGTGTTTGCGACGGTATCGGTGGCACAGTGAAGCGCTTAGCCGCAAGGGCTAGTCTGCAAACAGCGCTTATACGAAATGCTAGTGAATTGTATGAATTCAGCCAACAGAACATAAGCAAGATCAAGTTCTTCTTAGTTAGTAAAGATGAGATCCAGAGCCATCATACAATGTTGGAAGAGCGGTATCTCCTTGCCAAAACAGTGCAAGGAACCAGGTCATTCCATTCGTTTGTTCCAAATGACACTAACTCTATCACAGTAAAGCGAATTTCAACTGATGATGTTTCATACACTCGGTCATTTTCTAACACACAACCTGGTATGTCATCAGAGATTCAGAATTTAAATATCCCTATGGAACTGTCTTTGAGTGACTATGTTGGTGCATTGTATGACAAAAATTGGTGGTTTGGCATAGTGTTAGAAATTAGTCTAGAAAATGAGGACTGTCTCATTTCGTTTATGAAGCCGCATGGACCAGCTCGATCCTTTAGTTGGCCAAGGCGCACAGACCAGTGCTGGGTTCCTTTTTGTGACATTCTAAGTAAGGTGTCAACACCATTGACAGCAACTGGCCGGCAGTACACTTTTCCACAAACTGATATCGACTTTATAAATGGACTATTTAAATAATTTGGAGGAGCGGTATATGCTGGATCATGTACCGTATCATCAATTATTGCTGAGGTATGTAGTATTATGTACTATCTCTTAACACTTTTATATTATATCATGTGTATTAACCAATGCCTGTCTCAGTTTATTAAATAATTCCATGAAATGGGTGACATTTAGGCATACTTTAGTATGAGAGATTACACATATTGGCCTGGTCGCAGTGTGTCAAAATTGTCTATAAATGGCCATAGAAGTCCATGTAGCTGTACTAATATGACCATAATATACCATTCAATGTCCACCTATGATGAAAAAGTATCTAAAATGCTAAAGTGGAGATATTTTAAACTTTTTAAAACAAATTAGATTGTCGCGAAAAATGTCAAATTTGAACAGAGTCAGGTCTTTGGGTCTAGAAAATCGATGTTTATGTATTATATAACCAGGGAATGCTGATTGGTTCTTCTAATATAGCAGGAGAACTGGTTGTATCGCTTGTTTCATGCCTCTAGGCCCTATAATTTTAAAATTATTAACCCCCAAAAATGGAATATCGTACAAGTTTTACAAAAATATCACATTTCTAATATGCCATAGCTCCAAAAGGGAACAAATGTAAGAGTGCAACTTTTAACCATGTAACTATTGACCATATATCTACCATTCACCAAAATAAAATAAAAATTGAAAGGGGTTATTTTGACTTAATAGGCGATGAAGTTGGCCCTCTTTTGTGAACAGGGGTGGTGCATTGGGCCCCCAAAATTTTTTGATGAGCAAACCTTGCTGTTAGTCAGTAAATATTACTACGCTAATATTAGCTCTAGTGAACTGGGTAGAAATCATTTAGTTACAGCAACTATAATATACATTTTACTGTATCACCAAATTTTGTTGAAACAGGAAAATTAGCTGTTTTTAACGTTTTTGGCGACCCCTAAAACACACCCAAAACAAGTCAACACATATTGCTTGTTATTTTCCTCAAGTATGCTGACCAGAGCATTAGAATGAAGAGATCTAGTATTGTAAACAGTATATTGGATGAGATATGATGTCTCAAACATTGGATTTGTACTTGAAACTTTTGTCAATTTTAGCATAGGGGTCTTTGAGAGGGCATTTTTCAAAAAGCATTTCACATATCAGTTAGAAAATTGTCATGCTCAACTAAAACATCCATATGCTCACACTGAGAAAGTTTGAAGGAAATCCGTGACTATGAGTTGACGGGCATTGGTCCATCTTATACGGAATGACCCATAAAAGTTCTGGTAGCAGAAATAGGCATTGGAGAAGTGTTCACGGTACAACTAACCTATGGACGTGCAACACTTGCAACGAAGGTTTTTCCAGAATGGAATATGCCAGAGATGATTTGGGAAAAACATCGCATAATAAGAAATGAACAAAGAAAAATTCTGGGTAACAGGTGGCCTTAAAAGCTTCTGGGTGACGGAAAGTCCCAGTGAAATCCTGACGATAATCCAGGAATGCAGCAAGAAGACTGATAACTTCCACACAGTAAGGGACACAAAATTACCAACTATACCACTCCTGAAAAAAACATCATGTGGAGCACCACACTACCGAAGCCCAATAGAGCCCAGGGACGGCTTCCAATACAGGGATGAACCATCAAGGAGCGAGCGAAAGCTATACAAATTACGTAAAAAACGAAGACTAGAAGAACTAACAAAACTGAATTCTCAAATTTTAATGCCAAGAAAAGCAATTACTGAAGTCAAACTTAGACTCTCAAAAATTTCCAAAAATAAAAACAACTCCACTATACGCTTCAGACGGAATACAACAGAACCAGTGTTCCTTGACATGCCGTCGGTAGAAACTTTCATGGAGTACCGACGAAGCAACACACTAACGGTCGCTGAACACAAGACTGTAATCAATTGCTTTTCCATATCCAGCACTGGGACACAGGCAGTCCCCAGCACTAGAACGCCAAACGGATGCCAAACCAACAGTGAGTTTCACGTATATCCAATAAAAGTACACAAACAGTGCGATATCTTGTTCAAATAATAATTAAATTTGGGAATGATCATCTTCAGTGACATTTCTAAGCTGTACTGTTATTTTAGACTATATTTTAGACATACATTAAACATAGTGCTGAGTGATGGTAATTTTTTATACCAATTTTTTATTTTTTAAAGGTACATTTTTCTAAATTTAATTTAACAGCGTCCTATATTCGAGGGCAGCCTTTAGTTGAGAAATGCCGGTAAACACAAAGTGATTCTAGATTATTCCACAAACAAAGTGGAGATATAACATAATATAAGAATACTATAATTCTATGTTCTTCGGAAACACACATAATTTGTATTACATCTAAAGCAGTTACGTAAGCAATATTATGTACACATAGATCTATCAATATTAGAACATTCCTCTCCAAAAAGAAGAGTAAAGCGTCATATCATCCATCCTGTGTTTGAATCATCGCATCTCACCACCATCATCATCTCCGTCATTTCTCACCAAATAAAGATCTCCATAGCTATGTGCTCACCATCATCACGCACAGCACCCATACATACAAGCACGAAATATGCACCAACTGATACACAGAACAAACAAACAAGAGAAAATCATATCAATCAGAGAAAGATAACATAAAGATTATCTTTTAAAAAACGTCCCTGTATAAGTCCTTTGAAGAACTTCAAAATGGAAACGTCGCAGTCTGAATCAAAAATGTATCCTCATCGCGCACGCATGCACACACACACACGCACGCACGCACGCACGCACACACACACACACACACACACACACACACACACACACGAAACTTAAACTGGCGGCTCTGGAACTGCCCACACGAGTGGTCCCAGAACGGCTAGCAGCTGCCCATTGTCCATGAAATCTCAACCAATCAGAATCTAGATCTCTATTAACAACGTCATTTGAACCAATCAAAAATGTCATCAAGGCCGCATGGCTCGCCTGAAAAAGTATAAAAGGAGCCATCCATCAACGGCTTGGGCTATTTAGACTTGGACTACCACACGTAGCAGATGTCAGGCTTCAGTCTATCTTAAAGTCATATCATCGCCTACGTATTTATTAAACTCTGTATAATGACACAGCATCACACAATGATCTTGAGGTCAAAAGGTCATGGTCACTGACCTGAGTAAAAACCGTGGGTGTTTTCAACTTCAACATTTTCCATTTAGCTCAACTTTTTTGTTTATATCTCATGTTTTGTTAATCATATTGGACCCAAAAATGGACACATGCCTCCTTATAATGATACAGCATCACACAATGATGTTGGGGACAAAAGGTCAAAGGTCCAGGTCACTGACGCATGGTGTCCATCGTCCATCCGTCAACTTTTGTTTTAAAATGCTACTCCTCATTAACCGCTGGGCGGATTTCAACCTAATTTGGCTGGAAGGACCCAATTGGGGTAGCCCTCAGAACATGCATACAGAATTTTGATTGGTAAATTCTTTCGTTGAAAATTTACATTTCATGAAGAGTTTACCGGAAATTGTTAAAGCGCTTCTCCTCATTAACCACTTGGCGGATTTCAACTTACTTTGGCTGGACATCTATGGGGGAATGGGCTTCAGAACATGTATACAGAATTTTGATTGGTCATGTTTTTTGGTGAAAAGCTTAGATTTTATGGGAAATTTACCGGAAATTGTCAAAATACTACTCATTAATCATTAGCTTGGCAGATTTCAACTTATTTTGGCTGGAATGACCCTATGGGGCTAGGCTTCAGAACTTGTATAGAGAATTTTGATTGGTCAATTTTTGGGGGATGGGGTGTGTGTGTGAAAATCTTAGATTTTATGAAAGATTTAGCAGAAATTCTCATCATTAACCGCTTGACAGATTTCAATCCTAGTTGGCTGGACATCCCCGTAGGCTCCAGAACATCTATTCAGACTTTTAATGGGTTGATGAATCTTTTTGGTGAAAATCATAAATTTTATGAAAAATTTAACGTAAATTGTCAAAATGCATTCATAACCGCTTGGTGGATTTTATCCAAATTTTGCTGGAAAGATTCTGTAGTGGTAGGCTCTGGATCTTTTAAGAATTTTGGTTGGTCGATTTTTTGTTGGCCATTTGGATGTTTCGGAAATATTCCAGAATCATTTAATATGGTATGCCTTAATTAGTGGCCCAATTTCAACAAAGCTTTGGTGGAAGGATCATGTGGTGGTAGGCTTCAACATAGTAAAGGAGAATTTTTTATTTTATTATTTATATCTTTGGATTTTTCGAAAATTATCCATCATTTCTTCTGGTAGATAAATGCAAATGGTTCAGATGTGAATGGTCCAGGTGAGCGTTACAGGCGCTTGGGCCTCTTGTTGATAAGGGTATTGATAAGTCTTCTATATTTATTTTATGTTTGAAGTCAAGATTCATAGTTCATTGCAAAGTCATAATGTCCAGCTTCATGGTTGCATTGCAACCACATGTCTGGTTTTAAGTCATAGTCACAAGTGATCTGTGGTATTGACATGGAGCACTGTCCTTAGCAATAATGACCGATCGGCATACGGGCGGTCCTTAATTGTAATAACGTCATATTCTCATAACCAATCAAAATCCAGGTAACCATTAGTGAAGTAAAATTGACCATTTGGTGAGGCACCAAAAAGCCCTGGGCGGCCCTCCAATTTGCTATAAAAATGCCTGAAATTTAGCTTTCTAAAAAATATATTAAATATCAGGCTTCTAACCTTTCAGAAAGCCCGATCACCGCTATTAAAGAACTTGAAATTGATGTATTCCTACATGTAGTATATGTACTATTATTGACATGTTATTGCATCTTTCCAGGGCAACAGAAGAGACTGATCCGCTAAGCTCTGGATCAACCATATATATAGAACGAGCAGAGGCTGACACTAAAAACGAGGATTTTCTTCATTCATTCTGTAAGTGTCTATATTTGTTCTGCAACAAAGCCTGAGTAGACACTTGCTTTTGATGTAACATGGTGCTGGTGGTTCTTTAGTCATTTAAACCTAAAGTTGTTTTTTTTAAATTCTCTTAGAAAATGTGCATTTGCAGAACAAGAGATTATTTTTGAAAATTTGCCACTGGAATGAGTGGCTCAGTTCTTGACCCAGTCATTTCAGTGGTAAATTCTCAAAAATTGTCTTCTCTTGGTCTGCAAATTAACATTTCTTATGACCACTGTCGACCCCAGTTTTTTTGTGCCTTTTTGAGTGTTAACGGGTTAAATAACGAAAATGTTGTGGGCCCAAAAGCCAAAGCATATGGCAACTAACTTATATTAATTGACCATCTTTTAATGACCACTTAACAGTTTGATTGTCAAGGAATTTAACATTTCTGCTTAATAAGTGCTCGTCCATTTGTAAGCCAAGAGAAGACTACCGTTACGTTTGAAAATTTAGCACTAATTATTGGTTCAGTTATTGAAACAGTTATTCTAGTTTGAAAATTTTTTTAAAACTATCTCTTGGCCTGCAAATGGTTATTTCTCAAGACCACTGATGTGACCATTAAAATGTTTAATAGTTACAAAGTATGTGTTATAGACATGTTCTTTGTATTATTGATAGTGTTTTTTCTCTTCACATACCCAGTATATCTACATGATCGTGTGCACACAATTTATGCTCTATGATAGGCTTGTGCAATTATTGCTTTGAGTGTTGCGATCACGATCAATTATTTAAGAATAATTGTGATTACTCGATTAATTAACCCATACATAACAAAGACATATCAATGACAAAAGGTGTTTAGAAATGCCCATTTACTGGCCAAGAGAACACTATTTTCGAATATGTTTGATTTCAACGAAATTTGGTGGAAAAATCCTATCCTATCGTGGTAGGCTACACCAATTCTAATGAGAAATATGTGTGGTCAGTGGTCATCGTTCAATTTTTCAATGCTTTCAAATTCTAATGTTGTATTTGGTGTCTTATTTCTAAATTTTAAAGAGCATGTCTTTAAATGCAAATCGTCCAAATGCTAATGATCCAGGTGACCATCTCGGACTCACAGGTCCTTGGGCCTCGTGTTGAAAATTTACCACTAGAATGAGTCGTGCTGTTATGGAACTGGTCATTACTGTGATAAATTTTCAAAAAAGTAATCTTGATATGTAAATAAACATTAGTCAAGGCCACTATAGAAGCCATTTCTTCCAGCGTGGAGATTGAAGGGTTGATGTCTTCACATCCTATAACTATAACCAGCCAGTTTTAGACTGGATCAAATGTGGGTTTTTTGCATATTATGTTTGTGTAATGTGATAATAACTGAAAGCATTATCATTTCTGATTTTTATACTAGTTGGAAAAGCACGTGAATGGACCCTTCAGAAGTCAACAGATTTTGGTCAAACATGGGCTGATCTAATAGCGAAAATCTATTCATTTGGTGTTCAAGGGAAATTCCTATTTGTATCTGTAGCAGCAACAGCGGTGAGTTGATTTTGATTACATTTTAATATGTTTTGAAATAGTCTGTATGTAGGATTGCATTGTAGCTTTGTCCATCCATCCATCCTTTCAGACTGGAGATATATATATGGGCATGCATATTCCCGAATCAACCCGCAAGACACTGGATCTAGGTCTAGGTTTCAGTCCTAGCATTGTTGAACCAAACCTTGGTCAACTCTTCTCTGATCTAAACCGTTTTTTCAGAAGACGTCATTTTGGGGCAATGAGTCAATGTCAACTCAAAACCCCACAGTAAGCAGCCAGAACAATGGCTTCACAGATAAGCTATCACGAAAATTTTAGGCACCGAGTACCTGGACACCTCCTCCAGGCAATGACGCCACACTCGGTGTGTGTGTGTGTGTGTGTGTGTGTGTGTGTGTGTGTGTGTGTGTGTGTGCCCAGCGGTAAACACATACACAGACATACACACACTTTATGGATAAGAAGATATTTTGGTCTCTGTCCGTCCATCTGCTTGTATTTTTGCGTGTTTGTCTGTGTGTCCGTGGCTTTATCTCGAAAACTACTGATGCACTTCTGCTCAAATTTGACACTACAATGTGTTTCGGAAAACTATTAACATTGGTCCTGATCCGGATAAGTAAGCGACTATCTTATGGACCATTTACAATAAGTCACTACCATCATGTGCTGTCAACCCTTTAATGCACAAAGGGGCCAAGAATGGCCTCTGCTGTAGTATTGAAAAATGTCCAGTTTGAGACAAAAACTAACATTTTTTTAAAACTTTTGCCTCAATGACTGGCTAAATTTTCAAAAATACATTTCTTGACCAAATTTGGCCATTAAAAGGTGACTTGCAAAGGAATATCCCTTTGCAGCGAAAAGATGGTTCACTATGGCAGGTGTTTGAAAGACATGTGGTCTCTTGAACAGGGTTCCCTGTATATGATTTGTTTTTAGCCTTGGGTAGGAGCTGTATAAACCGTTATGTCTCTTAGTCAGTTAGTCAGTCAGTCAGAGAACCCGGATTTGAATCAGATCAAACTGTGGATCTGTGATATCTCATAAACTACTGGTCTGATTTGGATCAAGTTTTAACACAAAAAAGGGTATGACCATACACTAGAATTCCATAACTTTGGGCATGATAAAAAAAATCCAGAAATCCAAAATAAATCCTGAAAATCTAGGTTAAAAAATCTGGAACACACAGCTACCGAGATTCTATCGACCTTCCATTTCATGGGGATACTTTGATAGCATTTAAAGAGATGGGAAGATTTGATCGATCTAATAATTTTCAATCCAAAATGGAGGGATCTGATCTGTCACTTATGTATATGATAGGATCAATTACGTCACGCGTCGGCTGACTCATTATGACATCATAAAACAGGAAATGTGTGTCAAGTGTACGAATTGTATGTCTTTGATAAATTTACCAAGTTAATAACTTAACCAGTTACCTTGAAATAAGGATTCTGGGAATTCAGGGTTCAAAGTATATAAATTGATCACAACACATGCAAAATGAGGGCGGAGCTTGGTTAGAAATGGGCGGGCATAGCTAGAAATGGATCTGTCTATTATGCGTATAAAATGCTTCTAGTAGGTCGATACTAGCATTTGAACGGTGATTCTTATATATGCAGGCGCACAATAATCAAGAAGATGCAAATTAAAAATTCCGTAGACATTAAAAACGTAAACACAAATTTGAGTACAGAATTCACCATATTACGTGGGTGCTTCATCGTCTGGCTGTCAACTGAATTCTTTGATCTCATCCATTGTGGCTCAAGTATTTTGTTTGCAATAATAAAACTGCGTAGACATTTATGACTATATTTAACCCATTCACTGACAAATCCCTGAAAAATTATATTCTTTGCAATAGAAAACTTAATGTTGTATATTTTGAAATTAATTTGACTCCAAGCCATTGCTAGCTGGTGGCTTCCAGTCAAATGAATTTCAAAATATTTGACAGTTCCTGTATGTATGCTTTGAAAATGAGATAATGGGAATTCATCGTTGAAAGGGTTAAGACTGTTCTTTAACCCTTTAACACTCATATCATCCAAAAACAGGTTGTACAGTGGTCTTGAGGAATGTCCATTTGCAGACCTAGAGAAGACAGTTTACCACTGGAATGACTGAATCAACAATCGAGCCACTCATTCCAGTGGTAAATTTTCAAAAATAGTCTTATCTTAATCTGCAAATGGACATTTTCTATGACAAAATTGAAAAAGATTTTTGAGCATATTCAAGGGTTAGTGTCTTCATAGGGTTACTTGATTTCCAATTTAGAACTGTTTCACAAATAAACTAACTTCTGATACCAAGAAGCTGGTGACCTGGCTTTAATTGCGGTCTCGAAATTAATATGCAGTAAAAATACATCAAGAGTATTATATAACACCTTTAAATATGAGTTCTTAAATTTAGTTATAGCTCAGAGCTCTAGCCACCTTCAGTCGGTATTTGAGTCTATGATCTAGACGGATACTATGTCCAAAATACTTTGGAGCAAGGTAGCATAGTTGACAACATGTTTTACCCAATCCTTAGTGAGAACTGCAACAGTAACCAGACCTAATATAAATGCTATCAAATAGTATTATTGGGAGAAAGTAGAGTTACATAGAAACACAAATGCCACTAGCTGTGGGTAGCGGCTCAATAAACCAGTATGTCGCTTAATGCCTTAAACCTCGATTTTGTTAATCGAGCCAGTAATTCCAGTGATTAATGTTCAAAAATAGCTTTCTCTTGGTCTGCAAATGTACATTTCTGAAGACCGCTATCAGAAGGCTGATATGGGTGTTAACCCTTTAACCCTCAAATTTGTTTCAAAAATTCCAAATTTCACATAGAAAATGTTCATTTGCTGACCAAGAGAAGCCTACTTTTGAAAATTTACCATTGGAATGCCTGACTCGGTTATTGAGCCAGGCATTCCAGTGGTAAATTTTCTAAAAATCTTCATTGGTCTGCAAATGGATATTTCTCAAGACTACTGAAGAAGCCATTTCTGGCTGATATGAGGGTTAAATGGTTAAAGTAGTAACGCTAGTCAGTCAGTCACAAGAAGCTTATTCTGGGCTCAGATCAAATTCTGAATCTTACCATATACAGGTAATGGTGTGGCCATACACTACTGTATGATGGCACAACTTTGTGTGTGATCCGATAGATCTGGACCTTCTAACACTCTTGATATACTAGTATATCGGCTCTAAGTTCAATAATATTCAGAATTATAAAAAGTTAGGTGCCCCTAATGGGCAGTTAGATGTACACAGTCATGCACATGACGGACCCCACCTACTGCGCATGCGCATACTGGTACTTCCGTTTTCTAATATATTGTCTAAAAGCAACATCTGGAAAACTTTTCCAAGCTCTCTTTTGAGAATTTCAATCATTTTATATCATCTTTTCATATAATGGCTGATACAAAATCATCAGAGGAGTCCTCATCATCCGTTAAGGTGATATTGTTCCATATATTAATTAAGACTTGTAACTTCTATGTGTTACCGGTTTTCGTTTGTGGCCGATTTGGCGTTAATGCGATTTCAGGCGCTGGGAATCCTTGTTAAATTCTCCCAGTGCCTAGTGCTATTAATCCCTTGTGCTTTGTGTCCACAGGTTCAACTTATGGATGATAGGATTTCCTGTGCTTCTCTCGGAGGTTGATCACGTCTCTTTTTCTGACTTATCATTATGATATGTCTATGGGTCGGAGATATAGGGCGAATAAAAACCTCCTTCCTTTTGTCGCATCCCCTTCATCAGACTCTACAGAAAGAAGAGACTCGGCGGATGGATGGATGTTTTCTTCTGCACAAGAGGATGGTTTGCCTGTGCTCAGGATAAGGGAGTTTATTAGTTATGGCACCTAATTATATGAAAATATTTAAAGTTTCTGCTGCCATCTTTATTGCACTGTATTCTCTCTTGTATGTGCATGGGCTCTCGGATATATAATTTAATATTATATTATCCTTGAGTAATGAATGTATTTAGTCACTAGGTATTTCTTGCATTCATTTTCTGATGTCCCCTCTCCTTGAAGGAGATATCTTAGATATGTTCACTGCGGCTGAGGAGTCGATCGGACCGAAAGGTCGCCTCGCGAACCCCCCCCCCCCCCCCCCCCAAGGTTGCTAGGTGATGTCGAATTACTGCTAGTCAGTACACGCGATATGGTCTAGCGCCCAGACCGAGTGCGGATGACCGCGCTGCTCTGGGAGAAGATACGCGGCCAGGCTTTCGTGCTGACACGGGAGCACTGTGCTTGTGCGTTCAGGTAATGCCGCCTTGCGTGACACCGAGGAGAGCTCGCGAGCAGTGATTAGTGCGCTGTCTCAGCTGCTATCAGGGGTAGTAGCAGCCTCGGTGCACCAACAGCCTAGTCCGGTGACAGTGCAATGAGCCACCCTGGATGGGATCAACCTGGCATTGGATTGTCTGACTAGGTCAGTCACCAAGTCGCTGAGAAAGAGGCGCACTTTTGCTTTAGACAATTTGTGCCTGTCCCAGGAGTTCAAGTCACGCGTGTTGCAAGCGCCGATGTTGGGCCCCGGTATTTTTGGAGGTGAGGGTTGTCGGCACCTCCAAGAGACAGTTAACTCGGTGAATAACCAGAGGGCGCTGCACGCACAATTTGAAGTGCTGCGCAGAGAGCACGTGCGTGTTCAGCCCTTGGCTGTTCGACAGCAGTACGCTCGTGGCGGTGCTGGCATTGTCAGAGGCCAGCAGGCCGGCCGGGTTCAGAGATCTCGTCGGCCGCACCAGCAGCAGCGTGCTGCTGTACGTTGGCCAGCACCTCAAGCGCAGCCAGCCAGGCAACAGCCCGTGCACCGAGGTGCACATGGCGCTGGGCGAGGAGCGGCGCTTGGGAACCGGGCCTGATGGGCCAAAAGAATTTTCGGTTACCACAGGCACTACTCTGGTGTTATCACACGTACCAGACACACCCACTTCTAAAATTCATGGGCACCCCGTTAACCCTAGGTGTACCAGTGGGAGGTCGTTTGACTTTTCACATTCAGGAGTGGGAGCGGTTAATTCAGGACCGCTTAGTCTTGCAATGGCTTTCGCGCGGATACAGTCCAGAGTGGATAATAGGTCCGCCATTGCATCTGTCTCTGGTTAGGTCTGGACTCAAATTCCAAGAGATCCAGACAAGCGGTTGTGCATAGAAGAGGAGATAGAATCTCTAATTCTAAAAGAAGCAATTCAACTGGCGCAGGATTGCCCGGGCGTCTATTCAACCATGTTTCTTGTGACAAAGAAGGAGGGTGTGTGTGTGGGGGTGGCACTGGAGACCAATTCTCAACCTCTAAACAGGTTTATAGATACACTGAGTTTCAAAATGGAAACAATAAAATCAGTGTTGTTGGGGTTAGAGAAGGGGATGTGGACAGCATCAATAGATCTCAAAGATGCTTATTTCCACATTCCCATTGCAAGGAGTTTTCGTCGGGTCCTGAGATTTGCTTTTCAGGGACGCCAATGGGAATTCAAAGTTTTCCCATTCGGCATCTCGACGGCTCTAAGGGTCTTCACTCGAGTGGTGCTTGCTATCACAGCATACCTCCGCAGGAGAAATGTAGCAGTCCAGACGACTGTTTGCTAAAAGCACACAACCCAGAAAGTTTGACAGCAAATGTGGAGATAGTTTTGAAAACTCTCACAGATTTAGGCTGGATAATCAACTTTCAGATATCAGAGCTGACTCCATCCCAGAAGTTTGTTTACCTGGGTATTTTCTTCGATCTGGAGATAGGATATGTTTATCCATCCCAGGAGAGAGTGGAGAATCTCCTCTCGTGCATTCAATTGGTTTGCAGCAGTTGTTATATTCTAGCACGAGTCTATCTGAGAATGCTAGGTCTGATGGTTTCAATGGAACCCGGCATTCCTCAGGTGGCCGATTCAGTTGTTTCTCATGACTCAGTGGATGCAGAGTTCAGGATCACTGGACTCGCGCATTCAAGTGTTGGCCCCTCTCATTCATCACCTTCATTGGTGGATGGAGAGAGGGAATCTCCTGGTGGGGGTCATGCTAACCCGTCCCCACCCTCAAGTAAGGATGTTTACGGATGCATCGATGGAGGGATGGGGAGCTTGCCTGGAAGAAGCCACAATATCAGGGCTTTGGAATCTGGATCAGTCAAAGGAACATATCAACATGCTAGAATTATGGCCTGTAATTTTAGTCCTGGAATGCTTCTTAAAAGAAGTGGAGGGAAGATTTATGATGATACGTTCAGACAACTTAACAGTAGTGACTTACATAAACCGCCAGGGTGGGACGAAGTCGCCCAGTCTGTATGATGACATGGAAACTGCTTTGCTGGTGCGTGGATCATATGATCACCTTGAAAGCAGTTCATATTCCGGGAAGGCTGAATCTGTTTGCAGACTCATTGAGCCGAAGGATGAGCATTCTGCCTATGGAATGGCAACTAAATCAATGTGTGGCGGATCATCTGTTCAATCATTGGGGAAAACCCAACATAGATTTATTCGCAATGAAGAAGAATGCGAAGATGATGACGTACGTTTCTCCGATTCCAGATCCAAGCGCTATCGCAATAGATGCACTAGCTATCAGTTGGAAGGGAATGTATGCATGCGCATACCCTCCAGCAATCCTGGTTCCAAGGATTCTTCAGAAGATCAAGCAGGAGGAATGCCAAGTACTTCTGATCACCCCAAATTGGCCACGTCGATCATGGTTTACGGATCTGCTGGACCTTCTGGCCTGCAATCCGGTTCCTCTGCCTCTGATGGACAATATTATCTTCCAGGGCAAGACCCTTCACAACAATCCATCAATGTTTCAATTGACTGCATGGATGTTGTCAGAAAATCCACGATTAAGGAGGGCTTTTCTGAGCAAGCAGCCAATTTCATGGCCAGAGCCAGAAGAGGGTCAACCTCCACAGCATATAATTATAAGATCTACAGATTTGCAGAATGGTGTTCAAAGAGATATATAAATCCAATGGATGCATCTATTCAGGTAGTAGCTGATTTTCTCTGTCACCTGTATGGTGTCTTTAGTCTTAAGCCTAATTCTATTGCTGGATATAAATCAGCGTTAATGACTGTTATCCCTTGCTTGGCAAAGAGGGGAAGTGATGACGTATGTGTTTTAAATACTCTTATTAAAGGTATGGGCAATCTCAGACCGATGTATCCTCCACTGACACCGTCATGGAGTCTCTCTGGTTCTTCAAGTTTTGAGTGATAAACCTTTTGAACTACTTAGTGCTATTTCTATTAAACTATTGACTCTTAAAGCTGTATTTTTAGTTGCGGCAGCATCAGCCAGACGCAGAAGTGAAATTCATGCCTTGTCTGTTGAACCTGACCATTGTATAGTTACAGGTGAAGGCCTTAAGCTTCTACCGAGATTGAATTTCTTGGCTAAGAATCAATCTTTAAAATATCCAGGTCAACCTATTATTTTACCTGCCTTAACCAGATACGATCCTGGTGCTAAAGCATGGTGTCCTGTCCATGCTTTAAATAAGTACAAGAGAAGAACTCAGGTTTGGCGGACGACCCATGCTCCCTATAGGTGTCATATATTGAATCCCATGGTAGGGCATCAAGAGACACTATTTCCAGATGGATACTAGAATGCATTCAATTCTGTCATAAGACAGCCACTGGAATTCAAGTAGATAGAGCCAAGGCTCATAGCGTCCGTGGTGTGGTAACTTCCACGGCATTATTTAATGGTGTTTCTATTGAAGACATTATGTCAGGAGCCCAGTGGCACCGTGAATCAAGTTTTACCGACCATTACCTTCGTGACACTTCTAACCCGCTCGCCGTCTGTCCTCAGGAAACAATTAAATGTAGAGGCATGTATTTGTGATTAGTTTTCCTCCTCTGCTATTTACAAATATCACATTTGTTGGTAGGGGATCCCTACTATTATATGGTACCATTCTCTTCATCCGGTAGGGGTAGAGATGAGTTCCGTGCCAAAGACATCAGAGGTCAGTATGTGACCATTTTGTTTTTGTCTTGGTGATGGTGTCATATTTTTTATTTTAATATGGTGATGGTTAATGTCTCTTAATTGTGGTTCTTTGAAAATGAAGCAATTCTTCTTTTTCCAATGGCTAGTAATAATTTTTATCAAGTCAGAGAACGTGCTAGTCATTTAGAGCAGCAATTTTTCCTAACCTTCCTCAGAAAGGGGGGAGGGGGAGAGAGAGCGCAGTTGCTTTTTGATCAATCTCTCTTCATCGGTCGATTATTCGATGCAAAATTCTATTCCTGGTTGTGTTTTCAGACACAATTCCAGATGTTTTAAATCTCTTCAAAATTCAAAGAGCTAGTCTCTTTGAGGGTGTGCTGGTTTTCAGGACCTTGCCTCCCTCCCGCCAAATTTACTTTCAAATTCTGGCTTTTGTCAAGAGCGTTAGAGAGGTAAGTATGTTCTCATGATGTGAAATAAGATAATTTACCAAATTTCTTTTTCACGAGTGAGATGACATACTTACCTCCCTAACAGGACCCCGGTGTCTCCACCCCCACGGAGGCCTGGTCCTTTGGTTATTTGAATAGTTGCTTCTATGTCAGCCAATTTTTAGTAACGGAAGTACCAGTATGCGCATGCGCAGTAGGTGGGGTCTGTCATGTGCATGACTGTGTACATCCACCTGCCCATTAGGGGCACCTAACTTTTTATAATTCTGAATATTATTGAACTTAGAGCCGATATACTAGTATATCAAGAGTGTTAGGGAGGTAAGTATGTCATCTCACTCGTGAAAAAGTAATTTGGTAAATTTTCTTAAATCACCCCAAAAATCTGTAATCCACAACGACAGATTCTATGGACCTTTTTTTTATTTGTTGAATTGCATTAAATTTTCTTTCTCTATTTTCAGGATAAGAATCCAGAGAGACTGATGAAAGTATCAGCAAATGGTGGCAAATTATTCTATGAAGCTCAATTACCAACAATTATCAAAGATCAAGTATGCTACTAGATAGATTTGTCAATATATAGTGTCACAGATTGGGTATATTATTGCTCTTTTAACCTATTTCGTACAGTACTGCTCATAAATAAGTTAAAAAGTTTCCGAAGCAAAAGCAGAAACATGTTATCTGTAGTTAGTACAATTTTGTACACAATGTAAGAAATGTTCTGTTGAATATTTTGAATTTAATTTGATTAGAAGACATTGCGGCCTTAGGCATGTTAGGCAGCAATGTCTTCCAATCCAATTTTATTCAAAATATTCAACATAACATGTGTATGTTTTATCTTGTTTTGGAAACATGTTACAGTATTTCTGAGCTGTACTCTATGGATTACTGAGAGATTTTTACAGATTGGGAAAGTGTTGTAATGTCATCACCCAGATTATCAGCACTTGATGGTGGCTTTGTTCTAAATTTACCTATTTCCAAAAATATTGATGCCAATGGACCGTTCCAGTTTTAACTATTCCCCGCCCATCTTTAGCAGATCCACATCTGCATCCACACCTCGCTCGTGTTGTGATCGATCGATCGCTGAACTCACTGACTATCAATTTCCAGAAAATTATACACGTAAGCTATTGAATATTTTGGAACTAATTTGACCAGGCGCTGTTGCAACAGTGTCCGGTCAAATTAGTTTCAAAATATTCAACAGAATATTTATTAAATAGCAAAGTCATACAATTCATACAACAACGCATAGTCCGTCTTCAAATATGCATTCATGACATACTTATCTACGTCATTCATGATGTCATAACGATGTCATTCATTATGATGTCATTCTACATGTCGCATAGTTGATTATGACATCATATGATCTATGGATAAACTTGGAAAGGTCCATTCAAGCGTGATTGGTTTACATTCATACCTGTATAATGGCCACCTGCTTTCATGGACAAATGCTGTCAGGCTTTTAATACTTTAATGGCCACAATGAGTCAAGAAAATCTATGATTTTGCATGTGTAATATCCATTTACAGCCTAAGAGTGATAAATCTTTTGAAAAGTTACTAATGAAATGACTGGCTCAGTTATCGAGCCAGTTGGTCCAGTGGTAAAATGTCAAAAATAGTCTTCCTCAGGTGTACCAATGGACGTTTCTCAAGACCACTGTTGAGGCCAATTTGGCTGGCTTGACCATTAAATGGTTTACGCGAATTGTCGTATGACCACCCACCTTAAAAGCACCACCATCATTTGTCCACATGATCTAGGTTTCATATGCATTAGGTAATTACCTGTTTTTAGTGACCACTTTTTTGATAGATTATATGGTATTCATTATAGACAGGTTTGATTGTGTGAAGGAATTAGTAACGTCTCTTGGATGTAGAGTTTAGCGATGAAGCACTCTGTTTGGAATGGATGAATCCACTTTTAGCTATGCCTCTCGCTCATCTCTTGCTAAGCTCCACCCACACCTTGCCGGTGTTGGGATCTATCAAACACTGCACTCCCTGAATATCAATTTCAAGAAAACTATACAGGTAAGCTGTTGAAGCAACAGCGCCAATTCAAATTAGTTTCAAAATATTCAACACAATGGTTGTTAAGTAGTAATGAGATAGAATTCGTACACATGATGGCCTATTAAGAGCTTATGATGGACTTCGATACCCCATTCATGACATAATTTGATTGTGACATCAGCCTACCTGCGACATAATTGATTGTGACATCAGCTTACATGTGATGTAATTGCTTATGATGTCATACTTGACTGACAGATTGGATTCTACTATGCTCACCTCAGTCCAATAACGTTTTCAGATTCAATGAACTTATCTTTAGAATATTCAGCCAAATATTACTCCCCTCATGTGTTATGAATATAGGGATCCATTGCTAACTATGCCCCGCCCATTTCTAGCTATGCTCCGCTCACTTTTTGCGTGTGTTGTAATCAATTTGCCACTTTGATGCCTGAATTCACAGAATCTCAATTTCAACCTAACTATATGGATAAGTTGTTGAATATTTTAAAACTAATTTGACTAGGAGCAACAATAACATCTCCCAGTCAAATTACTTTCAATATTTTCAACAAAACGTTTATTAATTTATAAATCCACAAAAGACATACAATTCATACGCTTTTGTGACAAATTTTTTATTTTATTAACAGAGTATATCATTTTGATTATGATGTCAGCTAACTAGTGAGTCAGATGTAATATATTATGATATCAGATACTGAGTGAGGGCTTGGATCCCTCCATT
Source organism: Chaetoderma sp. LZ-2023a (assembly GCA_034401795.1). Taxonomy (NCBI): domain Eukaryota; kingdom Metazoa; phylum Mollusca; class Caudofoveata; order Chaetodermatida; family Chaetodermatidae; genus Chaetoderma; species Chaetoderma sp. LZ-2023a. The sequence continues at coordinate 66,022,491 of CM067371.1, forward strand.
CGTTCTCTTGTTTGTTGATAGCATTAATATGGTCTATAGATTTAGCATTGTTTTCTGCTTGCAGTTTTACTCCATCTTGGATATGACAGAAGGATTGGTTTTCTTGCATGTGGACAACCCTGGAGGTAAGCACATTCTGATTAAAAAAAACCATTGTTATTAGAAAGCGCAACACCAGCTCCCAGTCCAATGTGTTACAAGGTATTCAACAGAACATTCCTTACATCATGAAGAATTTGCCTTTTCAGGTCTGCAAGGGTTAATGGTTTAAGAAATCTTTATAATCTCACTACTCACTATGTTTTCAAAATATTAAACACCTGTATGGAAGTACCAAAATTATTGAGAGGAAGAGATTAAACTTTCAATGCTCAAGATTTGTCAAGAAAATATTTAATTCTTGCTTAAAGGAGAATGCCTTGCTTAAAGGAGAATCTTGACCACTTAGATACTTACTGTGAGATTTAACTCTTTAATTGTCAAGCCAGGCAAAACCTACATCTGGTCTTGAGGAATGACCATTTAAATGCAAATGGAGTACTATTTCTGAGCCAGTCAGTTTTCACTTCACCTTTCATAGCTTTAACACTAAAATTTAGTAAAATTTCAATTGTCTCATAGAAAATTTCCATTTGCAGACCAAGACATTTTTTTTCAAAATTGAGTGGCTCAGTTATCAAGGTAGTTATTCCAGGGGTATATTTTCAAAAACTAGTCGTATTGGTCTACAAATGGGCATCTTTCAATACTGCTACAGAAGTCATTTTTGGCCAGCTTGAGAGTTAAAGAGGTAAGCCGTAATCTCATCACTAAAATCACATTTTAAATACAATCGTATCATAGTAAATCTAATTAGTTTTATTTTATAAAGAATATTTTTTAATATTTTATTTAGATACCGGTCATGGAACATTGTACACATCTGGTGGTCGAGGAATTATTTACTCAGAATCACTTCAGCGTCACCTGTATCCAAATTTTGCTGATGTGACAGATTTCTATAAAGTTGAATCTATGCGTGGAGTATACTTTGCCAGTCAAATGGAAGCTGATCTTAGTATTCATTCGATGATTTCATTTGACCGTGGTGCTATATGGGATCCTATCTCAAAACCTGTAAATGCTGAATGTATACATCAAAAGGAGGTATGCATACACTGATAGTACATTTGTTCTGATTGGCTTCTGCAGTGGTCTTGAAAGATGTTCATTAGCAGACCAAGAGAATTTACTGCTGGAAAAATACTGGGTCGATAACATAATCTTAGTCTGCAAATGGACATTTTCTATGGTAAAATTTAGAGTTAACGGGTTAATCGTCAAGATTGGTCAAGAAAATAAAAGATTTTGCTCAGTGAATGTCTGTTTGAAGGCCATGAGTGAGAAGACTATTTTTGAATATTTATCCCTGGAATTGCTGGCTCTGTTATTGCGCCAGACATGCCAGTAATCAGTATTAAAAATAGTCTTCTCTTGGCTTACAAGTGGGCATACCTCAAGACCATCACAGAGGCGGGGTTTGGTCAGCTTGACCATTTAAATGTTAGTTGTTACGGCATAATTCACTGTTCACTTTTAGCTCCCCAGACATTCATCATACTTGAACCACAGTTGGATAAATACTTTCTTGGTGTGCCTGACTGTTTTTAACCCTTTGTCAATAAAATTTAAGTTTTGGCTTAGTCAGTGTTAATTTGCTGACCAAGAGAAGACAATTTTTAGATATTTACCACTGAAATGACTGACTCGTTTATTGCCTCACACCCCCCACCTACCTAGCCTCCCACAGGTGGGACTGCTGCGGGGGTATGGGTATGTTGGGATGGGCCAATTGTCAAAGTTGGCGAAAGCATGTAGAATCGCGATGCCAGATGTGTTATCGACTGTGCATTCTAGTTGACCCTTTCTGTTGCTTATCAGCATCTTCATTTCGAAAAAAAACATTTGGTAAAACTATTAAATATTTTTAAAATAACTTGACTTTAAACCAATGTTGCCGAATTTTTCGAAATATTCAACAGACTATGTTTACAGCATAGCAAATCTTAATTTTAAGGTAATCATGAAAGCTGTTGAATATTTGAAAGTTATCGATGTTTTTCCATTTGGATTGGCTAGCTGTATGATTTTTGTTACAGACATGTAATCTTCAGCTCCACAATGCTTACAGTATCAGTCGTGGAGTAGTGGCTGATGAACCACTCAGTGTGAAAAGTGCTGTAGGAATTATTCTTGCACATGGTAAGTGTCTTGTAGTAACCCTTCAATGTTCAACATTGGTTTCAGAAAGAAGAATATAATTTTTCTTAGTCAATGTTCATTTGCAAGTCAAAGAGAAGTCTGTTTTTGAAAATTTATCACTGGAATGACTGGCGCTCTGCAAATTAACATTAGACCACTGCAGAGGCCGGTCTTGACCGGCTTCGTCATGAAAGTGTTACGGGTTTAAGATTGATAGTAAGAGAGATTATTACCTATCATGTGAGAGCTAGTATTTAATTCGCTAGAATTTACAAATCATATTGGCTAATATATATTTATATCTATCATTTCTGGATGATGACTAAAGTTCTACTGAAGGGATCTTCACCAAAGTTTATCCCTGTTATACCATTGGGGGTGCCAAAGAACCAGATTAATTTTGGTCGAAACGTCAAAGTCTCGGTTACCAAATATAGGGACATTGGGTTGCGTTTCCGGATGATAACTAATGTTCTACTAAATGGATCCGTACCAAACTTGGCCTGTTTATTGTAATTGAGGCTCCAAAGAGCCCTATTAATGTAGGTGTCAAAAGGTCAAAAGATGTATGTGACACTGACTCAATAAAAAAAATGTAATTACTTTTAATTCTAATCTTTTATGGCTGACAGTGAAATACATGCTTGCATACATAAATAAGCATGAACATAATATGCTACTGTGTCAATTTCCTTTGACACTGCACTGCTAGAAAATCTTGATGTTATATATATATATATATATATATATATATATATATTGATTAATTATGGGATGGTGGGTGTGTGTGTATGTGTGTGCATGCATTGATTTCAATAATCTTTGATTGACCTTCTTGTTATTGTTTCGATATGTACAGTATACATGTGTCTATCTTTGGCAGATTGGTAGAGGTTTTGTGGTTACTCTTAGAGTGCCCCTCAGGTAGATTAGCTGATGCGCCACGTGTCAGTTTATCACATGTTTACATTATAATCAATTCAGTGCACCCATGTGACATACTCAACTAACCATACCTCAGGCCAGGGTTGACTTGGGTACCTACTCGAGTAGGAACTCTGGCATTTTTTTGCTGCTTTAGTAACCCGTGTAGCTACGAGTATTATCATTAATATTCAGAGTGTAGTGATATCAACTCTTGCCCCACTCTCATGCTATAAGGGAATATTGCATTCATGTATCATTTTTCTGTTTTCTCTTGTGTGTCGACTTTTGCCGTGACCCAGATAAAAAAACTGGATCAGAATCAGATCAAAACCTGGATCTATGGATACTTTGGAAACTGCTCGTCCAAACTGCCTTAAATTTTAACACAGGAAATAGAGTACACTATAATTACACAACACTGGACGCGATCCGGAAAAACTGAAAAATTGTACAGTGTGACAAAAAATGAGCAGGCGATGGTCTGCAATCTCTAATTACTGTTATTGGATTTGCTGAATTGTTGAGAGGTCTAATGTATAGCCAATAGTCACCATTTTAGGAAAATGATTGAATCAATAATTTGTAGAAAGGTTTGAAAGATTTGCATAATTATTTGATTGTGCATTTTTAGGCGTGTGTTATGAGGATTCAGGATTCAAGTTGTTTTCACTTTTCTTGTTTTTTATTTTCTGTGCAGGACATGTAGCCGATTCCTTACAGAACACAATTCCTGATGTATTTGTAACTCGTGATGGTGGATATAACTGGACCTTGGTGAGTAACATACATTATGCTTACTTTAGATAATAATAAATGGATCATTTTCCACCTATGCTCAGCCCATTTCTAGCTAAGCTGTGCCCACTTTATATGCACTTTTAGTCGCTTTTAACAATTTGAACCCTGAAACTCAATTTCAAGGTAGATAGAGCTAATCTGCTGAATATTATAAAACTAATTTGACTGAGAGCCTAACCTCACTCAGTGTGTCACAAGTCATGGTCAAGTGTGCCCTTGTTAAAGAATCTAGTTTTATCACCCATAATGGGGACAGATAACACATTTAGTTCTTCAAAATTCTGTGCCAGCTGGAGGGTCAGCGGAATGTGTGTGTGTGTGTGTGTGTGTGTGTGAGTGGGTGAGTGGGTGGGTGTGTGTACGTGCGTGTGAGAGAGAGGCTTCAAAGCAAATTAATTTCAAAGTATCCGACAGAAAATGTTTACCATTCTAAAGAAGCTATCATTTCTACTCATCGTTGAAAGCGTAAGTATTTGCATCTAATTTTCTCTGTAGACAACTCATCTCTATTACGGGTAGACCTCATCGCTGCCCCACCTCCAAATCAACCCCCCTCATTCTCTAGGTGATTCTGCCACCTCTGACCTAGTACCACACAAATTTATTTTGAATAATAATCTTGTATTAGCATTGTGTGAAACTACCCAATTGCAATCTCTTTGCTGCAACATACTGATTTTAAATATCCAATAAATATTTGCAATTATTTCAGGCATTGAAAGGTCCACACTACTATCAAATTGCTGATAGCGGTGGCCTCCTGGTCGCAGTACCTCATAACAAATCACGACTTGTACAAACTATCAAATTCTCCACAGATGAAGGCCATTGTTGGCATGAATACAACTTTACTGATACACCTATTATTTATACTGGCTTGCTAACTGAGCCAGGCTCCAAATCTATGACAGTCAGTATATGGGGATTTCAGAAAGAAGATCGAAAATGGCGAACATTTGTAATTGACTTTAAAGACGTTATTCCTAAACAATGTAAGTATTTTATTCAAGATATATTTAGCTCATGTAGATTTAACGCCTTAAAGGTCAAATTTTGGCAAGAAAATTAATGTGTTTGCTTATTGAATGTCCATTTGCAGGCCAAGAGAGGACTATTTTTGAAAATATACTGCTGGAATGACTAGCTCGGTTATCGAGCCACGAGCCAGTTATTCCAGTGGTAAATTTAAAAAAATGGTCTTGTCCTGTAAATGGGTATTCCTAAAGACCACTGCAGAGACCAGTTTTGGCCGGCTTGACCATTAAAGGGTAGATAGAAGTTACAGATTCTCATTAGTCATATGTCAAAAACTAGACAGCTGGAGTTGCTCTAATTATATTTGGATTACCGTGGCAACAATGAAAGAAGAAACAATTAACCCTTTACCCCTTGAATTTGTTCAATAAAATTTTCATTTTCTCATAGAAAGTGTCCATTTGCAGACCAAGAGAAGACTGTTTTTGAAAATTTACCACTGCAATGACTGAGTTAGTTATTGAGCCAGTCAATACAGTGGTAAATTTTCAAATATAGTCTTCACTTGGTCTGCAAATGGACATTTCTTAAGATCACTGCAGACGCCTTTTTTGGCTGAGATGACTGTTAAAGGGTTAACTGATCATAGTAGGTAATAATAATACTAGGTGTATCAACACACTCACGGTCATTAATAAAGTATGTCAGTAAAAACATGTGCAGTTGATTATTTCTTAATCAATCATTAGCGGTAGACATTACTATATTTGAGGAGATCAGATGGGTCAGTGCAGCAGTAGTGGATGTGGTATGCATAATCTAAATCAGTGTCTTTATTTATTAACCCTTTAACACTCATATCAGCCAAAAATGGCTTCTGCAGTGGTCTTGAGAAATGTCCATTTGCAGACCAAAAGACTGGTTTTGAAAATATACCACTGGAATGACTGGCTCGATAACTGAGCCAGTCATTCCAGTGGTATATTTTCAAAAATAGTCTTCTCTTGGTCTGCATATAGACATTTTCTGAGAAAATTGAAATTTTCTTGAATGAATTTGAGGGTTTACTGGTTGTATTCATTGTATTGGCACCCGCTGCATTGATTCAAGTTCTTGCTTCCTTATAGAATTTGCTCATGAGATACATAATTATCGCTATATTGTGCAGATATATTTGATAATGCATGTGTATTATATAATATATACTATATGATGTAATAAGAAATGAATAAGTATTTTTATGATTATTTTGTGACAATCTTGTTTGAAGTATGTTTGCGTTGGATGTCCTTGCTTGCTTAAAACACTATATAAATTGCAAAATATATGTTGTAGAGTAATTTTTGATGATGCTTATCTTATTGCATAGCAAATTTGCTTCGAGTAGCTTTTATGAAAAAAATCATTCAATGGACTTTTCCAGTTTTAGGTATGCCCCGCCCATCTCTAGCTAAGCTCCACCCACACTTGGCATGTGTTGGAATCGATCGAACTCCCTGACATTCAATTTCCAGAAAACTGTATTGATAAGCTGTTGAATATTTTGAAACTAATTTGACCGGGTGCTGTTGCTGCCTATGGCAACAACAGCGCCCAGTCAAAATAGTTTCAAAACCTTTAACAGAATGTTTATTAAATAGTAAAGACATACAATTAGTACATTGTGTCAGACATAAGCATTTAAGATGGTCTAAATAGAGTCAGTCATGCAGTAATTGATAATGACATCCTCCTCCACATCACATAGTTGATTTTGATGTCATATGATGGATGGATAAACTGGAAAGGTCCATTGTGCATGGCAGTGAAATGCATCCTCTGATCCATAGTAAAGGACTGTATATGGAACATGTAGGACTCTGTGGGTCCATTGATCCATATTGTATGACTGTATATGGAACATGTAAGACTCTGTGCTTCCTCTGATCCATAGTTTATGACTTTATACGGAACATGTAGGACTCTGGGTCCGCTGATCCATAGTGTATGACAGTATATGGAACATGTAAGACTCTGTACATCCTCTGATCCATAGTGTATGACAGTATATGGAACATGTAGGACTCTGTTCATTCTCTGATCCATAGTGTATGACTGTATATGGAACATGTAGGACTCTGTGGATCCGCTGATCCATAGTGTATGACAGTATATGGAACATGTAAGACTCTGTGCATCCTCTGATCCATAGTGTATGACTGTATATGGAACATGTAAGACTCTGTGCTTCCTCTGATCCATGGTGTATGACAGTATATGGAATACGTATGACTATGCATCCTCTGATCCATAGTGTATGACTGTATATGGAACATGTAGGACTCTGTTCATTCTCTGATCCATAGTGTATGACAGTATATGGAACATGTAGGACTCTGTCCTTCCTCTGATCCATAGTGTATGATTGTACATGGAACATGTAGGACTCTGTCCTTCCTCTGATCCATAGTGTATGACAGTATATGGAACATGGTGGACTCTATGCTTTCTCTGATCCATAGTGTATAGCAGTATATGGAACATGTAGGACTCTGTTCATTCTCTGATCCATAGTGTATGACAGTATATGGAACATGTAGGACTCTGTCCTTCCTCTGATCCATAGTGTATGATTGTACATGGAACATGTAGGACTCTGTCCTTCCTCTGATCCATAGTGTATGACAGTATATGGAACATGTAGGACTCTGTCCTTCCTCTGATCCATAGTGTATAACAGTATATGGAACATGTAGGACTCTGTCCTTCCTCTGATCCATAGTGTATGACAGTATATGGAGCATGTAGGACTCTGTCCTTCCTCTGATCCATAGTGTATGACAGTATATGGAACATGGTGGACTGTGTATTCTCTGATCAATAGTGTATAACAGTATATGGAACATGTAGGACTCTGTGCAATACCCCAACTCTTGTGTCACCTTAATCATTTAATGGTCAAGCCAATGTCCGTTACCTGCAGGACAATTAGAGACTATTTTGGAAAATTTACCACTGAAATTGTAAACAAGCCAGTCATTCTGATGGCAAATTTTCAGAAATAGTCTTTTCTTGGCCTGCAAATGGACACTGGCTAAGCAAAACCATTATCCCATTGATTTTCAAGTAGTGGTCTTGAGATATGTCCATAAGTAGGATAAATTTCAGTGGTAAATTTTCAAAGATAATCTTCTTGGCATGCCAAAGATTTGACGTTCTTATAAAATCTTGACCATTCAAGAGTTAATGGATGTTTCCACTTTATCCATCCATCATATGACATCATAATCAACTACGTGATGTGTAGAATGACATCATATTGAATGACATCATTATGACATCATGAATGACATAGATAAGTACGTCACGAATGCCATTGGCAGCAACAGCGCCCAGTGAAATTAGTTACAAAATATTCAACAGCTTACCTGTATAGTCTTCAGGAAATTGATAGTTAAGGCATTCAGGGATCAATCAATCCCAACATGGCGAAGTGTGAGTAGAGCTTAGCTAGAGGTGGGCAGGGCATAGCTAAAACTGGAAAAGTCCATTAATATGATTAGCATTTTGAGGGATTTGAGGTGCTGTTGACAAAGAGGCACTAACCTGCACACGTGTTTATAATAATTTGTTGTGCATTACAGGTACAGGAAGTGACTACGATAAGTGGATGGCACATTCCTACCATCGACAGAAGGAAGGTGGTGATATACAAGGATGTTTACTCGGCAAACGTGAACACTTCCAGCGTTTGAAACCTGATTCCTGGTATGCATAATGAATGACGTATCTAGGTCCATCATGAACTGTTAAACGTCTGTAATGTGTATGAAGTGTATGTCTTTACTAGTTAATGAACATTCTGTTAAAGATTTTGAAACTAATTTGACATAGGCAGCAACAGCACCTAATTAAATTAGTTCACAATATTCAACAGCTTACCTATGTAGTGTTCTGTAAAATGAGATTCAGGGAGTTCATGGTTCGATCGATTGCAAAACGGACAAAACATGAGTGGAGCTTAGCTAGAGATGGGGGGTGGGGTGGTGAATATATAAAAGTGGATTCATCCATTTAGTGTCCGTTTCCTGTATATTTACCTGTTCTATTTAATAATAAGTAAAAGAGCAAAAGCGGTCATGGAGTGAATGAGGCTCGTGGTGTGTGAACAAAAGTGGTAATAATCAGAAAATAAGTGTGTCTACGTGCCCACCTGACAGCCTGCCTGCCTGTCTGTCTGCATGCCTATCTGTTTGCCAAAGAACATTCATGCTTCTATCACAGATCTGGTTAATCATATTTTGGCATAGAATTATCTATGCTGTTTTAAGACTTTATGATAAATTTGAGAAAGCTTACCCCTGACATTGATGCGTGTGTTGTCATCTGTCTGCCTGCCATCAAAAATTGTTTAATCTTAGATTAATGATATAGTCTTGATAATTAGAATTTGTAGTAGCCATGTTTAGCTGTTACTAATAGCCCTTTAATCATTAAATAGTCAAGAAATTTAGAATTTTCTCAGAAATTATCATCCATTTCCAAGTTAATATGTCTGAAAGTTTACTATTGGAGTGACCGGGTTGGTTATCAAGTCAGTAATTGCAATGGTAGATTTTCAAAAATAGTCTCGGTCTGCAAATGGACATTTCCCAAGACTACTGCAGAAGCCATTTTTTGCCAGCTTGATCATTAAATGATTAATATTAGTGTTATTGAAAGATGATAGTTTTTAATATAACTGATTTTTGGCAAGCTTCAATTCGAAAATGGCACAGACCTGATGATGCATACTTAAATCTCTGACAGTTTATCGAAATTAAGTCAAAAAGGTGTTCATAAACGATATCGCATTCGAATCCTGTTATTAACCCTTTCATGATGAAGCTGGCCAAAACTGGCCTCTGTAGTGGGCTTGAGGAATGGCCAAGAGGATATGATTTTAGAAAATTTCACACAATAATGACTGGCTCGGTAACTGAGCCAGTCATTCCAGTGGTAAATTTTCAAAAACAAAAATCTCTTGGCCTGCAAATGGATATTCAATAAGGAAAGATTTTGATTTTCTTGACCAAAATTAGTTAGTAAGTAAGCTATACTATCATCTCTGACCACGTCCACATGTTAGTGATCACATCCACATGTTAGTGACGTCTGATCACATCCACATGTTAGTGACCTCTGACCACGTTTACATGTTAGTGACCTCTCTAACCACATCCACATGTTAGTGACCTGTCTGACCACGTTTACATGTTAGTGACCTCTGACCACGTCCACATGTTAGTGACCTCTCTGGCCACATCCACATGTTAGTGACCTCTGACAATGTCCACATGTTAGTGTCCTCTCTGACCATGTCCACATGTTAGTGACCTCTCTGACAATGTCCACATGTTAGTGACCTCTCTGACAATGTCTACATGTTAGTGACCTCTCTGACAATGTCCACATGTTAGTGGCCTCTCTGACAATGTCCACATGTTAGTGACCTGTCTGACAATGTCCACATGTTAGTGACCTCTCTGACAATGTCCTCATGTTAGTGACCTCTCTGACAATGTCCGCATGTTAGTGCCCTCTCTGACAATGTCCGCATGTTAGTGACCTCTCTGACAATGTCCACATGTTAGTGACCTCTCTGACAATGTCCACATGTTAGTGACCTGTCTGACAATGTCCACATGTTAGTGACCTCTCTGGCAATGTCCATATGTTATAGACCTCTTTGACAATGTCCACATGTTAGTGACCTCTCTGACAATGTCTACATGTTAGTGAACTCTCTGACAATGTCTACATGTTAGTGCCCTCTCTGACAATGTCCACATGTTAGTGTCCTCTCTGACAATGTCCACATGTTAGTGCCCTCTCTGACAATGTCCACATGTTAGTGACCTCTCTGACAATGTCCACATGTTAGTGACCTCTCTGACAATGTCTACATGTTAGTGCCCTGTCTGACAATGTCCACATGTTAGTGTCCTTTCTGACAATGTCCACATGTTAGTGCCCTCTCTGACAATGTCCACATGTTAGTGACCTCTCTGACAATGTCCACATGTTAGTAACCTCTATGACAATGTCTACGTGTTAGTGTCCTCTCTGACAATGTCCACATGTTAGTGTCCTCTCTGACAATGTCCACATGTTAGTGTCCTCTCTGACAATGTCCACATGTTAGTGACCTCTCTGACAATGTCCACATGTTAGTAACCTCTATGACAATGTCTACGTGTTAGTGTCCTCTCTGACAATGTCCACGTGTTAGTGTCCTCTCTGACAATGTCCACATGTTAGTGTCCTCTCTGACAATGGCCACATGTTAGTGTCCTCTCTGACATTGTCCACATGTTAGTGACCGCTCTGACAATGTCCACATGTTAGTGACCTCTCTGACAATGTCCACATGTTAGTGACCTCTCTGACAAGTCCACATGTTAGTGACCTCTCTGACAATGTCCACATGTTAGTGACCTCTATGACAATGTCCACATGTTAGTGACCTCTCTGACCATGTCCACATGCTAGTGTCCTCTCTGACAATGTGTACATGTTAGTGTTCTCTCTGACCACGTTCACATGTTAGTGTTCTCTCTGACAATGTCCACATGTTAGTGACCTCTCTGACAATGTCCATATGTTATAGACCTCTTTAACAATGTCCACATGTTAGTGACCTCTCTGACAATGTCTACATGTTAGTGAACTCTCTGACAATGTCTACATGTTAGTGCCCTCTCTGACAATGTCCACATGCTAGTGTCCTCTCTGACAATGTCCACATGTTAGTGTCCTCTCTGACAATGTCCACATGTTAGTGACCTCTCTGACAATGTCCACATGTTAGTGACCTCTCTGACAATGTCTACATGTTAGTGCCCTGTCTGACAATGTCCACATGTTAGTGTCCTTTCTGACAATGTCCACATGTTAGTGCCCTCTCTGACAATGTCCACATGTTAGTGACCTCTCTGACAATGTCCACATGTTAGTAACCTCTATGACAATGTCTACGTGTTAGTGTCCTCTCTGACAATGTCCACATGTTAGTGTCCTCTCTGGCAATGTCCACATGTTAGTGTCCTCTCTGACAATGGCCACATGTTAGTGTCCTCTCTGACATTGTCCACATGTTAGTGACCGCTCTGACAATGTCCACATGTTAGTGACCTCTCTGACAATGTCCACATGTTAGTGACCTCTCTGACAATGTCCACATGTTAGTGACCTCTCTGACAATGTCTACATGTTAGTGCCCTGTCTGACAATGTCCACATGTTAGTGCCCTTTCTGACAATGTCCACATGTTAGTGCCCTCTCTGACAATGTCCACATGTTAGTGACCTCTCTGACAATGTCCACATGTTAGTAACCTCTATGACAATGTCTACGTGTTAGTGTCCTCTCTGACAATGTCCACATGTTAGTGTCCTCTCTGACAATGTCCACATGTTAGTGTCCTCTCTGACAATGGCCACATGTTAGTGTCCTCTCTGACATTGTCCACATGTTAGTGACCGATCTGACAATGTCCACATGTTAGTGACCTCTCTGACAATGTCCACATGTTAGTGACCTCTCTGACAATGTCCACATGTTAGTGACCTCTCTGACAATGTCCACATGTTAGTGACCTCTCTGACCATGTCCACATGCTAGTGTCCTCTCTGACAATGTGTACATGTTAGTGTCCTCTCTGACCACGTTCACATGTTAGTGTCCTCTCTGACAATGTCCAGATGTTAGTGACCTCTCTGACAATGTCCACATGTTAATTACCTCTCTGACCATGTCAACATGTTGGTGTCCTCTCTGACAATGTCTACATGTTAGTACCCTCTCTGACAATGTCTACATGTTAGTGTCCTCTCTGACAATGTCCACATGTTAGTGTCCTCTGACAATGTCCACATGTTAGTGACCTTTCTGACCATGTCCACATGTTAGTGCCCTCTCTGACAATGTCCACATGTTAGTGTCCTCTCTGACAATGTCTACATGTTAGTGACCTCTCTGACAATGTCCACATGTTAGTGTCCTCTCTGACAATGTCCACATGTTAGTGACCTTTCTGATAATGTCTACATGTTAGTGCCCTCTCTGACCATGTCCACATGTTAGTGCCCTCTCTGACAATGTCTACTGACAATGTCTACATGTTGGTGTCCTCTCTGACAATGTCCACATGTTAGTGACCTCTCTGACAATGTCCACATGTTAGTGACCTCTGATAATGTCCACATGTTAGTGCCCTCTCTGATAATGTCCACATGTTAGTGTCCTCTCTGACAATGTCCACATGTTAGTGCCCTCTCTCACAATGTCCACATGTTGGTGTCCTCTCTCACATGTTAGTGACCTCTCTCACAATGTCCACATGTTAGTGACCTCTCTGACAATGTCCACATGTTAGTGACCTCTCTGACAATGTCCACATGTTAGTGCCCTCTCTGACAATGTCCACATGTTAGTGCCCTCTCTGACAATGTCCACATGTTAGTGTCCTCTCTGACAATGTCTACATGTTAGTGCCCTCTCTGACCACGTCCACATGGTAGTGTCCTCTCTGACCACGTCCACATGTTAGTGACCTCTGACAATGTCTACTTGTTAGTGTCCTCTCTGACCATGTCCACATGTTAGTGACCTCTCTGACAATGTCTACATGTTAGTGACCTCTCTGACAATGTCTACATGTTATTGCCCTTTCTGACAATATCCACATGTTAGTGACCTCTCTGACAATGTCCACATGTTAGTGTCCCCTCTGACAATGCTCACATGTTAGTGACCTCTCTGACAATGTCCACATGTTAGTGACCTCTGACAACGTCCACATGTTAGTGACCTCTGACAATGTCCACAGCATGTATGTTTCTAGTCGGAATGCCCTCCAATGAAATAGTGTGTGTAGGGTTATGTGTATGTGTTAAATCTATGCCTCATCAAATTGTTTATGTCTTTGATTAGGTGCCGTAATGGCTATTACCATGATCCAGAGAAGCAGACAGTGAAGTGTCGATGTACTCGTGAGGATTATGAGTGGTAAGTCTAGTTAGTACTCTCAAACATCATAAATACCTAATATGTATACCATTAACACTCTGATGTTAATATTCTATCTTTTACGGTGTCAATAGGAAAGAAACTGGTGTTCATTTTTCAACAATTTTGGCGGAAGTTGTTGCTGTCTATGACATCACCATCTTCTACCAAATTTGTTAAAAAATAAACACCAGTTCATCTTCTTTAATTTGAAAATTAAAAATATTAACATCAGAGTTGTTATTTGTTACAGCCTAACATGGCACTACTGAAGGCTAGGTAGTTAGTTAGTTAATTAGTTAGTATGTTTGTTTGTTTGTTTGCTTGTTTGTTTGTTTGTTAGTTAGTTAGTCAAAGTCTACTGGGATCATCACCAGACTTGGCACATGTGTTGCCCTGGGTGCCCGAAGAACCTATTATAAGTTTGGCGTCGAACGGTCTTGGTTATGATGATCCTATTAAGGATATTTGATTGAGTTTCCAGCTGATAGCTCAAGTTTTACAGAAGGTAGCCTCACTATACTTGGCCTGCCTGTGTGTTGCCATTGGGGATCCAAAGAATCCCATTAGTAGTCAAAAGGTCAAATGTCATGGTTATGGTGACCCAATTAATGAGATTTGTTACATTTCCAGATGATAACTCAAGTTCTACAGAGTAGGTCCTCAAAGAACCTTGCATGTGTGTGGCCCGAAGCACCCTATTAATTTTAGGGTTAAAAGGTCAATGTCATAGTTATCAAAGTAAGGAAATTGGCTTATGTTGCCTGATGATAGCTCAAGTTCTAAAAAGGCATTTTCAGCAAAGAGGGTGTATGTGCCACCTGGGGGATCTGAAGAACGCTATTAATTTTGTGTCAAAAAGTCAACACCATAGCTACCAAATTAAGGGAATTGTGTTGGGTTTCCGGATGATGACTAAAGTTCTACTGAAGAAATCTTCACGAAACTTGTCCTGTGATTTGCCTTGGAGGTCTGAAGAATGTTATTAATTGTGGGTGTAAAAGGTCAAACATCAATGTCATTGTTACCAAATTAAGGAAATAGGTTTGCATTTCTGGATGATAACAAAAGTTCTATGGAAGGAATCTTCACCAGACTTGGCCTATGTGTTAGGGATCTATATCAATTTAGGTCACAGTGACCTAATTAAGAAAATTGTGATTACTTTTAATTCTATTAATATACCCTTTTTGGCTGAGTGAATGCCCTCAGTACAGGCGTACATCAATAAGTAGTAGCATAATATGTTATGTTAATTTCCTTTGGCACTGCACTGTTAGACAATCATCATGCTACATTGATCTATTGCATGGTTGTGGTGGTGCTGAGGGGTGGGGTGGGGGTGCATAGATTTAGCTTTCTCAGATAGTACTTGTTTCATGAGCATCAGTTGTAATACTCGTAGTCTCATACTAATAATTTTAACATGTACCTAATTGATCAAGTGTAGTGCGTCTCCTATTTAGCTTGTGTGAACCTAGGTCTCCATGTCTTAGGACCGTTTAATGGTGAAGCCAGGCAATAAATCGCTTCCTCACTTGTCTTGAGGTAAATGTCCATTTGAGATCAAGAAAAGAATATATCTTACCACTAATCAAGCTATTGTGATACCCTTGCATGTCTTTTTGTGTAAGAGTCTTTACCGGGAATTGTCTAAATGCTACTCATTAACAACTTTGCAGATTTCAACTTACTTTAGCTGGAAGGGACCCTATGTGACTAGGCTTCAGAACTTGTATAGAGAATTTTGATTGGTCAATTTTTTTGTGTGAAATTCTTAGATTTTATGACAAACTTGACAGAAATTGTCACAACGCTACCCCTCATTAGCTGTTTGTTGGATGTCAACTTACTTTGACTGGAACAACCCTATGGGGCTAGGCTTCAGAACCTGTATATAGAATTTTAATTGTTCAATTATTTGGCGGAAAGTCTTAGATTTTATGAAGAATTTAGCGGAAATTGTCAAAACGCTACTCATCATTAACCGCTTGACAGTTTTCAATACTCGACTGGACAGACCCTATTGTGGTATGCTACAGAACATCTATTCAGAATTTTAATGGAGCAATTTTTTTTGTGAACGTGATAAATTTTATGAAAAACTTATCGGAAATTTGTCAAAATACATCTCCTCCATAGCCACTTGGTGGATTCTATGGTGGTAGGCTTTAGAACTTCTATTCAGAATTTTGGTTGATCATTTTTTTTGGTGACCATTTGGATTTTTTTTAATTTTCCAGGACTATTGAAAATGCTACTCTTTAATTAGTAGCCCGATTTCAACAAAACTTGGGTCGAACGATCCTATGGTCATAGGCTTCAACATATCAAACGAGAATTTTGATTGCTCAATTTCTTTGGTGGCCATCTTGGATTTAAAAAAAATTATCCATGTCTACCAGTATTTAAATGGAAGTGATTCGAATTCTAATGGTCAAGGTGAGCATTACAGACCCTTCCCTTGGGCTCCTCATTTATAATGGTATTAATAAGCCTTATATTTATTTTATATTTGAAGTGACGCTTCATAATCCATTACAAAGTCGTAAAGTCAAGGTTCATGGTTGCAACCACATTTCTGGTTATTAATCTAGAATAGATTATTCTAACAGCCACTTTTGTCCGCCCGCCTGCCTGCATGAATGTGTGTCCAGCATGATGACTAAGTTCTACTAAAGAGATCTCCATCAAACATGGCTGGGAGGTTGCCCTTGGAGTCCTGAAGAAGCTTCTTGATTTGCTTGGAGGAAGGAACGGGTCAAATGTCAAGAGCATCAAAACTGGTGGGTGGGCGAGACTGGAAAGAACTTTTGACAATGATTGTATCATGCTGAATGCTCTAAAATTATGTATCCTTTCTTTAATAGTGACTATGCGTACTATAGACCAGACAACAGCGACCTGTGTGTGAAAGAGCCAGAATTTACAGGTCGTAATATAGATGTTTGTATACGGGGTTATGAAGAAGAAATTATCACGAAAGGGTAAGTCTATAAAATTATTTTTCTTCAGTGTAGAATGTATCTATGAATCAAGGTCGTTTTCTGTCATCTGACACGACATAGCAATGACCATTGTTTAGAATCAGTAATAGAATTTGCTAATAATTAGTCACTGTCTCATAATGTGGTTAGCTAAAATTCAACATATTCCCAATGCTGTTCAAATACATGTGTATACTACCCATTAACCCTTTTATGGTCACGTCCAAAACCAGCCCCTTCAGTGGTCTTTAGGAATGGGCATTTGCATGCTAAGAGAAGAGTATTTTTGAAATTTTACTACTGAAATAATTGGGATGATAACCGAGCCTGATACTCTCATGGTAAATTTTTAACAATAGTCTTCTCATGGCCTGCAAATGGACATTTATTGACCAAAATTACAATTCTCTTGACAGATCTTGACTATTACTGGTTTAACCCTTTAACCCCTCTTGTGTCAATTTAACCCTTTAACGGTCAAAATGGCCAAAAAACAACTGCAGTAGTCTTCGAACATGCCTATTTGAAAGGCCTAGAGAAGAGTTTTTTAAATATTTACCACTAGAATGACTGGCTCGGTAACAGAGCCAGTCATTCTAGTGGTAAATTTTCAAAAATACTCTTCGGCCTGCAGATAGAAACTAAAAACATTAATTTTCTTTACTATTACCCCTTTAATGGTCACGGCGGTGAACATTTTTTTGAAAAATGACTGGCTCGGTTATCTAGCCAGTCATTGCAGTGATAAATTTTCAAAACTAATCTTCTGCAGAAGCCTTTTTTTGGTCAGCTTGAGTCTTATGGGTTACGGCCTGGTGAGATCTCGCTTTACATGTTACAGGTAGATTCTTATTTATGAATTAAGTGTATTAATTTACTTCCTAGACAGTGATAACTATCAGCGGAATAAATCCCACGATTCTCCACAAGTTGTGCATTATGGGTTGCATTGGCATTAACAAATAACAATAATAACTAGACCACAAACTTTTCTCCTGTTTATTTTTAATTTATTTGTTTGTTTGTTTGTTGACGTGTTTAACCTTACCGTTTGCCGATTAAGAGACAATTTTTTAATTTACCACTGCGAATGCACAATTTATATGAGAAAATTTAAATGCTCTTGAACAAATGTGAGCGTTAGATTTTAATCTGGCCATCTATTGTTCCGCAGTTATCGTAAGATTCCCGGCGATGTATGTGAAGGTGGTGTAAATCTTAATGGCGAGATAAAGAACCTGACACAAATATGTTTAGAAGGTGACAAGGGCCTTGTGATGGAAATGGAAAATGCTAAGGTATGAATGTATATTGTTTTGTGATGTTATGGACAAAAAAAAAAAATCATAGTAACCCTTTAATGGTCAAGCCGGCCAAAACCAGACTCATCAGTGGTCTTGAGGAATGTCCATTTTCAGGCCAAGAGAATACTATTTTTGAAATTTTACTACTGGTTTATCGAGCCAGTCATTTCAGTGGTAAAATTTTCAAAAATAGTATTCTCTTGGCCTACAAATGGACATTTACTAAGCAGAATTGTTAATTTTGTTTACAAATTGTGGCCATTAAAGGGTTAAAGTTTGTGTTTAGTTCTACTATTGCTAAACTGTCAGGTCTCTGGTAAGAGAACTTCATTCTGCATATAGCTGTGTTTAATGTAGGTGAAGTTTTCTGTTTAGGGCCTCTGTGAAACCCTGCATTTCACTAAATTTAGCGCATTACGGTGTTAAAATATGATATTGTGTTGTGTTAATGGTTGTTTCATTTGCACTTACGGTATTCTGATAGGTCAGGTTGACAGGTCTGTTGTTACACATTGTCATCATAATTAATAAAGTTAGGATTATAGAGATTAGACAATACAGCAGATCATTCTAACCTATAATTTCAGTGTACACACTTGGTCATTTCAGGTAAAATTTTGCATTTAGTTGGTAAAGCTCTTGTTCCGATACTGCTAAACTGCTGCGCCCATTATAAATTATTATTTCACCTTCGTTCAATATACTACTATATATTTTCAAATGTATAGCGTTCTGCCTTGTAATTTTAGCATAGGTATTTTGTCATTTCAGGTCAGATTCTTTAATGGTTTAGACGTAGATGCTTTTTTGGGGGGAAATCAGTACCATCCTTTTTCAAAAGCCATTTAATTCCCCTATGTCTTATTTCACCATACCATTACTTCATTGTTCAATGCAATGTATAAATTCAGCCTATATGATTATAAATTTTAATGGTAAAGCTAATAGTTAGCCTTCGACAAATAACATCCACCTTCAATTATACCTATCAGACAATTCTTGCTGGTTGCATGGCAATGTTAATTGACCAGTGGAATGGCTGCCTAGATAACCAAGTCAGTCATTCCAGTGGTAAAATTTCAAAAATAACTTCTTGGCGTGCTAATGAACAATCATTGAGAAAACAATGATTTTTTGCAATTAAACAATTAATTCTACTACTGGGACACATTCTTAATAATTCTAAAAATATTTTTAGTTACGTGTTTGGAATGTCATTACTGCCTAAGTAGAAACCTACAGATATTTCAGAAATATAAGTATAACATTAACTCTTCTTAATTTCAGCTCGAGATAAGAAATTTAAATCCTACAAAGAAAAGAAACACACTGGTGATTGGAGCGATAGTGTTAGTGTGTGTGGCTGTCATCGTTCTGCTCGGTATTGTGGTTGGATGGAGATACTATACTATCAAGCAACGGTAATGTCTACAAATAGACAGATTCATTTCTAGTTATGCAAGGCACACAGCTTCGCGCGATAGGATACCGTGTAATATTGCCCTCGCATGAGGGAAATACCAGATCAGACATCCCTGATCTTAACCAATCAAATAACAGCATTTGGTCGTGTGACCTTGCTGAGGGGTAATAATGTGTTTTTCTACACTGATGAATAGCATGTAGTCATCATTATTATCCCTTGATCGAAATACATAGTGAAGATTTTCGATATCACTTCCTACTAAATTATTTATACGCTCGCGACTACAACTTCGAGAAGACTTATGATGTTGATGATTGCTGCGACAATCAATCTTCTCGCCGCTGCAGTCATATAGTTACCGCTCGCCTCTTCAAAGATGAGATGAAGATATTTTAAGTAACTGGGCCTGATCTGACTTCCTGAAGATTCTGAGTAAGGTACGGTGTTTCTCCGTACTATTTAGGAGCTTCTAAAGAACAACCGAACTAGTGCCTTGTATTTTACAAGGGGAACATTTTATTTCTATAGCTAACTGTACAATAACTTTTAAGTATCAATGGTGACTTTTACTGTCACGGAAAATAGATTATACTTTATATTAACAATACTGCTTAACGTAATACGGTCCCAACCTAAACTATTCAATTCTGACTTTGCCTAACTTACGGCTACCGATTACTCTCGACACTATGGTCGATCTGATATCTAGCTAGCCTAACGTGACAACGACTCAATTGAATTACTACTGACAAAGCAACGTCTGCTTTGGAATCACAGATGGTGAAGATTAACTTTTCAATAGACCAAGTGCCTATTAAATACTCTTCATATTTTCCTAACTTCTATATATATTACGATATATAGATCTATATATATCGTAATATATAGTTTCTGTTCCTTTCATCCTTCTAGGTAGATATAACCACTGTTTGATTGGCCCGCATCATTCTTGCCTCCAATCAACCTCTGCTTATCTCTTCCTAGAAGTTTGTACCTACTCTTGTTGATCATCCTGACCAATCCCTGCTCGCCTATCTCTTGATTTTACTTTGAAACCTTGTTCCTTTTGTTTCTCTGCCACAGAGTTTGACTAGATGCTCATTGATTATGACGTCATCTCGGCCAATCAAACTCTGGGCTTCTCTTCTAGGGATTCATTACTAAACACGATATATCTACACGCTAACTCTGGCAAAGCGGTTCTAGCTGGTTCTGATTTGATGCGATCTGTCAGCTAACTAACAACATTACGGAATGTGTTGTTGTAGCATGCCTTTCTTTGATTGACATATAGTTGATATACAAATTTTGATTGTGTTATTAATTCCTACAGGACGCTACAATGCCTCTGTCCTGTCCCTTGCCTATCTTGGATAAGCCTGTAGGAAGCGAACGTTAATAAGCACATGAGCTGTATGATCTCATTGCCAGCTGGTGTTGTTGTACTTGCTTAAGGGAGTCGGAATGCCGACCGTCAACAACTACATGTCAGTCCGTCACCTATAATTTCCTATAATCTCTCTCGATTCCCATCGATTCTTATCACTCGAATATTTATTAAACTAACGACCGAAACGACTGCTGAACATTATAAAAGTGTTTGCCGATCCCACAGCAACAACTTTTATCTTCAACTATTGACAGATATCATCAACCCAGAACCGTTGTTCCTATTTCACTCCATTCCAATTTCTAACTTATTTTGATGAATTTACTGCTACAGTTTCGACCCAGTTTCTATCCTATTTCCGCGAAACTGTACTACTAGCACTGGTCAAAGTCAACCAGTGCACCCTCCTACTACGTATCTAATTGCTACTAATATTATTCACTCAGTTCCTTAGCTCACCTGGTATTTTCAAATATGAATTTCACTGAGGTCTTACTCGCAAATATAAGACGTCTAACGGGGTCATGACTTCCCATAAGACGATCCGATATCTACAATAGGAAGTACATGCATCCAGCATTCCATTTATATACCGGTATATGAAATGATTTTGCAACGGTTATTTTTGAAAATTTACTGCTGTAATGACTGGCTTGGTTATCTGACACCTTCATTTAACCCTTTGGACCTGAAAGGCTAAATTCGATAACTCATTTACAATTCAAATAAATTTTGTTGGATATTTTAAAATTAATTTGACTGGGATAGCCAGCAACATGTTCCTGTCAATTGAGTTTCAAAATGTTCAACAGCTTAACTGTATATTTATATACCTTGAAATTGTGATTCAGTAAATTCAGGTTTCAAATGGTTATGATGAATGTGAATTATTAATCCTAAGCTGATGCATAACTAATGGCACAATGTCTAATCATGGTGTCAATCATGTCTAGAATAGATGAATCCATTTCCAGCTATGACCCGCCGATTTCTAGCTATGCCCCACCCATTTCTAGCTAAACTCAGTCTGCTTTTTACGCGTGTTGGAATCGATTTGAAACATTGAAACCAAAATTTGCAGATTTCCCAGAATGCAGGTAAGCCATTGAATATTTTGAAACTAATTTAACCCTTGGTCACAGTTCCCAGTCAAATTAATTTCAAAATATTCAACAGAATGTGTACTAAATTGTAAATTCATCAAAGACATACAATTCGTTCACTAGTGACAGACTGGCTTAATTTTCATGACAGACCTATACATGATTATGATTGTGACATCAGCTAGCTAGTACTGACATAATTGATATTTGTGTAAGCGATCGGGTCTCAGTTATGATCCCGCCACACCTTAATCACGCTTAGTAAGACAATGACAAAGATAGTCCATATATACACCTGTGCAAAAGTTAAGCACCACCCTATTTTTACGCACATGCGAGAGTATATTCATGTGCTATGAAGAAAGCAATAGCATACACATTTATGTACCCATCCATCTTAGTGCAAGAGGTAATAATGCAACTAGAGGAATGCTGATTATGATGGTGGGGAAACACTGTATGTTTTTGTTTGAACTTGAAAACGAGGCCTGAATATGGTTACGTTGACACAACTGACATCTATTGCCCTACAGTTGACACACGTGGCTAGATTGTCATTAATGGTGTCTGAAAACGAAGTTTAACATCTGTGCACGAGTTTGAGACTGTCATTATTAATACCGGGTATATCCACCTTTGGTCCTGGATGACGGCCTGGACACGACGTCTCATGCTGGTCACCAACTGACTGATACGCCATTGTGGTATTCGTTGCCATTCAAGATGGAGTGCGTCTGTTAATTCCTGTAGGTTCTGCACAGGAGGATCCCTCCTTACCATGTTTCCCAGAATGTCCCAGATATGCTCAATAGGGTTCATGTCAGGGCTCCTTGCTGGCCATGGTAGGGTTTCGATGGCATTCTGGCGGAGGTATTCATGCACAGCTCTAGCACGATGTGGTCGGGCGTTGTCATCCATGAATATAGGGTGGGTTCCAGGTGCATGATTTACAAAATGAGGGACCACAACTCTATCCAGTATGGAATCTTGATATCTGTGTCCATTTAGTGTTCCAGGTACAGTCAACAGATCCAGCTTACAATCAAATGAGATGCACCCCATATCATAACGGAACCTCCACCAAATGGAACTTCTTCCATGATGTTACGTTGGTCGTACGCCGTGCGTCTGGACCTCCATACACGAGTTCGACAATCTGTGGCATGAAGCAGGAACCGACTTTCATCGGACCAGTGTACTCGTCTCCAGGATCTCATGTTCCAGTGTCTTCTTTCGTTGCACCACCTCAGACGCTCCTCTGTGTGGTGTGCAGTGAGGAGAGGACGTCTGACAGGTCTCCTAGCTTTCATGCCAGCAGCATACAGTCTCCTTTTGACGGTAGACATTTACACTCTATTGCGCGTTTCCCATTGCTGGCTGAGCACTCTGCTGTTGGTGAATGGAGATCTCCTAACAAGGCGTACTAGGGCTCGATCATCACGGGCAGTAGTCTTCTTCGGTCTTCCAGATCTAGGCCTGTCCTTCACCTCGTTAGTTTGCCCATGTTTTGCAATTAAACGACTGATTACAGTATGGTTAATGTTCAGCTGTCTGCCAATCTCTCTGCATGACATACCAGTGGTATGCATGCCTATGATTTGCCATTTCACACGATCACTTAACCTTCGTCTTGCCATAGCGGTTCACAATCAAGAGATAATTCTCTCTGTACAAATAAACCACGGTCATGAACACAAAATTCCTAATCTTGTCGCCTAAATCTGTATGTAATGTTCTATACCTCAAACTGGACTTTTACATAACTGAACACGTGTGCTGTTTCCCGCCACGCACGGACATCAAGCGGCGTGAAGTCATGCATCCATGTGCATTTCGTACTTGGAATTATGTCAGCTAACGCGGGGACAAAAAGTATGGCAGCCTAGTTGTACCATCATGTTTCTACGTTCTATTGTTTTTGCTGGTGCTTAACTTTTGCACAGGTGTATAGACTGATAGTCATTCTCAATGCATGGTGAAATAAAGTGTTGGCTCGCTCTTCTGGTGTAGAAAGATAATCAGGATTTTTATACACAGAATAAACTTTATTTTGGCACGATCATTTACGTATAAGTGATGTAATATTATGTACTGATAAATGAAACATCATGTTTCACTTCAAGAGTATACTTACCTCCCTAATACTCTTTGTAAGCTTTCACTCAATAAAAACTCAGATTAAAAAAGTTAGGTGTCCCTACTGGGCAGGTAGTCAGATGACAGTCTGGCGGATGCTAGCCCCAACCACCGTGCATGCGCAGACTAGTACTTTCTCGTTGCTAATTTATTGGCAGAGAGTTCACATGCAAATATTTTCAAAAGTTTTCTGCTGGTTTATTCAATAAATTCAAGAATTAAATACCTGAGATTATGTCTGAATGCACTATGTCTCCAGAGGGCCCAGGACCTAATCATCAGGTGAATTCAGCTACACTTTAGCGAGTTTTGTTCCATTGTAATGTGTTTCCGGGACTCGCGTTAACGTGATAAGCCCCTAAAAAAAAGGGTTTATTTCTATTATGGCGCCATGAAATACTAATCTCTCTGTGTTTATGTCCACAGGTATCTATCTATGATTGAACAGGACAGCACATTGTCAGAGGGTTTGTTTTTCTCTCCACCAAGGTTCCATTTCCTACTAACATTGTTAGGTTATCTAACCAAAATCTATGCCCAGTGAGTTGGAGGCCTCGGAAGAAGGTCGTCTCACTTTGCCCTCTTGGTCCACTTCCTTCCCCTTATAGGTGGAGAGAGTTAAGAGGTCATAGTGTTGGTGGAGTTTTCAGTTCATCAGATCAGACGGTTTATCTATGCTAAAGACTCAGGTATTCTAGTTATGATATGAGGCACTTCAATTATATTTGAAAATATTTATGAAATCTGCTGCCATTTTATCATTGTTTATCTGATGTTTGTATAGTCTGTATACACTATCCTTTCCAGTTAGAATGTGCTGGATATGAATACAATTTGTCCTTACACCTGGATGTTTGTTTCGGATCGATTTAACTTCTTTTTTTTTTAAGTTATGACGTCATAATCAGCCTTGCACCTTATTATCTTTCAAAAGTGTGTTCAACGCTGGTTTATTATTAGCTTGGGTCTTTATGGCCCCAGCCTCCTTGTTTATTTTGGTTTCGAGTTTTCTAATTCAATAACTGAAATACTCATTGTCTTCGTCCTCTGGCTTGTTTCAGAGACCTGGTTGTCCTTCATGTGGAAGGTTTATCAAGGATAGATTCGCCCGCCCCCCCCCCCCCCCCCCATGTGGGCCATTGCTTAAATGTGAGATCTGTAAAAAATGTGGGGTGGGGGGGAGAGAGCTAATGTCTGAATTTCTGTCTTTGCAGACCAAAGAGAAGGCTCTAGAGGAGGAGAGGAAAGTTAAGAAGGAGGGTTCTGGTAAGACGGGTAAGAGGAAGGCCTCATCCACTATGGATATGGAGGCCTTCCGTATTGAGATGATGGGACGAAATGAAGAGAACAATTAAGGATTTGGTCCGAGAGTTGCTTCTTGGGTCAAATCCTTCGTTGCCCTCTTCGACTGCTTCGGAGCAGATAAACCCCACCTCTGAATCTGTGTTTCCTAGGGACTTAGCAGTTTTCGTCCATGATTCAGAGGTGACCCTAATACAGGGTAATGACCACTATAAGGACACTGGCAGCAGGCTTGCCGCGCCGGTTGTTCGTGGACAGGTGTCGCTGGAGCCTGGTGCCTGCTATGGTACCTTTCCTGGCCAGTCCGGGTTAGCATTCTTCGCTGACCGGAGTCTAATCTTTCTGGCCAGGAATAAGAGGAATATCTGCTGGGTTCTCCTTCTGGCGCCGTGGCCATGGATATTGACGCACGTGCACCCCTCATGGGTAATACGGGCGACATTATCCATGGTACTACTTACGCAGGAGTAGCGTTCATGGCGCAGCAGGTATCCCGGGCTGGATCTGATGGCCAGTATTACCGCATACCTCGGCTTGCCGATGGTGTAGCTGGTGCTGGCCAGGGCCGTGGTGTGGCGAAAATTTCCCCATGCAATACCACGGCGCCTGCTCCTGGTCAAGCTAGTCAGTTTAGCATGCCTGTTCTTTCAGTCCCGCATGCTTTCTCTGGCTTGCCAGGAGTATCAGTTCCTCCAGTCACACACACGCCTGCGATTGCTCAGGTCTCGCTGTGGATCAGTCAGCCAGTCAACGGGACCAGCACCCGTGGTTGGCAGGTAAACCGACTGTTACCGCTATGCCATCTCTGCCATTGGCTGATCATATTGTTGATATGTTCACTGCGGCGGAAACGTCCATTAAGGCGCATGGACGTCTAGCGAAGGCCCCTCGTGAGGTGGCAAAGCGATGCCGTATTGTAGCTGATCAATATCAGTTATATGGTGTAGTGCCTAAGCCAAGCGCAGATGATCGCGCTGTGCTAGGCGAATATACGCAGCCAGGCTCCCGGTCTGACACGAGAGCGCTGTGCTCAAACGCTTTGCGTTCGGCTAACACCGCATTGCGCAATGCGGAGGAGAGTTCGAGGGCGTCTATCTCAGTGCTCTCGCATGTCTCACAGCTGTTACAGAGGGTAGTAACGGCATCCGCTTTGTGCCAGTCTAGTCCGGTGACTGTCCAGAGAGCCATCCAAGATGAAATTAACTTGGTTTTGGACTGTTTAACCCAGTCTGTAACTAGGAGTGTCCAGGCGAGGCGCACGTTTGCTCTTGATAACTTGTGCCCGTCCCAGGATTTGTATAATAGGTTGCTGCGTACGCCTATGGCAGGTCCTGGTCTCTTTGGAGGTGAAGGATGTAGGCACCTCCAGGAGACAGTTACCCTGGTCAATAACCAGAGGGCATTGCATGAGCAATTTGAAGTGCTCTGCAGAGAGCGCGTTCGCGCAGCTCCCCCTGCGTATCATCCCCTGCATGCTCAAGGTGGTGGTGGCCAGGTCAGAGGACAGCCACCAGCGCAGCGCCGGCCACGGCCGCACGCACTTCGGCCAGCAGCGAGGGGGTGCAGGCCCCTCCGGCGCAGGCAGCCGCCCGTGCACCGAGTTGCGGGCCGTGGTGCGCGAGGATCTGGTCGTGGTAATCGTACCTGATGGGGCGATTACCACAGTAAGAGCCACTCCAGTGCATCTGCACCAAGTGACAGTGCCACTCTTGCGCTCCTTATGTCCACCTCTCCCTAGGTGGACCAGTGGGAGGCCGATTGGCCAACCACATGCAAGAGTGGGGACGGTTGACTCAGGACCGTTTAGTCTTGCGATGGCTTTCAGTCGGGTATCATCCCGACTGCTTAACAAGCCCACCATCGCGACTATCTCTGGTGCCAGTCTGGACTCAAATTCTAAGAGATCCAGATCAGCAGTTGTGTATAGAGGAGGAAATAAATTCCCTCATACTCAACGGAGCAATTCAACCGGCACAAAATTGCCCAGGCTTCTATTCAACAGTGTTCTTAGTACTGGAGGGTGGAGACCAATTCTCAACCTCAAGCCTTGAACAAGTTCATAGACACACCCAGTTTCAAAATGGAGACAGTGAAATCAGTGTTGGCAGGGTTGGAGAAGAGAATGTGAACAGCTTCAATAGATTTGAAGGATGCTTATTTCCACATTCCAATAGCGAGGAATTTCCGTCGCTCCCTGAGAGTCGCATTCCAGGGCAGACAGTGGGAATTCAGGGTATTACCCTTCAGAATTTCTACGGCTCCTTGGGTCTTCACCAGGGTGGTTCTTGCGATAACGGCACACCTCCACAGGAGAAGCAAAGCAGTCCACACGTACATAGACGACTGGCTGTTAAAAGCACACACCCAGGAAAGTTTATCAGCAAATCTGGAGATAGTTTTGAAAACTCTCACAGACTTGGGCTGGATAATCAATTTTCAAAAATCAGAGCTGACTCCATCCCAGAAGTTTGTCTACCTGGGAATGTTCTTCGAGCTGGAGATAGGATATGTTTATCCTACTCAGGAGAGGGTACAAATACTCATCTCAGTAATACAGTCAGTGTGCAACAGTCGTCATGTCCTGGCAGGGGTTTACCTGAGAATGCTGGGGTTGATGGTTTCTCTGGAACCAGTCATTCCTCAGGCGGCCGATCCAGTTATTTCTCATGACGCAATGGACCCAGAGTACAGGTTCACTGGACTCAAACGTGTCAGTGCTGGAGCCTCTAATTCACCACCTACAATGGTGGTTGAAGACAGAGAATCTCCTGGCGGGGGTGAAGCTAACCCCTCCTCACCCTCAGTTAACGATGTATACAGATGCATCGATGGAGGGGTGGGGAGCTTGCCTGGAAGAGTCCACAATATCAGGGCTTTGGAATCTGGAACAAAATAACATATAAATCTACTGGAATTACGAGCAGTAGTCCTGGGCCTGGAACATTTCTTACAGAAAGTTCAGGGTAAGAGTGTTCTAATTCGATCAAACAACTCAACAGTAGTGACTTACATAAACCGCCAGGGCAGAACGAAGTCGCCCAGTCTCTGTATGATGACATGGAAACTGCTTTGCTGGTGCCTGAATCACAGGATTACCTTGAAAGCAGTTCATATTCCGGGATGGTTAAATCTGCTAGCAGACTCATTGAGCCGAAGGATGAGTGTTTTACCTACGGAATGGCAACTAAATCAATGTGAGGCAGATTGTCTGTTCAACCACTGGGGGAAACTCAACATAGATTTATTCGCAACGAAGAAGAATGCGAAGATGACGACATACGTCTCTCCGATTCCAGATCCAAGCGCTATCGCAACAGATGTGTTAGCTATCAGGTGGGTGGGAATGTATGCATACGTATTCCCTCCAGCAATCTTGATTCCAGAAATTCTTCAGAAAATCAGACAGGAGGAATGCCAAGTGATTCTGATGGCCCCAAATTGGCCAAGCCAATCATGGTATACGGATCTGCTGGACCTTCTGGTCTGCAATCCGGGTCCTCTGCCTCTGATGGACAATATTATCTTCCAGGGCAAGACCCTTCACAACAATCCGTCAATGTTTCAATTGACTGCATGGATGTTGTCAAAAAATCTGCGATTAAGGAGTGTTTTTCTGAGCAAGCAGCCAATTTCATTGCCAGAGCCAGGAGATCAACCTCCAGAGCATATAATTATAAAATCAACAGATTTGCAGAATGATGCTAAAAAAATATGTATTAATCCAATGGATTCATCTATTCAGGTAGTAGCCGATTTCCTCTGTCACCTGTGTGATGCCTAAGGCCTCAATCCTAACTATTGCTGGCTATAAGTCAGCTTTAATGACAGTTATCCCTTGCTTGGCTAATAGGGGAAGTGATGAAGTAAATACATTATATACTTTAATCAAAGGCATGGGCAATCTAAGACCAAGTGATTCCGTCTTGGAGTTTATCACTAGTGCTTCAGTACATGGCACTTGTACATAGAGAGCGTATGGGACATTGAAGTCATTCAGTCTTCCTCCCAAGAAGAGAGGGGGGAGGGGGAAGAGCGCATATGACAGATAGTCATCTCTCAGCCATCGGTTGTGTTACCCGATGTTCAATTCTATCCCTTGTTGTGTTTCCACACAATTTCAGAAATTTAAGTGCCTTAAATGCAGAAAAAGCGCATAGGGAAGAGCTGGTCTTTTGACCTCGCCTCCCTCCCGTCGAATTCTGGCAATATCAAAAAGTATTAGGGAGGTAAATATACTCTTGAAGTGAAATAAACGAAATCACGGATTTCTTTTTTCACGAGAGAGTTGATACTTAACTCCCTAATACGGACCAGACCTCTCCGCCCCACAGAGGCTCGGTCTTCAGGCTCTCGTAAAGTTGCATAGTGTCAGCCAATAAATTAGTCCGCGGAAGTACTAGTCTGCGCATGCGCGGTGGTGGGGCTAGCATCCGCCTGACTGTCATCTGACTACCTGCCCAGTACGGGAACCTAACTTTTTTAATCTGAGTTTTTATTGAGTGAAAGCCGATATTTAGCAATATCAAAGAGTATTAGGAAGGTAAATATCAACTCTCGTGAAAAAAGAAATCCGTGATTTCGTTTATTTTACAGACAAGTGTCATATCGTTACTCAGTGCTGAATCAAGGAGAAGATAATGATAATGAGTTTGAGCAGCAACTTGACTCATTAAGAAATGTCTACCAGGAGTCGGAAGATGAGGTAACAGTGACCAGGATATAATATATTTGTTTTCGCGTTGTTTTGTATATGTAGTGTTCATTGTAGGTGGGGCCATGGGGTCATAGTCCCCTGTTATTTTGAAATGACCCACATTTTTTTCCATTAGGGGTAAAATGACCCCATATTTTTATGGATATTCAACTGTAAAATAATGCAACTCTTTCAAACTTATATCAGCTATGACAAATTTTTGGCATTGTAATAAAATCATGTTGAATATTTTGAAACTAATTTGGATGGAAGCTGTTGCTGCCAGTATGGATGATTTGAAATTGAGATACTAAGATGTAAATGATGAAAATGTTAATCAGATTGATCTGAAAGCATCAAATGTGGATATATATTTCTCTAACAGTCCTCTATTTCTGCTAAGTTGTGTGTTCATTCAGAGCCTCTGTCCCTCATATTATTCTAATGTCCCAACCTTTTGGCTGGGTAGGGTCCTTGGGCCCCACTATTCAAGATCCTAGAATGAACACTGTATATGTTTATATTCCAGCAATAAAGTCAGAAAGTAAGGCAAATATGTTTTAGTAACATTGTTCCTTTATTATGTGGCTGCATCAGTGGCTTCTTATTTCCACACCCACACCACATACAGTATAGCTCAAAAACGGAAATATGTTAGTAAGAAATTTTCTGTTAAATTTATTGAACCTAATTGGAATGGAAGCCAATTTCTACTTCGAATAATACTTACCAGATGTACTATTATGATAATGTCTTATCTAGTCTAGCTCAAAATAAACTATTAAAACTCCGTACTCTCCTGGTCCTGCCCATACTGTGTCCGGGAATAACCATAGCCCCAGGTACCGAGTCAATTCCCAATCACAGTCAGATTCGTCTATTTTGCTGACTTATTCAGTCGCAGTTTTCTAGGCTCTAAATTTTTGCAAATTTAAACGGAATTAGCGTTCTTTCAAGATATCCATTGTTGGCATCATGGAGGACAAAGGAAAATCATCTCAGGGGCAGGTTGTATCAATCTAGAATTTATACATTCGTGCCTTAAATTGGCACATTGTTTTAAAATTGTAGCCATTGTTGGAGTCGGCCCGGTACCCTTTACTGTTTAAGCCTTATGCGGGTACTCGGGTAATTTCTCTTGCGACTCGGTTCCTTTCAAGATGGATGCGCTCTTAGCCAAGATGGCGGCGCCCATGAATTAGTTTTGCCTTCGGCTTGGCGTATCTATGCACTCTGTTGGTACCGATCTTTAGTCTTCACTTCATTGATGAAGGTGTTTGTAGCGATCGGTACATCTTTCTTGGTTATTTTAACGGTTAGTTAATTTTCTAAGCCGTGTTTATTAATTTTCACTCTAAAAAATTTCAAATATTTCCTGCCTTAAAACTTGATTATCATTAATTTAAGAGAAAGTTAGTGTTTTAAGTAATTCTATGATTACAATCAAGTCGTTGTGCGTATTTGCTCGTCACTCATGTCATGTGCAGCATTTTAATTCTTGCTTTGTGTTCGCAGAGGCCTAAGGGTCTGGACACCTTATGTACCAAGTGCAATCGGTTTATGAAGCGGAGATTTGTTGGCCACCACTGCGTAGCTTGCGTGAAGTGCAAGGTGGGAAGCCCGTACGATGTTTGCGTGAAGTGGTCGTCGGAGTTGGTGGCGGAGTTCGACCGTGATCGGCGTGCGCGTCTGGACCGAATCGCGAGGGACAAGGCGGCCAAGGCAGATCAGGCGGAATAATCAGGCGGCCAACAGAGGTTTGGAGGATCGCCTGAATGAGAGGATGGACTCGGCTTTGGCTGTCTGGGCGGCCAAGTTTAAAGCCATGTTTGAGTCCCTGCAATCCATGATCCCGTCGATGCAGTCTGGTGCAGGACTACCTTTCGGTGGTCCGGTCAGTGCTGCGGAGGGTGTTGCACCTGTACCTACTCTTACGTTGGCTCAAGAGCCGATGGCAGAGGAGGGGGAGCGTTTGCTTATGGATGATTCCGGCATGCCGAATCTTTCCGTTATGGCTGTAGCCAGTACGTCCCACGGTTCTCCTTCGGGTTACCTACAGGTTTGCCAGCCGGGTGGTGGTGTCGACGTTCCGTCGGGCATTTTCCATCCAGATTTTGGTCAGCCTATGCTGCCGTTGGAGTCGTGTTTGACGGCTTCGGACGGTATCCCGGTGCCGGTGGCTACAGGCTCTGTCGGGTTTCCGTTGGCCACCGTTGGTAATGTGGCTGTGATCACGGCTCCCGTGCTGGAGCCGATGGTCAGTGAGTCCGTATCCGGCGAGTCGCTGGATACTGGAGCCGCAAGTGCACGGTCAGCGGGCATGGTTTACTCTAGTAAACGGGTTCGCAGTCCTCAGCATGGATCGTTGGTGTCTGCCTCGTCCAAGGGCGAGAAAGAAGATGAAAACGGCAGTCCCTTGTTGGATGAGTCGTCATTTTTCACCGAGGCTGAATGGGTGCAGGTCCTTGAATGGATGTCCGGCCGTCTAGGGTTGGCATCAGATCAGGGATCTCAGCGCGATACGGCGATGGAGCGGATGTCAGAGCGAGCGGCTAGCGCTCTGTCCAGTGGCTCTTCGACCATGCCTGCTCTGCCTTTGAATACATTGACCTCTGACATGTTGGAGGTAGCAGCGTACCGTATGGTCCAGCCGGACTTTACGTTACCAAAGGCCCCGAAAGGGATTAGGAGTAGGGTCCGTTTTCCGGAGCTTGCCTATCACCAGTATGCCCGGGTCCCATGGCTTTCCGTCAGGGAGAGGGAGGCGCTGAATAGGCCATTGGCTGGCAAGGCTAAGGGACGTTCTCGTCCGTTAGTTTCCCAGACTAATAAAGATCCGTTCAATGAGCTGACCCTCATTGAGGATGCGGTGAGGGCTGCCATGGCGGCCCTCTCACACGGTTGTACCATCCTGCAGGGTATGCTGACCTGCGCGGCGGAAGGTGGGGTAGTGCCAGAGGCTGCTCCCGGAATTATCCGGGACACCATGTGCCTATCTCAAAATTGCCTGGCCAGGGTGATCACGAGATCATTGGCTGAGCGACGGAGAATGGGTCTCGATTTTGTAGAACCAGGACCTGAGATGAGGGCTGCGTTATCTTCCGCGCTATTCATTGGTCCAGGCTTGTTCGGCGGCTCGGCACAGCAAGCCTTATCCAAGGTCGCTTCAATGGTCGTGGAGCAGGAAGTAGTCGGCAAGTCGTGGAAGTCGACGAAAAGGACTCAGCCGCAACAGTTCTACAGACAGCACCGCCAGGAGCAGCAGAGGCAGCACCAAAGATCGCCCTTCCGTCCTTCTGGCCGTGATGCCCATCGGCATCCGGCTCTCAAGGTCCTGGTCGTTCCTATTCATACAAGTCCTCTAGTAAGAGGCCATATGAGGAGGACAGGAAGGGTGGCAGTTCGGGCCGCGGCGGCTACTGTAAGGATAGCCGTGGCGGCAGTTCCGGACCGTCATTTGCTAAGAAACCACGGGGTGGCCGTGGGGGACGGTCCTGACGGGTTTCCGGCGGGATCCGCTCCGGTAACAACAGGAACGAGGGGAGTCGAAGATCTTCACCTAGGCGAATTAGCGTCGTCTCGTACAACATCGATCGCGAGTTGTGTGCAGATTCCTTCCGTCGGAGGCAGACTGCAACTGTTCTCAGACAAATGGGAACAGGTCGTGCAAGATTATTTGGTCTGTCAATGGTTGAGAAACGGCTACGCTCCGGACTGGCTCATCCGTCAATCGTTAGTTCCGTTACCTTCGACTCCAGTATGGACTCCCGTTCCAAGGGAATCCGATCGTCTAGAGGCGTTTTGCTCGTTCCGAAACGCACCGGAGGGTGGAGACCGGTTCTCAATCTCAAACCGTTAAACAAGTTTATTCTGTCACCAAAGTTTCAGATGGAGACTGTAGCAGCAGTGATGTCGGGATTGAGGAAAGGCATGTGGGCAGTGTCGATAGATCTGAAGGATGCTTATTTTCATATTCCAATGTCAATTCCTTTTCAGAAATAGCTACGCTTTGCGTTCCAAGACAATGTTTGGGAATTCAATGCGCTTCCATTCGGCCTGACCACAGCGGCGAGGATCTTCACAAAAGTGGTCTTCGCCATGACTTCTTATCTTCGCAGGAGAAACATAGCTGTTCATACTTACATAGACGACTGGCTGCTGAAGGCAGGGAATCCAGTCACTGCGCAACAATCTTCAGGTAGTCCTAGCCTTACTAAAGGATCTAGGATGGATTGTGAATCTAGAGAAATCAGAATTTACTCCATCCTAGGAGTTTGTTTATCTGGGAATATTTTTCAATCTCAGGGACGGCGTAGCTTTTCCGGCGGAGAGCAGGGTCAGGAGCCTGATTGCAGTTTTGGAGTCAATTTCTCTAGGA
Source organism: Chaetoderma sp. LZ-2023a (assembly GCA_034401795.1). Taxonomy (NCBI): domain Eukaryota; kingdom Metazoa; phylum Mollusca; class Caudofoveata; order Chaetodermatida; family Chaetodermatidae; genus Chaetoderma; species Chaetoderma sp. LZ-2023a. The sequence goes on from CM067371.1 coordinate 66,057,178, forward strand.
GCCTATCTGACGGCGCACCAATTTCTCAGGATACTGGGTTTACTAGTGTCTCTGAAGAAAGTGGTTCCTTATGCGGCACTCAGGCGCAGGCCGATTCAGATGTATTTAATGTCGTTCTGGTCTCAGAAAACGGATCCGTTGTCTCTGAGAATTCCAGTAAAAGAACCATTGATATTCCATCTTCAGTGGTGGTTATCAGAACAGAATCTCCTGCGAGGTGTTCCTCTACAACCTCCTCAACCACAGATGTCCATCTTCACAGATGCATCGACGATGGGTTGGGGAGCGGTATTGGACAATCGATCAGTGTCAGGGGAATGGGATCGGACCAATGCGCAGAAACATATCAATGTTCTCGAACTATTAGCTGTGGTATTAGCACTTCGAAAGTTCGAGAATTTAATTCAAGACAGGATTGTCCTAATAAGGACAGACAACTCAACAGTGGTGTCCTATTTGAACCGCCAAGGCGGAACGAGGTCACCAGAGTTGTGCATGGTGATTTTGGACCTTCTGCTGTGGTGCCAAGAGAGGAATATTATTATTCGGGCAGCACACATTCCAGGAAGATTGAACATCTTAGCAGATGCACTCAGTCGAAGGATGGTTTGTCGTCTGACGGAATGGCAGCTCAACCAATCGGTAGCGGAGGTTCTATTCAAACATTGGGGCCAACCAAATGTGGATCTATTTGCGATGAAACAGAACGCAAAGATGGTCACATACGTGTCTCCGATCCCGGACCCGCTAGCCTTGGCAGTAAACGCACTGGCGATGAGTTGGAAAGGAATGTATGCGTATGCGTATCCTCCAACGATTCTCATCCCAAAAGTTCTGGCAAAGATAAGAGAAGGGGTTATCCAAGTACTACTGATCGCCCCTCATTGGCCAGACCGATCTTGGTTTACGGATCAGCTGGATCTTCTGGTCTGCAATCCAATTCCTCTTCCAGAATGAAGGGATCTAATCACTCAGAACAAGGGTCTGTGTCTTCACGACAGACCGGAAATGTTCAAATTGACTGCATGGATGTTGTCAAGCAGCGTGCAATTGAAGGTGGCTTTTCTGAGCAAGCAGCGAAGTTTGTCGCTTCAGCCAGAAGAGGGTGAACCACCAAAACATATAATTATAGAATCAACAAATTTGCAGAATGGTGCCAGGGAAGAGATATTAATCTGTTGTCTGCATCTGTTCAACACGTAGCAGATTTTATCGGTCATTTATACGAAGTTGACAAACTTGTACCTTCAACCCTAGCAGCATATAAGTCTGCGTTAGCTTCAGTCGTTCCCAGTCGGGCCAATGAAGGCGTGGAGAATGACACTGAATGAAGTTATTAAAGGAATGAGCAATCTGTGACCTAGACAGCCAATTCCTATCCCAGCATGGAATCTATCTCTTGTTCTACAGGTTTTAGGGCATGCTCCCTTTGAACCGATTAGATCTATAGATATTAAACTGTTAACTATTAAATCAGTTTTCTTGGTTGCAGCAGCATCGGCGAGGAGAAGCGAAATTCATGCGCTATCTGCCGAACAAGACCGTTTTGTCGTCACGGGTGAAGCTTTAAGACTACTTCCACGTCTTTGTTTCCTGGCAAAGAATCAGTCACTTAAATATCCAGGTCAACCGATCAATTTGCCAAGTTTAGTCAGACATGACCCAAACTCTTCTGCTTGGTGTCCTGTCAGATGTCTGAAAATGTATAAGAAACGTACTGAGGAGTGGAGAGATGACCCGAAATCTCTGTGGTTATGTCTCAAAGCTCCTCATTTGCGCGCCTCAAAGGATACTATTTCTCGTTGGATAGTTGACGCTATTCAGATGTCTCACAAAATTGCTACAGGAAAGCAGATTGATCGTGCGAACGCCCATCATGTCCGAGCATTAGCAGCAGCATCGGCACTTTTTAAGGGTGTCTCATTAGAGGAGGTGATGTCTGTAGCACAATGGCATGCCGAGTCGTCATTTACTGATTTCTACCTTCGCGACATCTCCAGCGCACTTAATCCGGTAGCCGTCACCAATTTGTGGAACGTTAGTTAAGCCACATCCGACCACCACTTCACAAACATCGCACGTTACTTCCTCCTGCACTGAGCAAGAGCCATGCACATGACCAGTGAACGAACGTGGATTGGGCCGAGCTCCTGGGATGATCAAGAAAGATCAAGCACTCAAAATGGTGAGTGTTTACATTAATTAAGTGACTAAGAATATATTAATATTTACTTACAGTTGAAATATCAGACTGCTTAAGTAAATAGTCTGATATAAGAGTATACTTATCCTCTCAAACAGACATTAGACTCATTCCAATTTGAAAACTTAATCGATATACTGATATTTTTTCAAAATTAGAAGTTGTAGTAGCTTCTTTGCACTCTACTGGACTGCCCTAGCCGAGACTTGGGGCTGACATGGGTCTGGTGGGTGTTGCATCCCCATTGACAGCCCTCTGGATTTTGTGCGGACAAAAGGGGGGTGTGGGGGGAGCGCGGTCTAGACCATGGAAGTTTAGCACTCTGATGAGTCAGATGACAGAACCCAAGCATATGCCAGGGTTCTAGTCTCTACACAACCTCTCTGTTGGATGGTAGATGAGTGCTGGTTCGAGCCTCACCTCCTCCCACCGGTATTTCTTGGCTGTTGAAATCCGGAGTTTATCATAATAGTACATCTGGTAAGTATTATTCGAAGTAAAATCAAAAAAGCATCCGCTTTTGTTTCTACGAGAATTCTTAATACTTACCAGATGTACTATGGCCCTGCCTCAGGCGCCCCGCTGAGGTGAGGTTGAGCTGCTTTCGCTGTTTGTCAAGGTAAATATAAGACGAATCTGACTGTGATTGGGAATTGACTCGGTACCTGGGGCTATGGTAATTCCCGGACACAGTATGGGCAGGACCAGGAGAGTGCGGAGTTTTAATTGTTTATTTTGAGCTAGACTAGGTAATAGACATTATCATAATAGTACATCTGGTAAGTATTAAGAATTCTCGTAGAAACAAAAGCGGATGCTTTTTTGAGTCTGCCAATCCACTTATGTTCAAAATATTCAAGACTACATTTTATTTATTTTTGGAAACATGTTCATATAATTTTTAGGTGTACTGTAGCATTTAATTCTTCCATCCATCCTGACCTGGTTGTTTCTGCGGTTTCCTGAAGAATGTCACTGATTCTGTCATTATAGGGTAAAATGTAAAGTTTTTGCTGACCTGTGCACTCCCGATGGTGCCTGTTCATTTTGGGCGGTGTGTTATACTATATCGGTCTACTAAGTCAAGTCATTCGCTCTGTTAACCCTAATCCTCGAATATGTTCAACAAAATTTTAATTTTCTCAGAAAATTTCCATTTTGCAGACCAAGAAGACTATTTTTGAAAATTTATCACTGGAATGGCTGGATCGTTTATCAAGCCAGTCATTCCAGTGGTAAATTGTTAAAAATCGTCTTCATGGTCTACAAATGGACATATCTCAAGACGACTGCAGAAGCCCTTTTTGGCTGATATGAGTGTTACCCCTTTAACGCTCAAATTTGTTCAAGAAGATTTAAATTGTCTCATAGAAAATGTTCATTTGCAGACCAAGAGAAGACTGTTTTTGAAAATTTACCACTGGAATGACTGGCTCGGTTATTGAGCCAGTCATTTCAGTGGTAAATTTTCAAAAATAGTCTTCTCTTGGTCTGCAAATGGACATTTCTCAAGACCACTACAGAAGCCGTTTTTGGCTGATATGAGTGTTAAAGAGTTAATTGTTGTCAAAATTTGGTGAAATTATGGCCATTGAAATTCAGTGCTTGTTAAAAATATGGATGCCATTTCAACAAAAACATGAATTAATGCCATTTGTATTTCTAGAAATGGCTTGTTTATTGCCTTATTTATGGACTTATGTTATTTATAGGAGATGTGCAAAGGTGAAATGGGCCTTAAAACCGCGAATGGCAAAGTGAAACACTACCACGATGACTCAGATGTGGTGAGTTTGCACAACAATAGCGAGAATCCACATATACCTCATCCGTTTATAGCTATGCTCCGCCCACATTTTTTTTTTGCTCATGTCGGAATCGATTTATAGACTGAATCCTGAATTCCCAGAATCCCAATTTCATGATAATTATACAGGTAACCTGTTGAATATTATGAAACTAATTTAACTGGGGGCTGTTGCTGCCATGCTACCTATGGCAACAACAGCTCCCAGTCAAATTAGTTTCAAAATATTTAACAGTATGTTTATTAAATTGTAAATTTGTCAAAGCCATACAATTTGTACACTCAATGGCAGACTGTTAGATTTTGCTAATGGAGCTATACGTCCTTATGATTGTGATTTCAGCTAACTAGTAACGTATTTGATTATGATGTCAGAGACTTGTGACATGTCAGACCCTCGGGTATGAATACAAATCAAATAAATATAGCCATGTAGACTAATCATGGACTGCTTTAAGAAGTCTAACTTTGGACCACCTGTATTGGTTTGTAGGGGTTACCAAGCTGCGTGATTGATGCCAGTGGGATCCGTAGTATGTAGTTGGTGGATCCAGTAAGACGCATGGTCCTTGCATAAAATTTACCACTGGAATGACTGGCTCGATTATCAAGCCAGTCATTCCAGTGATAAATTTTCAAAAATAGTCTGCTCTTGACCTGGAAATGGATAGTCCTCAAGACTGCAGAAGCTGGTTTTGGTCGGTTTCGTGACCTTCACGAAAAGGTTAAGAGGTTTTGCTATATGTTCATTATGAAAATGCAAATATTTCATATGTTTTACGTATATCTAAAATTTATATTTTTCCTTCTCTCTCACAGGAAATGCTCGACTAGTGGAAATATTCAAGCAAGTAAAAATATACCGACGATCATTCATACATGATACTAGGAATGATGGAAAGAAACGTGTAGAGTATTTTCGGCATGTATGCTGATCATAAGTTAGATTTATTGAATTTTTGACAATATCTCTCTGTATTGACTTATATTGAAGCTTTGATGAGTTACTATTCTCATGATCATCAAAGAGGATGCTGCAGCATATCTGTCTCTCAAGTCTGATCAATGTATGCAAAACCATAGCTTATTGACATCATCACCATTATCAACAAACACTTACAGGTTGTGGTTCACAATGGACCTTTCCAATTTTATCTATCCGTCATATCACGTCATATTTGTCATAATCAACTATGTAACGTGTAGGATGATGTCACAATCATGATGACTTGAATGACTCGATATAGTCTGTCTTTGACTCTTAATAGTCCGACACGTATGAATTGTATGTCTTTATCATTTCGTAAACATTCTGTTGAATATTTTAAAACTAATTAGACTGGACACTGTTGCTGCCATAGCTAGCAAGCGCCCAGTCAAATTAGGTACAAAATATTTAACAGCTTACCTGTATAGTTTTCTGGAAATTGGTAGTCAGGGTGTTCAGAGATCGATCGATCTCAACATGGACGAGGTGTGGGTGGAGCTTAGCTAGAGATGGGTGGGAAATAGCTAAAACTGGAAAGGCCCATTGCCAGGATCATATCTCCTCCACCCCTAGCTGCACCAGTATAGTGGATATGTCTACTGTTTATTCTGGAAGCAGACAATGGGTTAAGAAGTGGAATACATAAATCAGTTATAGAACTCATATGACCCAATGTAAGCGTGTAGATGTCATCAGTATTGAATAATGTATTTCATTTCTAGCCAATCAACGGCTGTTGCTAAGATGTATTCATACATGAGACGCAGGCCTAAATTTGTGCAAAATATGTCAAAGAAATGTATTTTCATGTATTAGATGCATACTTTAGTGACAGAATAGCATGTAAAACACATCGAGATATAAATACAATGATTATAGTTCCAAAATCTTGCAAGCGTGGAAATTTCTGGAGAAATCAGTTCTTAAAATACTATGTTCCTACTAGCACACATCCTAGATCATCATTGTGCCGTATGACAAATATTTTCATTCAAATCTCAGAAGCATATTTTCTCTTCATAAAAAATGAACTTGTTAGGTTGCTAGTATAGCGACGTCAGACATCAACATGATCATGTGAAAGCTGTTTTTATTGATTAGCCATTTTTCACAATCTTAGCCACCCAGCTGATGGGACAACATGTGGTTGTGAAGGTTGGAAGTGGGAATGGGTGAGGTGGGTGAATAATTAAGCAAATATCAGGCAGTGGATTAATGGTAATGGAGTTGAATTGTATAGTGACATGTTGTATATTAATCATTCACTAAGGTTTGAAACCTGTCCACTGATTTACCAGAATATTGGTCATTTACAACACCCAAAATGGGGTTACAGAAAACAATGCCGTTTCAGCTGTTTGCCTGTTTTATTTCTTTAAAATAATTTATAAAACAAATAATATAGATATATAGTGCAGTATTTTCTAACATTTCCTGCCTTCATAAAGGTGTACCTTGCATGATTTAATAACAAAGTTATTTCCAACCCCGCTAATCTGATATTGCATTTTTCTCCTCTAAGTTCTGATGGTCGGGCAAAAACAAATATTACTGATGTTTAGGTTCAAGAGTAGAATGCATAGCATTACAACGACTATTACACCCCAACCCACCCCACCCCATATCCGACCTCTTCGGCCATGTAGATTGAATGTAACTGCATCATATCAACAGGAAAGTATAGTAGTTTTCCCAATTTAAAATAACAGAATAAACACATTCTTCTCATGCAGGATTCCATGGCTATATCAATATAAGCAATCATTGAATCATTATTTGTGTGCCTTTGTAGTAGTTTTTCCGTGGCTTCCAATTATTTTTTCGGCTATGATTAATTCACCTATTTTTAGAAAGATTCTTGGGAATACAGAATGAAATGGATTATGAGAAGGGGTTTAGGTGCATTATTCTAGAAGCATCCCTGAACTGTTATGATATTTGTAAATCTTGTAATATTTATATTTAACCATGTTTATAGCTTTTCTTCACATTCCACTTTACACTCTATATAGCAGTAAGCTTTTCTATTCTACTACTTTGCACAGTTTTTCAAATTGTTACCAAGTTACTAATTTAATTGTTTATTTATTTTGTTATATTATATGAGGAAATATTATTGAGTCATAATCTATGCATAAATAATCATAATCTGAAAGAGTATTTTAGATTTGTTTGTTTTCTGTGAATGGCCCTGAGCCTATAGAATGAGACTTTCTGCGTCTGTCCGTCACACTATCATTCCTTACAGTCAACATTGAGCAACATCGTTTGAGTTTAAATGTTGGTATAAAGATTTCTAGGAACACCATTCTGTAACAATAACATAAATTCTATAGGTAATAAATAACAGAGTGGAAGTTAAAATGTGGTTATTGAAATTAAATGTGTCTAAGTAGTGTAACAATTAATGAGGTTCATCACAGCTTTGTATTTCTAGTTGTGTGTTATCCCTTTAACCCTCAAATTTATTCAAGAAAATTTCAATATTCTCATAGAAAATGTCCATTTGCAGACCAAGAGAAGACTATTTTTGAAAATTTAACACTGGAATGGCTTGCTCGATTATCGATCCAGTCATTCCAGTGGTAAATATTCAAAAATAATCTTTTGGTCTCCAAATGGACCTTTCTCAAGACCACTGCAGAAGCTGTTTTTGGCTGATATGAGTGTTAAAGGGTTAATTGATGGTTCATTGCGTATGAATCGATGAATTCCCTATAAGTCATTTTCAACGTAACCATAGAGAAAAACTTGAATATTTCGAAATTGACTTGAAAATTTCTTAGCTTAAAATTGACATCCCAGAATGACATTTTCAAGGTAACTACAGGTTAACTGTTGAATATTTTAAAATTAACTTGACTGGGAGCTGATGCTGCCTATCTGTTCCTTGCGTAGGCAGTCATAGCCAGCAACAGCACCCAGGCAAATTAGTTTCAAAATATTCAACAAAATGTTTATTAAATAGTAAATTCATCAGAGACATAAAATTCGTACACATGATGGATTATTCCAGCTCCATGACAGATCTGTCAATTGTGATTGTGACATCAGCCTACATGTGACATACCAACAGCCTACATGTGACGTAGCAACAGCCTACATGTGACGTAATTTATTCATCCATTCTTCTGACTGGCTATTCATTACAAGCACAAATTACTTTTTTTCTGGCAATATGAAGGATGAATCACTTCTCTCATTCAGTATAAAAATAATGTCCTGTTAAAGTATTGCAAATGATGTATTTTATGCTTGTGTTGACAAATCTTTGTCACTTACTTCGGCCAATGATTTTCCAATCATGATCATGCGTCAGAGTGACAAATATTAACCCTTAGCACACTGATGTCAATATTCTATCTTTTACAATGTCAATAGCAAAGAAACTAGTGTACATTTTTCAACAATTTTAGTGGAAGGTGTTGCTGTCCACGAGAGCACCATCTTCTAGCAAATTTGTTGAAAAATAAACACCAGTTCAACTTTTACTTTAATTTGAAAATTTAAAATTTTTACATAAGAGTGGTAAGGGTTAAAGCTAGGGTGCCAAATATTAAGCTGTAGTTTATTTTGTCTGAAAATTTAGGCCATGGGATTACCCTCTCCTACGTGCCATGGTTTGTACAAGAGTACTTACTCTAGTCAACCCACCCCGATAAACGGATAGATGTGAGTACTTAACCCTTCACCGACAACTCCCTCAAAAAGTATATTCTTTACGATATAAATCTTATACTGTGGAATATTTTGAAATTAATTTGACGGTAAGCCTAAGGCTAGCAATGGTGGCAGTGACAGCTTCCAGTCAAATTAGTTTCAAAATATTCAGCAGTTTTGCTGGATGATTGGTTGCCTTGAAAATGAGATGTTGAGAATTCATCGGTGAAATGGTTAAACCCAAGTAGCAACGAAAGTAACTGGGTAAATTTTACCCTGCATTTGTGTGTCGTGTATGAATGATATGATCTATTGGCAGTTGTAGGGGTGGCATAAAGCTATGTATGAATGATATGATCTATTGGCAGTTGTAGGGGTGGCATAAACCTGTGTATGAATGATATGATCTATTGGCAGTTGTAGGGGTGGCATAGACCTATGTATGAATGATATGATCTATTGGCAGTTGTAGGGGTGGCATAGACCTATGTATGAATGATATGATCTATTGGCAGTTGTAGGGGTGGCATAAACCTTTGTTAATGTTATCATTAACCCTTTAATGGTCATACCGGCCTCTGATATATTCTTGTGGACTGTCCATTTACAGGCCAAGAGAATACCATTTTTAGTTCACCTGGCCTGAAAAGTGAGCTTATGTCGTGGCGACTGTCCGTCCGTCAACTTTTCCTTTAAAGGACTTCTTCTCAAGAACCGCTGGGCCAATTTCAATTATATTTGGCAGGAAGCATCCTTAGGGCATAGGGATCCAAGTTTGTTCAAATGAAGCCGATCGGCCAATTAGGCCGGCGGCCATCTTGGATTTTGGCTGATTTTTAGAAATGTCTAAAAATCTTCTCCGAAACCGCTTGATGGATTGAAGAACCCCTCATGAAATATGAGCTAGGGCAAGAGCTCAACCAAGGGAAGTTCAAGGGAACTTAATTGGTCAAATAGTTTGGCGGCCATCTTGGTTGACCTAGTTTTAGCGAAAATAACTTCTCCAGAACCACTGAAGGGATCAGGCCGAAATTTGGCAGATATGATTAGGGACTAAGGGCCAGTAAAGTTTGTTCAAGAGAAGTTGATCCATCAACCGTGAGTCAATCAAAATATAGCATGTTTGGCGGCCAGATTGGATTTTTTTATTTGATGGATTTTGAGGCCGAAATTGGTTTTATGTAGGTTTTTGGGTATTCTGATTTTACAATTTTCGAAACTGTCGGATAGACGGTTTGGTGGCCATCTTGGATCATTTTCTCCCCCCCCCCCCCCCAAAAGCTCCCATACTAAAGCAATGGGAAATTTAAAATATCTTCTCGAGAACTACTGGGCCGATTTCAATTATATTTGACATGAAGCATCCTTAAGGCATAGAGATTCAAATTTGTTCAAACGAACCCGATCGGCCAATTTGGCCGGCGACCATCTTGGATTTCGGCTGATTTTTAGAAATGTTTTTTAAAATCTCCCAAACCATTTGAGGGATCAATTCAAAACTCACGAAATATGATCTAGGGTAAGCCCTGAATCAAGTTTGTTCAAGGGAACTTGAGTGACCAAATGGTTCAGCGACCATCTTGGATGACATAGTTTTCACAAAAATGACTTCTTCCCCAGAACCGCTGAATCGATCAGGCCGAGATTTGTGATATATAATTATCAACTAAGGGCGATTAAGGTTTGTTCAAGAGAAGTTGATTCGTCAAAAAACATGGCCGCGGTGGACCAATCAAAATATAGTGTGTTTGGCAGCCATATTGGATTTTTTTATTTGATGGATTTTGAGGCCGAAATTCGTTTTATGTAGGTTTTTGGGTATTTGCAATTTTCGAAACTGTTGGATAAATGGTTTGGCAGCCATCTTGGATCATTTTCCCGTCAAAAGCTCCCAAACTAAAGCAATGGGAAATTTAAAATGTCTTCTCGAGAACTACTGGGCCGATTTGAATTATATTTGGCAGGAAGCATCCTTATGGCAGAGATTTAATTTTGTTCAAACGAAGCCGATCGGCCAATTTGGCCGGTGGCCATCTTGGATTTCAGTCGATTTTTTGAAATCTCTAAAAATCTCGTTCTCCGAAACGGCTTGGAGTATCGATTCAAAACTTATGAAACCTCATCGAGGCAAAGAGGTAAGTCAAGCTTGTTTAAGACGACTTGATTGACCGAATGGTTCGGCAGCCATCTTGGATGACCTAGTTTTCCTGAAAACGACTTCTCCAGAACCGGTGAATGGATCAGGCCAAAATTTGGGAGATATGCTTAGGAACTAAGGGCCAGTAAAGTTTGTTCAAGCAAAGTTGATCCGTCAAAAAACATGGCCACCGTGGGCCAATCAAAATGTAGCGTGTTTGGCGGACATATTGGATTTTTTTATTTGATGGATTTTGAGGCCAAAATTGGTTTTATATGTTTTTGGGTATTCTGAGCTCAAATTTGCAATTTTCAAAACTGTCGGATAAACGGTTTGGTGGCCATCTTGGATAATTTTCTCGTCAAAAGCTCCCATGCTAAAGCAATCGGAAATTTAAAATATCTTCTTGAGAACCACCAGGCCGATTTCAATTATATTTGGCAGGAAGCATCCTTAGGGTATAAGCATCCAAGTTTGTTCAAATGAACCCGATCGACCAATTTGCTCAGAGGCCATTTTGGATTTCGACCAAGTTCAGGAAATGTCTTTAAAAATCTCAGAAACCACTTGGGGAATCTTCATCTAGGCCAAGAGGTAAGCCAAGTTTGCTCAAGAGGACTTGATTGACCAAATGGTTCGGCGACCATCTTGCATGACCTGGTTTTCACGAAAATTACTCCTCCAGAACCGCTGAAGGGAT